>JASAUF010000203.1:2307500-2861656 GCA_030180095.1 Magnolia changhungtana | reverse complement strand
CCCATGTTTGCATGTGTGTGTGTAAGTATGCATCTTGTTCATCATGGTCTCGCGGTCCTACTGGTCAAATTCCAGCGACCCACGACCCTCGGATTGTGTTCTGATCACCTTGAGTTCGGTCATATAGACCCAACTCGGATCAACCCGAGACCTATGCCATCTCGCTCGTATCGTCGTTGCAGGTTCCAACGACGCCGTCTTGTGCGTCAATCCGACCTATGGATCAAAAGTTATGAGCATTTCATCATGTGGCCCACTTTACAAAAAGCATGTGGACCACCTCCATGGCACAATTTCCCATGCACACACACACACACACTACACTATTGCATGGAATAAACACTACCCACCCTAAACACTACCCATACCTAACCTACTTCTAGCAACATTGTTATTGTCACCATAGGCAAATGATTACTTCTCTTAAATAGTTTTTTTCTTTCTCTCTTCCCCTCTCATTTTCCTTCATTCTTTGAAATTTCCAACAACTTCTCTTCCTCCTCCCTCTCTTCTCCAGCCCCCTTACCCCCATTATACTCTCAATCCCTCCATTTGAACTAGATCTCCACCATTGAAATCCATTCTTTGCTCCAAGAGCTTCATGGAGTAGAAGTTTGGGAGTGAGATCACAAAGTGGGTAACTATGATCTTCTTGATCTAATTTTATATCTTTAAATCTTCTTATTTCTTTTGTATGGATCATATGGGGCCCACCAATCCATGGTGGAGACCCCATTTGACCCCATGGATGTGGCCTTTTGGCCCATCCTACATGCATGTCATGATCCATGATGGGGCCATTCTCCATGGACCCCATCATGATGTATGTAATGATCCACTCCATCTCAAGGTCATCTAGACCTAAGGATCATGTTGGGATGACATTTCAACCATCCATAGCAATTATAGATCATGCATGTAGTGATTTCATGTTGCATGTATGCAATCAATGTAGTTATATGGGTATGATTCTTTCTTGGGAGGGCCCATTAGTGGCGGGGCCCTACCCTATGGCCGGATTATGTTTCTTCTCCATATTTTCTTTCCTATGTTTATAGTAAATCTGATGTATGTGGGGCCCACTTGATGTGCCATGCAACTAGGCCCAAGTGGTTAGACATCCAAGCCCACCTTGTTGCCCCATATTGTTGGCATGTTTTGGACAGCCTTTGGGCTTGATTTTATGGATGATATTGGAAGGGGATTGGGTCTGAGAGTTGTGTGACCCATCTAGATGGACCCCACCCTGAGAAAATGCTGATTTATTTTCCTTTTAATTATCTTTTGGGGTGGTTTGGACAGTAACATGTTGCTGTCCAAATCTGCCTGGACAGATTTTGGGCCACTTTGGGGCCTAATTTATGGGTCTTTGGTGGGAATAATGAAACAAAATAATATATGATTCTTGTAGCCTTGTGACCCACCTACAACCATACCAAATTTCATCCCCATCTGACCTTCATTGGGGTCCCAAAGGTGTGGTCCAAATGAGGTGGACAGTCTGATTTTTCTGCACTGTTCCAGCAACATTCTACCCTGAATAGGTTGGAATTCCAAAATTTATTAAAATATTTTTGGGTGTCTAAAAATTATAAAAATTCTGGAAGAAGGCGGTCCACTCATGGTGGGACCAACCTACAAAATTTTGGGGCCAATGGAAACACTGTACACACCATGGTGGTGGCTGGACTGCCCATTACAATATGGTGTCCAGATCAGTCCGATTTTCAGAGATAGATTGATTTCTTTAAATAAAATAAAATATTTTTAGGTGTCCATAAATTCTAAAATTTTGTGAAGTTGTGGTCCACCCATGTTGGGACCTACCTACCAACTTTCAGGGCCAATGGACCTCTGTGCACATCGTGGCGAGGGCCGAACTGGCCTACCACATTGGGATGTCCAGGTCTGTCCGATTTTCTGGACAGACTGTCTTGTTTAAATCAGTTAAAATACTTAGGGATATCCAAAAATTCTGAAATTTTGTGGGGTATGTCCTACCTATTGAAGTATCACTCTGAAAATTTCAGCCCCAACTGACCCTGTTTGGGCATCCAAAAGAATGGGCCAAAATAGTTGGACTGTGCTGATTTTCTGCTGTGCAGTCAACAATAATGCCTTTCGATAAAAACCATAATTCAAAAATATTTCCTCGATGGTGGGCCACCTTTTTAGGTTTTCTCTCATTGTATGCATAATGAGGGGCCTTGGCCCTCAATTTCCAGAGTTTTAATGGCTCAGGCCCACTCCAATGGAGTGCCCAAATTTAGGACACAGCAACATGTTATAATTATGTTTGGCCTTTGGGCTGAAATTTTGAGGAGTGGGGCCCAACACATTTGAAGAATCTTAGAGGTAATAATTTATACATTTAGTTCCTTAAATGTTGGGCCTAATAAACACACTTTTGAGGCCCACCACAGTTGAATTTAATTGGGTCCATGAATGTGGCTAGTTGTTGAACTCTTTGAGCCAATTGGGCTGGAACTTTCTAGATAGGCCTATTGAACTCTTGGGCCATTTTTACCATACTATTGTGTTGGATTAGTGGGCCAGATTACACAAGTATATGGGCCCTTGATTGCCCACTAAATCAACTTTATACTTGGGCCGGGTTGTAGGCCCAACTTACTTGACTAAGAACATGACAATTGCCCATGTGATTTGAGTAATGGGCTGCCCACTAGCCCACAACAATATATGGGATTAGTAGCCTTTATGTTGGGCCCTAACCTTTCCCCTGTGGGCCCATAGTGGTATATATGGGTTGGGCTATGTGTGTTCCCCATGGACCCATGTTTTGGATAGGCCTTGGGCCGCCTTTCTGAAGCCCAACATGTATGTATGTGGTATGTAATGGCTGTCCATTTCTTATTTCTAATGTTGTGTGGGCCTTGGGCCTTGATCCGTAATCAATTAGAGATGGGCTACCTCTTGGGGATCAATTGTGGTTGGATGTCCACATTGGTGGCCCTAAGGTAGGCCCATGGGCTTCTATGGGTGGTTAAAGGCCCACCATAGACCCTTGCTAGGCTCGTTTCATCTATTTGGGCCCATATCATTGTTCTCCTTAGTCTCATGGGCTACCCACATTATGTATATGGGCCCCACTAGAGGTTGTATTCCTTATGAGGAATTGGTTAAGTACCTGACCCTTCATGGTTAGGTAGAGAGTTCATCTTCACCTCATTGGCACCCTATTCATCTTCATGGCCCACTCCCATACGCATCATATGCATGCTTGGTTGAGGTATGATTGGCCATGTGTTATGTCACTGTTGTGTAGGACATGTTGGTATCTCCCCGAGAGATAGATGCTTGGGATTGATGCATGGATGATTGTGTGATTCATGCATTTGGCATTGCATAACTTATGGATATCTGCCCTTACTTCATTAGGGCCTTGCCTCCATTGAGGGTATTCGTGAATGGTGTATGTGTGGACACCTTGAAATATTAGTTGAAGCATACTGGGTGCATAGGATGCCCATGGGTGAAATTCCCAAAACTTCCATGGTACGGATCTGCTCCAACAGCCGTGAATGGGTGGAATATATGAGCGCACGAGGCCTTATACCATTAGGCGCGTCTCCCACTGTCGTGTAGTCGGTTGGATAGGGGTGTGGCCTTACCCGCTGATGTGAGGAGGCATTGCTAGGTGAGTCGACCGGCTCGTAAATGGGTCCGCTACCTTCGAGGCCTTGTTGGTGATTGGTGTCCCACAGGGCGGGTAGTGAGGTCTCTTACGCTCGTTTGACTTGTATCGGGAGTGCAGCGTAGAGCGGCGATCATTCAGCGGTGTAATGGACCCGGTGATTTCCTTATGATTGGAAATGTACATGACTTGTGGTTTGGATATGAGCACCGACATTACTTGCATTGCATTAGCATTGGTTGTACAAGCCCCTTCATGCATTGCACTGGCATGGCACCCGGTGACTCATTGCATCTTATTCATGATAAGCCTGGGTAAGGCTAGTGATATCCTCATTGATCATGCTTCTCTCCTTGTATCTCCTCTACTCTTCTTAATGCACCATTATCACACACCTACACCACCCTCTAAGCTTCTATAAGCATGCACGATTGATGCGTGCAGGATACTCTAGGCAGGCGACACAGCAGTAGAGCATGGAGTAGAGCTGAGCATTTGAGGACTCCAGTGTTGCTGACCTTTCTCTCTTTTTCTTTTATCTCATGTATGTCCTTTGGACCTTATGGATTATTGTAAAAGTTCAAATTTATAGTGGATTTTGCGATGTGTGCCTTTGTTATTCTCAGATGTTCTTGCTGTGATCTTGGGTATGCTCGTATTGGAATGATTATACTGTTATGAAAATCCTCCTTGTAGGATCCCAGGATCGGAACCTGCCTCAAGAGCCGAGAATGGGTACTATGGAGGCTGTTGCGTTCAGAACCGGTCATCGGAATCCTTGTGAGTCAGGTTCTTGAGTATTCCGGGCGTCTAGAATCTAAAGGATTTAAAATTAGTCGGGCTATAGCAAGAGTATATGGAGTGTAATTTTGGTAACAATAAGAGTGAAAACGAGGAATTTGTTAAGATTGTTGTCAAGAAGTTTCCCAAAATGACCACTATCAACACCTTGGGTCAATAATTCATGAGAGTGGAGCGATTGAGAAGGATGTTACCCATATAATTCAAGGTGAGTGGAAGAAATGGAGACGCGCCTCTAGAGTTTTATATGATCGTCATTAGAGCTGGGCATAAAGTCGAGTCGGACCGAGTTAGGGCTAACACGACTCGATCCGGTTTTGAAATAGGCCTGACCCGAACTCGAACCGACTCAGTACCGAGTCCAGCATGCCTGACCCAACCTAGACTAATCCGGACCGAGTCTGACCCGGTCACAATTATCGAGTCGGGCCGAGTCCGCACCGAGTCGAGTCGAGTGCAGTGGATGTTCACGGGCTGAAATTATCACTCGAAGCCTGATTCGCTTGCCAGAATTACATCCTCTCCATCAGCTACACGACATCTCAGATCTGAAACGTCATATCTGATTTTTTATAATATATATGTACAAGTCAGAGTTTTAGATCTAGTCGAGTCAGTACCGAGTTGGATTTCGGGTCGAGTCGAGTCGAGTTGAGTTAATGGGTGACTTGAACTTGACTCGGTTTGAGTTCGGATTGGACGAAGTCAACTCGATTCGGATCGACTCACCCACTCGGTTTGGATCGAGTCGAATCTGAACGAGTCGGATGAGTCAAGTTTTCCAAGTCGAGTCGTCCCATGTCCATCTCTAATCGTCATGTACTACTCCAATTGAAAGGGAAGTTTTATAGGATAGCTACAAGACCAATGGGACAACATGTTCAAAGGATGAGTGTAGCTGAAATGACGATATTGAAATGGATGAGTGCATGATGAGGAATGATAGAATTAGAAATGAATGCATTCGAAAGAACTTAGGAGTAGCACATAGCTAGGTAGTAAGATGAGGAAAAGTAGATTTAGATGGTTCGGTCATGTGCAACAGAGATCGAGAACTACGCTGATTAGGAGTGAATTGTACAAGTTAAAGGCTCTAAAAGAGAAGGGGGACGGCCCAAAAGGACATGGATAGAGGCAATGTTTTAAATATTGATGATATCGGCCGATATATCTTGTATCCCACATTTGCGATGCAAAACGCACAGGTAGTGCCGATATATCCCATATGTTTGATCCGGTGAGCGTCTTCAATTTTCGATCCTTTTTTTATTGAAATTATGTTAAATCAGTGTCAAATGGTTATAAATCCATTGGTTCTTCACGTTTTGCATGAAAAATCATGGATTTGGAGCTTTGATTTCGATATCCATTGGTTCTTCATGTTCTTTATGTTTTTTTTATGTTTTTTTTTTATTATTATTTTCTTTCAACCAGCTGTCAATTGATACTAATTTCGAAGTATTTAGGAGTATTTGATGAAACGATCATCACATACACTCTAATTTCAAATTTTGAGTGTAGGTGGTATGATTTGGGGAAAATTGGAGAAATTCGAAAATTTCCTAATTTCTCCCAAATTGCTTGCAATGTTATACTCCAAACATGAAATCAAATATGTATGAGGGCTTATCTATTGATTTGTTAAGTCTTCGTCAATTTTTGAAAAATAAAAATTATTTTAAATTTAAAATAATAAAATATTATATTTTTTTTCAAAATTTCCCTTCAACCAACTGTCAATTGAGACTAATTTCGAAGTGTTTAAGAGTGTTTGATGAAATGATCATCACATACACTCTAAATGTTATGTATTCAATTTGAATATAGTTGCATTAGTTCAGTCAGACAACGCATAACTTAAGACCCTATACAAAGGAAACCTATTATGTGCACTTCTTTTTGAGATGTTGATTTAAAAGTGTGTATTAAGGTATTTTTTTAACAATCCCTAAGTTTCAATAAAAAATTCAACCATTTTCCTAATGTTTTCCCATGTTTCCCAAAAAGTGTGATAAATTACCCGATAGAAACGATATATTGCGTGCGATATACATATCTGTATACCAAGGATGTGATATGTAACGCGATAACTGATATATATCTATATACCAAGGATGTGATATGTAACGCGATACCAATATTTTGAACACTAGATAGAGGTAGTAAGAAAGATTTGAGAGCCTATGGTCCAACTAAAGGAATGGCCCTTGATAGAGAGGAATGGTAAAAAAGGATTCATGTGGCTGAGCCCAAGTAATTGGGCTAAGGCTTAGATGATGATGATATTTTTAGTTGTTGATGGATGATTTCTACAAACCAAGTGCCTTCTAACCCATGCAAGAGTGTGCATTGATGATGCATAGTGGGTGAATGGAGAAAAGAGAAGATTGCCATCCCTCTCCCTACAATAATCCTTGAATCTACAAGGAGAGAAATCTCTTAAAACAAGAATTAAAAAAATAATATTCTTGAATGAAGTGTTGCTTACAACTTATCTTATGTGCTTATACAAGAAAAGACTTTGAACCACAATCGAACTCTTAAGGCTCTAAAAATATCCAAAAAGGAACTTACAAAAAGATAATAATTTTTGAACTAAAACAAGAATTTGACCCAAAGAATGGCCTTTTTTTTCTTTTGAGAAATCCCTCAACGCCAACGAACTCCATCAGCTGCCAAGTTGTAGAGCTCGTTAACAACTTCCAGGCAACATATTATACGTGTGAATCAAATAACTAGTCGCAAAGTTATGGTCGTCGGTAATACAGAGATATTTTCACACCGGGCTCGAGTGGGGTGGCCTGTGGGATGCAAGGGCACATTCGGGGTGGGAGGCCCGTGTGAGGCGGGCCCCATTTGTGTAAGGCGGGTGGCTCGTATGAGACAGAACTCATGTGATGTGGGGCCCACGAGGGAGATTCGGCTGACGAGCTAACCCATGGGATGTGAGGCTTGGGCTATATGAGATAAAGGGATTGATTCATCATGCTCTATTAGTTTGAGCTTTTAGAACAAGTGGTTAGTTGTCCTATATCAAAGTAGTATCAAAGCAGCAAGTCTCATGCTCGAGACTCCTCACTGGGGGTGATTAATGCAGGGGCATTTTCACATCGGGCTCGAGTAGGGTGGCTGTGGAATGCAGGGGCACACTTGGGGCGGGTAACTCGTGTGAGGCAGAACTCATGTGATGTGGGGCCCATGAGGGGGGTTCGGTGGAGGACCTAACCTATCTTCATGCATGTATCCACATGTATGCAAAACAAGTGCACATTCATACACTGTGCTCGTTACAATAGCCCCTATATCATTGGGAGTATTTTCCATCATGCAGTTTTTGTTTCTTTACTTTTCCAGTATACAAGAACAAATTACAGTCATATACAAGAGCTAAGCCGATCCTTCTCTGATTGCCAATCTCATGCATATGCACATAAAATTTGAAAAACAAATAAAGATTTTTTATTTTTTATTTTCCTTTTTATAAAAAAGATACATTCCATATTAGATGACCCGAGGAGATTTAATTGTTTTGAAAATTTTGAATAATATACTCATCCACAAACCTGTTTGGGGAAGAAGTAGGTTAGCAGCATGCTTTCAGCAAAACCAGCTTGCTCATCATGGATGGCCGGTGTCTCTAGATAAAGTGCCACAGTAGTTCATCAGCCACGCAGATGCAGATTTCAGGACTCGAAGCTCTCCCGAAAGCAGATCACTTGCCATTTGCCTTCGAAGAACAAATTGCCTGCTGTTGTGAGAGTTTGGGGAATCCAGCGACTACAAACAGTGAAAAATCCACAAACATTAAGTGGTGTTTGTGGTTTCTATAAGATATGCCTTAATGTGATTTTCTATGGAATGAAAGCTGATGTCAAAGCCCTAAGCTGAAGCTTTTCTATTTTATTTAATTTCATGTGAGCTTTTTGTCTGGTGAAAATTGTCAGCTTCTGATGAAATTTGGGTGGGAATTACTAAATTTTACAAGGTTAACTAAACTCCCGTGCATCTGGCATGTGGGACTCCAAGCCATATGCATCAGGTGGGCCTTACCAGTTGATGACATGGCTCAGGATCAGCTGCCTGGACTACAATGTACGGATGGCAACTTCTCAAATTGTCCATTGTTTTTTGTACATGCTGGGCCACCTGGTTCCTGGACCAGGTCGCCAAGGCGGACAGGTTGGATGTGTCAGCTAAGTTTGCATGTAGAGTTGCTTGTGGGGTTAGCGTAATATTTGAATCAACCAAGAAAATTTTGGTTGGTTGTTTACCTTAATGGAAGCATCATATTCTCGAATCATGTGTGTAATTTGTGAAAGCAGCATGTGATGTGCTCCAATCTCATGACTCATGTCCTTCAATGGAAGTCTTGCCAATCGACCATCATTCTGAGCAGCCTCCATGGCCAAATCTTTCAGCTCTGAGGGAAATTTCATCAAGAAACCAAGTGCAAGAATGAGCATAATCATCAACAATAAATTCAACTGTCACTAAAATAAATAAATAAATAAATAAAAACCAAAATGATAAGAAACTGAAAAGGAATAGAACCACACCTTGAGCAGAGGTGGCAAACAAAACGCGAGCATATGCACGGAGTGCTTGCGGCATGCCCTTTCCTTTTCCCTTAGCAGATTTCACTTCCCTATTCACATGTCAAACTTAGGGCATGTATGAATACGGGGAATCCAAGGGAATAGAAAGAAGGGGGGGGATTCCAGTGTTGAGTTCTTGGGTAGCAAGTGGATATCTCATATCCCTCTCACAATGCTCACCTAGCTTCTTGTGCCATGAGAACTAGTAAAACAAGGATTCCAGTTTTGAGTTCTTTGCTATCCAAACAACACAAATTGTCACAGCAAAGGAAAACCCTTTTCCATTGTTTGGCATGGATCCATGGTTCCCATAGCCTTAGGGAAAAAAACAATAATTATAAAGACATGAAATAGAGCACATATTGATTATTGCAGATATAAAATGGAATGCTAATATACAGTGTCACACTAGTACTATGCAGCTCCCTCTTCACGGCAGACATTGCAAACGTGTTAGGTGATTGGGACTGTATATCTGAAAAGCCGCTACATGTGTGGGTGATTTTCCAAAAACACAGGGATTGGACTGCAACCCATCTTGGCCTAAAAAAGTAACGGTTAACTGAGTACTAGTGCTGCAACTTGATTCGGTTCAACTCGAACCCAATTAACGCAACCCGATTTCAGGTCAGATTGGGTCAGGTTGTCAACATCCTTAGGTTGGGTTTTGGTTGGGAAATGCCAACCTGATTTGAATTCGGGTCGGGTTCGGGTTGAGAGAATTCAGACGTGTTAGACCAGTTTGGGAATAATCACATGTATTTGGGTCGGATCAGGTCGGCTCGGCTTGGCTCGACTATAGAGGACTTTGGGTTGGGTTTGGGTTGGGCACCTCAGGTTGAAATTTTCAGTCGTGTCATGTTGCAGGTTAGGTCCTCTGAGGACGGGTTGGGCTCAGGTTGACCCTAAACCTGACCCAACCTGCCCAAGTTGCATCCCTACTGAGTACAGATATGAGGGATCCTCAAAACCAATACTCTCATAAGAATTGTATGCCAAGGATTGGTTACAATTCATTAGTGTTAAAATGTTTCCGAACTATTCCAGTTAAATATTTTCTTGTATTCCTATAAAAACAAGTCAGACAAAATGATCTTATGGTTAAGATGGCATATGTCGCATTTAATTCTAAACAGCTAGTAGGTCTAGAGTTCAAATCATGCATAGAAGGCAGAGAGCACTTGAGTACCCTAGTCTGGTACTCAAAAAGTTTCAAACAGTTCAAGATGAAGATGAGCTTTATTGTCCACGTCAAGCCTAGAGCGTCTTTCGGTCCTTACTCTTGATTATTAGTAGTTAAGAGGTTCATGTAACTTTCCTCTTTTAGTCTTTCCCTTTACCTTCTTTGTACTTGTAGATGAAATAATCACTAGCATACAGGAAAAGGTCCCTTGATATATGCTGTTTGCGTATAATGTGGTGTTGGCTAACGGGATCGGAGAGGGGTCAATGCTAAATTTGGAGGTTTGGAGGAAAGCTCTACTCTCTAGTCTAGAGGCTTCAAAATTAGCAAAATCAAGATAGGGTAATTGGAATGCAACTTTAGTAGAAACAGTTAATAGAGGAGACAAGACTTCAATTAAATGGGCAGGCGACTTCTCAAAGCAACTTCTTTTAGGAATTCCAAAATTTTATTCACTAGGCTAAAAAGATACAACTGGATAACTTTTAACAAGCAGTCGCGAGCTCGCATGACTTTTAACAAGCAGTCGCGAGCTGCGCACGCATGCACACACACACACACACACACACACACACACACACACACACAAACCCCCTTATGCAGGACATGAAAATTAAATATGATATGCAAGATCTTGGGCTTTAGATTATACTAATTCAGAAACAATCACATAAAATTCCACATCCCACACAAAAGTTCAAACATTCAAGCAAGGGGAATCTGTGCCGGTCCAGGCCTACACAAGCTAGGGCTAGATCAGTAAAATTATGAACCAAACGATACTCAAAGGGAAGTAATAATCATCCACACATGCACAGCAATCAGTCCCTAATCCAAGGGATTCACCAATTTCAATTCAATGAACCCTAGGATGAGAAAAGGGGCAAATAAATTAAGGATGATGCAATCTAGGGTTAGGATTTATGACAAACAGGTATGAGAGGGTAAAATAAGAAGAAAACCTGGATCGGAAGACAGTTCCCGCGTGCAGACAGCGGGCCAGGCCTGACGCACGTACACAGGGGCCTGGCCGCACGTGCGAGGGGGTACCACACCTGGAAACCGACTCCTTGGCTCTGGTCAGCCAGGGGTGGGCTCCAAACCCCCCAAGTTTCGGATCGATCCGAGCTACGGGCTATGCGTGGTGCTCCGCCGAAGTTTCAGCCCTCCCGCAGGGCCAGATTCTCGAAACTGGCTGTAGGGAGAAAATCTGGTGCAAAAACTGATGTATTCGAGGTGAGGATGGCTGTAGAAGATGAGAAGTATGGATGATAGGCAATAGGGGCGGATTGTGATAGATGTAGCTTCGCACCAATGTAGTTAGCCCTTTGATGAAGGGAGGGCTTCGCACTCAATTGGATTTTTCCCCAACTCAGGAACTCAGAGGAGTAGAAAAAACACAGGAATTTTTTTATTAATCTTCAATGAATAAAAAAGCTACAAGGGATGCCTATTTATAAGAAAAAACCTATACCCTAAACTCGCATCATGTGCGCAACCTATTACTTGGCGATGAAATAAACCAAAATAAAAACTAATCAAAGAAATCTAATCCATCCATGATATTCTAAATAACATTATTAAACAAAACCTAAAATATGAAATCAATCAGACTAGTGGGCCACGATCATGATATCTCATGATGGGCTTTACTTGACTATCGGGCCCACTCCAACAAACCAAAACTCCGTCTTCTAACTAGGAGGCCCTCTCTGGACGTCGTCATCAATCCAGATCGACAGTGGGGCCCTCCTCCTTGCGTACGTGCATAGGGGGGGCGGCGTGCATGCGCGTGTGCGCGTGATGTCCCCATCACCCCTCAAGATGATCAGCAAGTTGTTTTGTTGTGGCTCTATAATTCAAAAGGATGGAAAGACTAATTAGCATGTTTCCAATAGAATTAGAGTCAAGTGGATGAATTGAGGATGTTCCTCTGGAGAGCTATGTGCTTGCCTCGCGCTAATCAAATTCAAGGGAACTTCTAAAAAAATGTTATTTGACTAGGTACACTATATAGGGCAAAACTTTAGGCGATTAGGAAGTAGCATGAGTGGAGAATGAGCATTGCAAGGATGAAGGTGTTGAGATAGATGTGTGGTAAGACAAGGAGAGAATCAAGAATGAGACTGAAGCAGTGTAGGAGTAGCCCTATAGGTTATCAACTAATGAACTGCAAATTGAGATGGTTATATCATGTGCTACAAAAACAAAAGATACCGCCAAGAAATAAGAGGCATTGGTCAGGGTTGAAGGGCCTAAAAGGAGGATGAGGGAAAGACCAAAAAGGACTGGGATCGAGGTAATGAGAAGGGAAATGAAGATGAGTTCACTTACCGAGGATGGGCCTTAGGAATGATTGGAAAAACATGATTCTTGAAGCCGCCCCAACTAGCTGGGGCAACACAATTATGATTATGATGACGAAAACTCGTCTCCTAACTAACTTAATATCTCTCATTTGCTCAATACAAATCTATTTATGTGAGATCCGACCCTACTTTACATGTGTGCATGCGTGTGTGTGAGTATGCATTCCGTTCATTTTAGTCCCGCGGTCCTACCGGTCAAATTTCGGCGACCCGCGACCCTCGGGTAGTGTTTGCGGTCATCCTTAAGTTCGGTCACATAGACCCAACTCGGATTGACCCGAGACCTATGCCATTGTGTTTGCCTCGTTGCCGCGATTCTGACGCCGCGTCCCATACGTTAATCCGATATGTACATCTCAAGTTATGAGCATTGATCGATATGGGCCATTGATTGCATGATTGGTGGACCCTACCATGGGTTGCAGGTTTTCCCATGCCATCATTTCACCCTAGGCTAAGATTTCTAGAAAGGCTATTACCCTAAGCCTTATTAATATCACCATAGGCCACCACCATTGCATAGGAGAGAGAGAGCTCATCATTACAAGTCTTAAAAGTCTCTCTCTCTCTTTCCCTCTCATTTCTCTCTCTCTTCTCTTCTTCCCTAGCAATTTCCCTCCTCCAGCCCATCTTCCCTCCATTCCAGCCCCTTCTCCCTAAAATACCTTCTCATCTACCCCTTCTCACTTGATCTTAGCCATTAATCCATGTTGCTTAGAGCCTTTAGATGATGGTGATGTAAGTTTCAAGGTTGATCTAGGTGGGTGCTTTCTTCATCAAGTAAATCTTTCCTCTTCTTTATGCATCTCTTTCTTCCTCATGTAATCTCTTTCCTCTCTCATTTGGTGTGTAGGACCCACCAATTAATGGTGGAAATCCTACACAACTATCTAGATGTGGCCATGAGGCCCACATTGTACATGCATGTCCGTGCATGGGATTCTTCCCTTGATGGACCCCTTGCATGGGGATTTCTCCTATTTTTTCTAGGTATGATGGGTCATCTAGGCCCTTGCATGTGGCTAGGATGGCATCCCAACCACTCATTTCAAAGATCTAGGCCATGCATCATAAGATTATGTTAGACAATGTGTTTATATTATTGTTTGTGGTTGTGATTGTGTAGGGATGGCTTAATAGTGGTGGAGCCCTCCCCTGATGGCCGGATGCTCTTCCTTCTCTTTCCTTTGTTAGTAATCTGATGATATTATGTGTGGTCCACTTAGTGGGCCTAGATTGCCCAGAAAAGCCCGGTAAGGAAGGGACATCTATACTCAACCTACACCATAGTTTAGATGCCCCTATTTGCCACCTTAAATGTTCTTTCAAGGGTGGGAAATTAAGGGTTTGTTCTGGACAATTGTGGGGCCCACTAGGGTGGGCCATGACACCCAATTTATGGGCCAATCCCTTCCTTAATAGGCCCATACATTTATTTTATTCCATGCATGTATTGCTGTCCAGAAATTTTTGGACAGATTTTTGTTGGACTTTGGGCTTGAATGTGGGACTGATTGGGGGACCTTTTATACTCATCAAATATATTTTTCTGAAAGGTAGGAATCTCATCTTAATGTTCCCCAAATTTCAGCCCCACCTGATCTTGATGGAGGTCCCAAAGGTGTAGCCCAAGTGAGGTGGACAGTCTGGATTTTCTGCATTGTTCCAGCAACATTCCACCCTGGATAGATTGGAATTCTAAAATTTATTAAAATACTTTTAGGTGTCTAAAAATTCTAAAAATTTACAGGGAGGTGGCCCACCTATGGTAGGACCCACCTACAAAAATTTTGGGCCAATGGATGCCTTACACACCATGGTGGTAGCTGGACCGGCCCACTATAATATGGTGTCCAGATCAGTCCGATTTTCTGGACAGATTGATTTCTTTAAATGAATTAAAATATTTTTACATGTCCAAAAATTCTAAAATTTTGTGGGGATGTGATCCACCTATGTTAGGACTCACCTACCAAATTTCAGGGCCAATGGACCCCTGTGTACACCGTGGCGAGGGCCGGACTGGCCCACCACGTTGGGACGTCCAGGTCTGTCCGATTTTCTGGATAGACTGTTTTGTTTAAATTAATTAAAATACTTAGGAATATCCAAAACTCCTGAAATTTTGTGGGGGTGTGGCCCACTTATTGAAGTGTCATCCTACAAAATTTCAGACCCAACGGACATTCGAGCTGACCGTGGTGTGGCCTGCAAATTGGGTCAGTTTTGGGCCAAATACCCAGGCCTGTAGGACTACCCACCATGGGACGCCCCTACCTTGGGCTGCTGGGCCTGCATTCCAATGGCATGGCCCACTTGTATATGTGTTGTATTTTTTCCCCTCTCATTCGGTGGGGCCCACAGTGATGTGTGTGGGCCATCAGAGAAATAAATATATTATAAATAAATTTTATTGAATTTCCGCCAAGCCCAGATAGTGGGTGGGCTGGAATTTCAGCATTTGCCCCAAGGTTACTGCCCACAAATATATGTTTTGGGGCAATGTGGCCCACCATATTTGGGGACATTATTACACATCTTGCCCTATCTTGATTGAATTTTTGGGCTTAATTAGTACACTCTTAAGGCCCACCTTAAATGGGTTTTATTAGAACAATATTCATAGTTGACTGTTGGGTTTCCTAGACCCAATGTCTTGAAACATCCTTGATAGACCCCTGACCTTTGGGCCTATATTTAATACACTATTGTGATGGGTTTTATGGGCCAAAATACTCAGGTAGTTGGGCCCTTGCTTGCCTATTAAAGTAAACCATACTTGGGCCGAGATGTGAGGCCCAACTTACTTGCTTTAAATATAAGGATCACCCATATGTTGGAATAATGGGCTGCCCATTAGGCCCACCACAATGAGTGGACTCATGATCTTTATAGTTGGGCCCAACCTTGCTTGAGGGCCCACCATATTGCCTATGTGTTGGGCTTTGAGTATAAGCCCACTAGGCCATGGATTGCCTTAGGCCTTGGGCCTTAGTTCATGTTCAAGTAGTGGCGGGCTACCTCTTGGGAACCAGTTGAGGTTGGATGTCCTCCTGGGTGGTCCTAAGGTAGGCCCATGGGTTCTTCTATGGATGGTTAAAGGCCCACCATAGGCCCTAGGCCATTTGTTTAAGGATCAATGTGAATGTATGTGGAACCTACCTTAACGCATGTTTGATCCAAGCCATCCAAGCCTTGGATCGCCCGATCATGGAGGCACTCTTTGCCTTGGGTTGCTACTGGATTCACAATCCAGTAGCAGGCCCACTTGATCTTTTCTTAATGTATACACACCCTCCATCTAATGGGGCCCCCTGTGAATATTGTTGGCCTTCATGAGATCATTCCCACTTATTTGACGAATTTCTGGGCTTTAGCAGGCCCAGGAAGCTGAGTGGGCCGAACGTTTATCAAGACGCCTTAAATGTATAATTGTTATGGTTGAAACTTTATTGGACATGAGACCCATCATATTGAGAACTTGTGTGCGTGTTGCATGCTTATATTTTATAATCCTTGGGCTTATTTAGTGCATTCTTTTAGGTCACCTTTAGTGATCACATGAGGACCCCATCTTAGATCAGATTTTTGGGACATCCTTTAGGCCCAGAGTGGGCTGGGACATCCTAGCTTGGCCCAAGCATACATTGGGCCGACTTCCACCATTTTGATGGACTTGTGGGCTAAGGTAAGGATAGTATTGGGCTCTTGGTTGCCCACTTAAATTGCTAGTTATTAGGCTGATGTAGTGGGGCCCATTTCATCCAAACTTAAACTTATTTAGTCGTATATTGTGTACGCGGGCTGCCCACCAAGTCCAACTCAATGCATGGATTCTATGGCCATTAGGAATTGAGCCTTGGGCCTTAATTCTCCTCTTAGGGCCCATGTTGTTAAAATTGGTATTAGATCTTTTTATGGCCTATTATGAGGGATATATGTATATGGTTACCTGTGTTCTTATACTGAATGTAGGGCCTTGAGCCTTGTATCTATATAGTTCATGGTTGAGATGCCTCTTGGGGAATGGTGGTTAAATGTCCCCATTATGGACCCCTCTAGGCCCGATTGTATCTAAATGTGATTAAATGCTCATCTTAAACTCTTGCTAGACTCACTTCTGTGTTACTTAGACACGTAGTTGTATGCTTAGTCTTGTGGGCTACCCCAGGTAAATGGGCCCCCACTAGAGGTGGATTCCTTATGGATATTGTCTAAATACCTAGTCTTGGTCCCTTCTTGGGTAGGAGGAGTATACTACCTTGTATATTGCCGCATAATGCGTCTAGACCCATCTTCATGGCCCATGTGCATCATTGTATGCTTGGATGACACTGTGTGTGTGGTTATGATTGTGCCAATGGGCATTGCATGTTGCCTTCCTGAGGGACGTAGTATTCCCTCTTGAGCATGTTGGATGCTTGGAATTGATGCATAGTTGATGGTGTGATTCATGCATCTAGCATTGCATAACACATGAGCATTATCACCCTCGCTTCATCAAGGTTGTAGCCTCCACAGATACATCGTAGATGGCCATGTTTGGACACCGGAAATGTTACTTGAGCATACCGAGTGAATAGGATGCTCATGGGTGAAATTCCCAAAACTTCCATGGTACCAAGGATCTGCTCCAACGCCATGACCGAGTGAAATATATGAGCACACGAGGGCCTTATACCATTAGGCCATGACTACCACTATCGTGTAGTCGGTTGGATAGGGGTGTGGCCTTACTCGCCTGATGTAAGGGGGCATTGCTAGGCTGAGTCTGACCAGTTCGTGAATGGGTCCGCTACCTTCAGGCCTTGCTGGTGATTGGTTGTCCGCAGACAAGGTAGTAAGGTCTCTTACGTTCGTTTGACTGTGCGGGGTCTATAGAGTAGCAGTCATCCAGCAGTGTAATGGACCCAGGTGATTTCCTTATGATGGAAATATACTTGATATGTGGATTGGATATGAGCATTGACATTACTTCGCATTGCATTTGCATCGGCTGTGTAAGCCTCATAATGCATTACAGTACTCATTGCATTACAGTACTCATCACATTACAGTACTCATCGCATTACAATACTCATTGCATTACAGTACTCATCGCATTACAGTACTCATTGCATTATATAGCCTTGGTATGGCTTCCTGCGTTATCGTACTGCCTTGGTATAGTTTCTTGCATTATGATAGTCTTAGTAAGGCTAGTGGTATTGGTATTGATCATGACTCTCTTCTGCATTCTCTATCTTTTTCTGAGCACCATTGTCACACACTTTCACCCCCCTCTAAGCTTTCTATAAGCTTATGCATGATTGATGCGTGCAGAAGATCCTAGGTAGGTGTCGCAGTGGCAGAGCTTGGATAGGTGTGCGAGCTGAGGACCCAGTGTTGTAGATCCTCTTCCTTCTTTCCTCTATTATCTTATGTATGTCCTTTTGGACCTGATATAAGCTTGTAAAAGTTCAAATTCTTAGTGGATTTTGTGATGTGTATCCTTTGTTATTTCCAGATGTACTTGCTATGATCTTGGGTATATTCGTATTGGTAATGATTATACTGTTATGGAAATCCTCCTTGTAGGATCCCAGGATCGGAACCTGCCTCAAGAACCGAGAATGGGGTACTACAGAGGCTGTTGCGGCCAGAACCGGCCATCGGGTTCCTTGTGAGTCCGGTTACCGAGTCTGGGGCGTGACAATTTACTTTGGTTCTTGAGCTAAACAACATGTTACTAATATTATATTCAAATAGTGAACACAAACTTCCAGAGAAGTAAAAACAAGTATGGAAAATAGTATAGAGGCACGAAATCAATACCAACTTGATCGTAAATGAATTTCCAGAAGAGTCAAAGCCATGGCCTCTTGTAATGGATGGCTTCCAATGTTTATGCAAAAGTTCCAATTTCATTGCACGTAAAGGATCATGTTGAGACACACTCATCCAGATTTGAACCTGGGAAGAACCAACATTGATTTGTCAAAGCTAGAGGCATCTTTTAGAGAAGCTAAAGGATAGATTCAGCCTCAAACACATGCAGAAGATAATGAATTAGATCATATAGTGTTGCTGTGCACAGTATGTGATTTACCATGAAAGGAAAGCAAAAATACTGGGAAGATCATAATAAGAAAAGGACTTAACATTGATGAAACTAACCGAAATCCTAGGAAGACATAATAAGAAAATGTATTAACAATTTAACATTGATAAAATTAACCAGACACCAGGAAGATGTAATAAGAAAATGAATAAACATCGAAACTAACCAAGATATGAGGAGGATGTAATAAGAAAATGAATAAACATTGATAAAATGAAGAACTCATATCATTGATGCTGTAGTTATTTTCATTCAACAAACATTCCAAAACGGGACGTGAAAAGATAAAACCTATGGACCAACAGAAAGGTGCAGTCAAAGTCAAGATGAGGATATCATGACAACTAATCTATGAATTGAACAACTTTTGAGTTTGAAGCATATAAGCACTAGTTTTTTAGCAACCCCTAGGCATCGGATTGCTATATTTGTCAGCAAAATTCAAGCTAGTCAGAGATTAGTTCATTTTCTGAAAGTTAAAAGTCATGGGGGCAAAAGCAGCAGCCAGTAACTATCGAAAACTCATAAGCATTGTAGGTGTATGTGCATGTGGGCCTACAACTGGGCCCAATGTTCGTAGTATCGGTATCGTTACATGTATTGCTGGCTGGGGAGACGGAAACATTCATCAATATCGCTGATAGCCAGAAATGTATCACTGGCTAAGGGAAACATTGGGGAAAGAAGAGGAATGGTGGAATTTCTCAATGAAACTTTAGGAGATGCTAAAATACACATATTTGCATATTTAGGAATCAAATAATTGCCAAAAAGACGCATACATAATAAGTTTCACTTTAATGGGGATCTAAAAATATGTAATGCCGACTCAGGGAAGCGTTAGAGAAACGTGAGAAAAATGGTGAAATTTTTCAATGATACTTAAGAGATGCTAAAATACACATATTTGCATATTTAAGAATCAAATAATAGTGAAAAAGATGCATATTTGTATATTTAATAATCAAATAATAAGGTTCCCTTTAATGAGCCTAAAAGCATGTATCGTTGACTTAGGGAAACATTGGGGAAACATGGGGAAAATGGTGGATCCATTCATCCATCCATCCATGCACATACATAAATCCAAACACGCATGATCCATCCATCCCTGCATGCGTGTGTACACACACATGCGTGCGCACACACACACATACAACCATCCAATCATCCATTCACTCGTGCATGATACATGTACACACATACAAACATGCATTTCATCACAGAACCATGCTCCCATAAAAAATTTTGAAATGGAAATTCTTTTAATAAATAGTTTTTTTTCCAATATAGATGCATTGGTGATACATTGACGATCTCATCGAAATATCGTCAAGACATTGGCGATACAAGCAACACCTAGAATTTACATGGTCGAAAGTATTGGCAATATCAATACATTGGCAATATGATGCAGGACAATTAACCACTTGCTCTAAAAGCTCGAACTGCTAGAGTATGGCGAATTAATCCCTTTATCTCATAGCCCAGGCCCCACATCTCATGGGTTAGGACCACGGCCGAACCTCCCTCATGGGCTCTGGGCCCCAAATCACATGGGTCACCCACTCCGAGTGTGTCCCCGCATCCCACAAGCTACCCCACTCGAGCCCGGTGTGAAATGCCCCTGCATTAATCACCCCTGATGAGGAGTCTCGAACACGAGACCTCCCGCTCTGATACCAATTTGATGCAGGACAATTAACCACTTGCTCTAAAAGCTCGAACTGTTAAGAGTATGGTGAATTGATCCCTTTATCTCATAGCCCGGACCCTACATCTCATGGGTTAGGACCTCGACCGAACCCCCCTCGTGGGCTCGTGGGCCCCAAATCACATGGGCCGCCCATACCAAGTGTGTCCCCGCATCCCATGGGCTACCCCACTAGAGCCCAGTGTGAAATGCCCCTGCATTAATCACCCCCGATGAGGATTGTCGAACACGAGACCTCTCCCGTGGGCCCCAAATCACATGGGTCACCCACCCTGAGTGTGTCCCCGCATCCCACGGACTACCCCACTCGAGCCCAGTGTGAAATGCCCCTACATTAATATACTTAGCAATGTATCGCCGATAACTGGAATTTCTGATATTACCAATGTTACTGGTATCATTGGGCTGGAGATACAAATGATATCGGGGATATTATCGATAATACAAGGGGCCCACAAGTACATACACCTAGGCCTTGTGTTATGGGCCTTAGTCTTAGCCTTTTCTCTTTATTTTATGCTTTCTTTATTTGCCCTATAGTCTTTCTTTAGTTTTTCCTTCATAAGAAGGGCATATATGTAATTGTACCTTCCCTCCTATTATTATAAATAAGATAGGTTGGACATCCCAACCCTATGTGCTCTCTTTCTTTCATATTCTCTCTTCCTCTATTTCTCAAATTCTCTCCTCCTTTGACATGCACCCCCACCTCTGCCACCAATGATGACGACCATAATCATGTATATAGATGATTACATGTGGTTTGTTCACACCATGGATGCCATACTTGATGTGTGGGAAACTTGGACTAGCTATGATTTTATGGGTTACAAGGAGGGATTCCCTTGGTTGTCCTAGGGGAAGGTGAGTTTGGAACAACAACCAGTGGCTAAGGGAAAGTTGTGTTTCACATATCTTAGTACCCTAAATTCCATGACCTCAATAGCGGGATTGGCAAGTTGTAAAAGGTTAAGTGGTCATCTTGTGTGTAGGAACCACAAATGAGTAGGGATGGAAGCTTTCAATCATTGGGTTACCCGTGTCTTGCCCTACCTCACATGGGAGTGTGAGTGTTCATGGATGCAAGCTCTTGTGTTTAGGCATGGGCCATGGCTAAGCACTTGTGTTGGAGGATCACATCGTCTTTGATCTAGGAGACCCATAATACCTATGGACATATGGGGAGTTCGAGCTCATGGTATTTTGAGCTTTAACGTACCCTACAAGGTTACATTAGTGGCTAGCAAATAGGTGTTGTTGGGTACGTGTATCAAGGATGCAGTCATGGTCCATATGCTCCAACATGGGACCACCGGTTACCTAGGGAACTTATTTGTAGCCTAGATCTTAGTAATCAGACCATCTATTAGGTGGTTTTCTACTTGTGCCTGAAGGTTTTAAATGTTTAATCAAAGGTTTTTAACCATTGATCTTTTGTTTTAACCATTAAAAAGTGTTTTATTGTGCTTAATGGATATTCGATTGTTGAGATCTTGTTGCCCATCTCGTAGAATGGCATGGGATTATGATTAAGAGTGAATGTCACGTGACAGTGGAAGATTGAATCATCTCCCTTCCCCATCGGGACATCCGGTGTGAGGGAAATGAGAAAGGAAAAGAAGGGTAGAAGAAGAGAGAAATCTCTCTCCACCTTTGATCATATGTGTGAATGTGTGGGGTCCCACCCTGTGGACAACTCTCTGATGCACGCGCCTAGCCCTATAGTGGCATGTGACACGGCTCTATGCTCTCTCTCATTTCACTAGGATAGATCAAGGAGAAACCTCCTATGTTGGAGGATCGACATCAGTCTTCTGTAGCAATCACATTACACAAATCTAAGTAACATCTTGGCCATTGGTTTGTGTGTTTTAGGAGAAGGGGATCATATATAGATTCTTAAATATGGAATTTTGCAGAGTTTTACGCTTCCATGTTACCACCACCACCACCTGTGAATTGTAAAAAAGAAAAGACAAACCAATCCAGCACCAATTGAAGATCATGAAGTCCTAAACACCATATCTTTCTCGCAACTTCATTAACATATCAAAGGTGATTGACATAATACTCATCTGCAACATGAACTAAGGAGATCTCCCAAAGAAAATATCTAGATATGTGAAAAACCTAGGTCCTAAGTGGGCTAAGAATAAATTAACATTGAGATCTATATGCCAACCCACTCTCCTAAAAAGTGGATTAAGATAAGTAAATCAATCATAAACATGAGATTCCATCACTTCAATATCCATTATTCATCATGGATTCAGTCCAACTTCCAAATAGACATTGAAGTTTCTCTAATAAATCGGAAGCAGCACAATATGTTTTCAAGAGTTCAGTGCCAATTGACTAATAGCCCAATGAACCCATCAAGAAAGTCAGCACTTAACAAATGATCAGGACTAGAGAAAGAGGTCACTGTTTAGGGTTTACTCTTCTAATAGGTAAGTTTTAATATCAAAGTGCCCTCATCAAATGTTAAAAGGCAATAAATAGACTCCTTCAGCTTGTAATGACACAGTGGGTCAAAACTTGGCCAAGTTGAAACAACAGACCTGGTTTGACCATAACTCAGACCAAAAAAGTTTTAAGTTTGAGCCAAGATGTGAATCTCCATTATGTTTTCCCATTTTCCGAAAGTTTTGGTGAGTTTATTGAACCACATGATGACAGAATCAGGGATATTTCAATCATTTCCAAAATTTCTTAAGCAACTCCCAAGACCAACATAAAATTCTTAAAAATGCAGCAATACATTTGGATGATAAGCTGTAATTTTCTTTACTTAGACTGTTCTTTACTACATCCCAGAGTACCCACGCAGTTTTGTTTATAATGACCATGAAATTTGAGCTACATCTCAGAGCATCACCTTGATTCCTTGCTTTATTTTATGATACCAAGTCAATTGATCCATTCTTCGTTGAAGAATAACAAGTTTTCAGTTGTCTTCACATGGTGACCAATCACTTTGGGAGGCTCCAATCCAACATTGGTCTCAAAAAAAATTTAATTTCCTTTCTTTGTTGAGATAGTTTTCATGTTTCGTTCTCCTACAATCCAAACCCAAAAAATGAAAGCCATCTTCGCAACCCAAAATCCCAGATAAAAAACACTACCCGGCATCAAATCGTGTATTCTAGATAAAACAACAATCATCCCACCAGAAACCACAAAAAGAGAAAGGGGAAAAAGCACAACAATAGAATGCGTCAGTTTTGGAATTAAAAATGAATTAAGGAATACTAGAACTTCTGTCCTTGCATGAATCGCCTCTTGAATCTCTCCTTACACAAATCGCCCTAGAACTTCTGTCCAATATATTATTGATCAGGTCTAAGCATAAGCAAGGACAATCTGTTCCTGTTCCAGTTTCTTTTCTTTTTCTTTTGGAAGGGTGAGGACTCTGTTCTCTTCTCCTTGCTGGAGTCAGTAAGTACCGAAGTTGGAGCATTGTTGCGCAACAAATCCTAGCCTACTCACAGGTAGTGATTAAAACAGTTGGAACCCAAGTAAAAACTAAGTATAACCAGATATGCACATTGATAATAGTTGCGAAAAATAGAAGCTTGAGAACACTGATCTTTGAAGCACTTCTTAGAGTAGAAACTTAAGTCAAACCTGATCATAAACGTTATAAGGAAGGGTAAAACCAAAATCCAGTAAAAGTGTAGCATTTGGGAACTTCCCATAGCTTATTAGAACCTGAAAAGGCAATCAAAATGCTTTAACAGAATTTCCAATATGAAGAACTCATATTTTATCTACCTAGAAAAGCAACAAATAACTATAAGGCAGATGATGCGAAAACAGAAAGTACATGACAAGACTGGCATAAGATAATCATCGTGATTAACCTATTTGACAAAAAACACTGACACAAGATCCATAATGAAGAAGCAATGATGGTCAGCAGTTGAGGAGCAAACCAAGTTTTTTTCTTGTACAAGTATGATGGTGATTAAAGTGGTACTAATTGAGGAATAGACCAAAATGTCTGGATGAGGAAAAATGCATCGATGTGGGACCTTAATCAAGTAAGAATATAGAGTTAGTCATACAATCAAAAGGAGGATCCATATAACATACCTGCACAAGGTAATGTGGAAAGGAGCATCAGCCAAAGAGATTGGCTAAGGTAAATAGTTGTATATGGGGTAGGATAAATACTAGGAATGAGGAGCTGGCTGTAGATAAAGACTTCACTTGAAGGATAAAATGGTGGCAGTTATGAGAATGGGTTATAAACTAACGTAGTTAAACTGGTTTTGGGTAAGACAACATGAGAAAGACTGGTAATTCCTCAGCAGCATTGAATGATGTATAATTGAACCAAAGATTTTTCAAAGCATTATCTGACCTGTTCACCAGTAGCATAATCCCGGTCAGCGATAACCTGCAAAAATAGTAGTAAAGAATAAAACCAAGGAATTGATTGTTTTTCCCGGTAATAACTAATTTCATTGTAGATGCACGGGGCACAGAACATGAAGAAACTATCCATTATGGTCAGTATATGGTTAGAATCAACTACAATAGATATCAAACAGTTTCAGAGTATACCTTATCTCAAGTAATTTTATTGTGAAACACACACGCACACACACACAGAAGCAACATGAAAGTAGGGCCCAAAATTCATCTTCCTAAAATATTAGTCAAAGCCACGAATCCATAAGGAATCAATTTGAGAGAAGTCAAACTTGTGATTACCACCATTTAAGATCAGGCCCTTTTTTGGTGTAAAATTTTCACTTGAGACATTACAAATTCTGTAACATTCGGAACCTTACAGATTCACCTTTCTAGCAACCCCAAGAATGTGAAATTCTGCAAAGAGTTAGCTGGTAATGAGAAAATTACAGGCAAGTGAGGAGAATTACAATACTTAGAATCGTGATTCAATATGGTTAGGATTAGTTAGATTGATGCAGGGTTGTGATTGGTTTATTGTTCCGGAATTGGTAGGATTTAGTGGAACTAACTTTTATGAAAGGGGTTTTTTTTATTTTGGGAGGGGTAGACCAGGCTTCGCAGCTCTGTTTGGGGAGGGGAGGGGGGAGAGTGGCTTTGCAACACTGTGTGGGTATTTTTACAACTGATCTTCTCCCTTTTTAATTATTGCAAGTGGATGTTGAAATATTGCTGTAATATCCATTACTTGCTGTAAGACATTCAATTTGGATATTTTGTGGACTATTGCGAATGTTGCTCAATCTATAACCCAATTTGATCTTTGGCTGCATCAAAAGTCAAAAAAGAAGAAGAAAAAGAAGAAGAAGAAAAGAAAAGAAAAGAAAAGAAAGATGCAAGTGAATTCTGATAACTCAGTCTCATTTTGTGTATACTCTCTAGTGTATATTTAAACATCACCATAGAGAGCAGACAATAGACTTCTTCTTTTTCCACAAATGTGTATATTTAAACATCACCATAGAGAGCAGACAATAGTCTTCTTCTTTTTCCACAAATGTGTATATTTAAACATCACCATAGAGAGCAGACAAATAGTCTTCTTCTTTTTCCACAAATCTAACACAAGTACAGCCAAAGTATAAATAGTTCATCATCAAAGATATCAGAGATGTAACAATACTAGTGTAGTTACAGTCTCCTTCTTTAACCTCCGCATTCAAATTTTAGTGGTACAGAATGCACCCTACATTAGGAACAATAACATGGACACGTCCAAACAAGTACATACATTATCACAACTAAAACAATCATTTCCTATGGAATCTCCATTGCTAAGGAATCAATTAAAACCTTAATGGAAATAGATTATTATTTTCATCAATAAACCATGCCAAATGCCTGACATAAATGATTTTTATGTAGGGATAGCCTCAGAGGTGACCCAATAATTGATTTGTAGTTTTTCCATCATTACTGCAACAAGCTTTAAGCAGCATTCTTTGGTGTGTCGAACTAATAATTTAGAAAACCAGATTCTCTGAAACCTTTGTTGCTACATCTGTTTGAAGAAACTACACTCAACCACAAAGAATTACAATTTAGGTACTGCATATCTGTCCAAGTTGACTTTTGGCGGGTGAAGAAAATATAGCAACAATGAGGAAAGGTGAAATTAGGTCCTTGTCTTCGTAACTAGCTTCGAGTCCAGCTGGGGGGCGAATGTCAATCTTTGATAAATTTGGATCTCTGGTAGAAACAGTCACACCTAGAAACAAGACCATCGGCAAGCTGGGATGCAGTTTAATTCGTTTTGAGTACCGAGATAAAGCTATGAAAGGAATTGAGGCATTGAATGGGATTATGGGACGGCAGTAGTAGGATGGAAAAGGGGAAGATGAGAAGAAGCATGAGAGGAAAGATGCATACTCCTCAATTGTCATCTCTTGTGGTGGATTCAGCAAGCAGCTGGTAGGCTGATACTCAATCATTCAAAGAAGCATATATTGAAGTTGTACATTCACCCATCCAACCAAAAAGATGGATGGGTTGTGTTATCAGGTTCTCCACTGGCTGAAACAGAACTCTGATCAAAGTGTGTGCCCTGTCAGTATGGTGGATTTTAAATCATTTCTTTGGAATCGATTCAGATCTGGACAAACACAAGGTGGGGAAACTTTCTGCCTTTCTGGGAGAAACCAAATTGGGGAAGCAGTCAGAATTCTGGAAGAGGGTTGGTGATGTAGAGCAGGTCGCGGACAGTTTCATGGCCAAGATGGATCAGAAAAGGCCCGGTTGACGACAGAAGTAATCCGGACCGTCGGACCTTAGATCGGGCGTATCTCGCAATCCGGAATGAGTTAGCTGACATAAAATATATGATTTTGGGGTAGAACAAGCTACTTTAGCCAACCAACCCAGCTACGCCGAGTTGCGACGCCCGGAATTGCGAAAAACCCCTGAATCAACGGTCGTTTCCTTGTTTTAATTTCGTTTTTACTATAAATAGTAAGTTTTAGTTTGATTATAACTCTTCATTCGTCGGGCTTTAGGAGTTGCACCCAACGTGAAAAGAGCTTAGAATAATTAGGAGAACGGTTTGGTGAAGCCAAATAGGACACTTACTATTTTTGGCCGAAAACCTTGCGCACTAGTAAACATCACGACCGTCTATAAATAGCAAGTTTACTATTTATAGTAAGTTGCGATTTCTAGGAGTTTTAGTTTTAGTTTGATTATGATTTCTTTCTCATTGCTTGGTACCACTATTTAAAGGGTTGTAAACTCGTTTTTATTCATTCATTAATCAATTTCGAATTTATTAGAATTTAATTCTATTTTATGCTTTCTTTCCTCGTGGATTCGAGAAGTCTCTGTGAGGAGTCCAGAGAAGTTCCGTGGATTCGGAATAGTTATCCTCTTGAGGAAGACGGTGCTCGACCTCACGTCCTCCCCTGCGTCAGTTTAGTATCAAAGCGAGGTTTCTCCTCGGATTGGGGGCTTCTAACGACGGGTCGAGCAACAATCCCATGGGCGGTGCTCAAGGGAATTTACCTTTAAAGGCGGCAGCTTTCGAAGTAGCGCAACAAGAGAATCGGCAAGTCATGCAAGGGCTGCAGGCTTCCATCGACCGCATAGCGGATCTCTTAGCGGAAAACCTAAGGCAACTCCGTGTTCCTGGTGGTAATCCTCCACTGCCAATTGCTGAAACTCGTAATCGCCCTAATCGCAAGATAGTACCGGCAGTGCATCCACGGGTCATTCCTGAGGAAGGGGGCTCTAGTGATGAGGAAATCGACGACATAATCTTTCAACACCCCAAACATGGCGGCGATCGAGTAGATCGAACGGATCGAGAATTCAAGATGCGGGTTGATATTCCTAGCTTCAATGGCCAACTACACATTGAGGATTTCCTCGATTGGCTCTCTGAAGTTGAGCGATTTTTCGACTATATGGACATCCCTTAAGCAAAGAAGGTCAAGCTTGTGGCTTACAAGCGAAAGGAGGAGCTTCAGCTTGGTGGGAACAACTGCAACTCGCGCGAACCAGGCAGACGAAAGCACCAATCCGCACTTAGCAGCGGATAAAGCAGCTACTATGTGCCCAATTCCTCCCTAGCGATTACGATCAGGTATTATTCCAACAATACCAAAATTGTCGACAGGGTAGTCGGTCGGTGAGAGAATACACAGAGGAATTTTACCGCACGGCAGCTCATAACGATTTAGTCGAGACTGAATCACAGCAAGTCGCCCGATTCAACGGTGGATTGCGTATGGCTATCCAGGATCGGGTCCAGATGCAATCCGTCTGGACGATGAATAATGCAATCAAGTTGGCTACTCGGGCAGAAGCGCAACTTGAACATCCTAACACACGGACCTATCCTACTGCAAGGATCCCTGTGGCAGGTCCACCCAAGGGAACTGTACAGCCCAAGGGGAAGGAGCCCGTAGGAGCACGCACTCAACCTCCTACGTCTGAGAACCGAGATCAGGCTAGACCCCAAAGGGGCGTATCGACTGCTGCTGGTCCAAGTAGAATCCCGAACTCCTATGCTTGGCCAAGGCCCGACAACTGCTATCGTTGTAGCCAACCGGGCCACCTATCAGATATTTGTCCCCAGCGAAAAGTGGCAAACCTCGCCATCAATGATGGTAGTGCTGATAACGCTTATGAAGATCCAGATATTGAAGAACAAGAGCATGCCACCGAGGACGAGACAAATGATTCAGGTTGGGTTCAGCAAGATCACGGCGAGTCGCTCGTTGTGAGGCGACTATTATATGTGCTAAGAAAAGAAGTGCATCCACAGCGGCATAACATCTTCCGCACTAGGTGTACGGTGAATCAAAAGGTTTGTGACGTGATCATTGACAGTGAGAGCAGCGTGAACATCGTATCCAAGGTCATGGTAGAAAAATAGCAATTGAAAACAGAGCGTCATCCCTCTCCATATACAATCGGTTGGATCAAGAAGGTCAGCGAAACAAATGTAACTGAACGGTGCATCATATCCTTTTCAATTGGCAAACATTTTAAGGATGAAGTAGTATGCGATGTGGTTGACATGGAAGCATGTCACATACTACTCGGTCAGCCCTGGCAATCTGACCGTAACGCCACTCATAAAGGGCGAGATAACATATATATCTTCGTCAAGGACGGCCGGAAGACCATATTGGCCCCTATGGATCCAGAGAGACCACCTGAAACTTCTATAATGGATGGCCGTTTTCTCTTAACCATACGAGACTTCGTGGAAGAATCCAAAGAAACAGGACAGACTTATGCATTAATTGTAAAAGGGGAAGAACTCGAGCTTACCATCATCCCTGAAAGACTAAGGCCCCTACTACATGAATTCAAAGAAATTTGGCCCATGACTTTCCCGATGGGTTACCCCCAATGCGGGATATCGAACACCATATCGACTTTGTCCCTGGGTCCAGTTTACCTAATCATCCTCATTATCGAATGAGTCCGAATGAATGCGAGATTCTGCAGGGACAAGTAGAGGAGTTGATCTGTAAGGGTCTTATTCGAGAAAGCATGAGTCCATGTGTTATACCAGCTCTATTAACTCCAAAGAAAGATGGGAGTTGGTGCATGTATGTCGACAGCCGAGCCATCAACAAAATCACTATAAAATACAGGTTTCCTATACCACGGTTGGACGATATGCTGGACATGCTAGAGGGTGCAAAAATATTCTCTAAATTGGACCTAAGGAGCGGCTACCATCAGATTCGAATACGGCCGGGTGATGAGTGGAAAACGGCCTTTAAGACCAAGGAATGATTATACGAATGGACGGTCATGCCCTTCGGTCTTTCGAATGCGCCTAGCACATTTATGAGATTGATGAACCAAGTTCTGAAACCTTTCATTGGGCAATTCGTTGTGGTTTATTTCGATGATATTTTGATATACAGTCAACACGAAATTACTCATATAGAACACCTCAAGAAGGTCCTTCAAGTGCTCACAAAAAATAAACCGTATCTCAATTTAAAAAAGTGCAACTTCATAACTGATAGCCTATTGTTTCTGGGTTTTGTCGTTAACATCCACGAGCATTCGAGTGGATGAGAAAAAGGTGAAGGCAATCAGAGAATGGCCGGTTCCCACAAATATTCACGAAGTGCGAAGTTTTCATGGACTGGCGACATTCTATCGTCGGTTCGTGAAAATTTTCAGTACCATTGTGTCACCAATCACAAATTGCATGAAGAAAGAGCAGTTTCAATGGACTGACAAAGCCGACAAGAGTTTTGCCGAAATCAAACGCAGATTATCCACGACCCCGGTTCTTGTACTTCCTAACTTCGACAAACTATTTGAAGTCGAATGTGATGCCTTATATGTCGGAATTGGGCGAGTCTTGTCTCAAGAAGCTAGGCCAGTAGCATTCTACAGTGAGAAACGTAGCGATGCACGCAAGAAGTGGTCTACATATGAGATCAAGTTATACGCAGTAGTCCAGGCACTGCGACACTAGCGACATTACTTGATTCAAAGGGAATTCATACTTTACACGGACCACCAAGCTCTCAAATTCATTAATAGTCAAACTAACATTAACCGTGTGCATGCTAGATGGATCTCGTTTTTGCAGGAATTCACGTTCGTACTAAAACACAAGTCAGGGCAACAGCATAAAGTAGCTGATGCACTGAGTCGCTGTGCAACTTTGTTAGTCACTATGAGCAATGAGGTTGTCGGGTTTGACCGCCTGAAAGACATATATGCCGATGACGATGACTTCAAGGACGCATAGGTTAGATGCCAAGAAGGTCACCCCGGTGACTTACATATACAAAACGAGTTCCTTTTCAAGGGAAATCGATTGTGCATCCCGAACAGTTCGCTAAGGGAACAGATAATCCAAGAGCTACATGGAGGTAGCCTCAGTGGACACCTTGGGCGAGACAAGACGTGAGCTCTTGTGGAAGAACGGTATTACTAGCCGCAATTGGTACGTGATGTGGGAAAGGCAGTCCAACGTTGTTATATTTGTCAGACCTACAAAGGGCAATCTCATAATACGGGCCTCTACACCCCGTTACCCGTGCCCGATGGCCCTTGGGAGGATTTATCTATGGACTTCGTACTTGGTCTCCCACGAACACAACGTGGCATGGATTCGGTGTTCGTGGTAGTAGATCGTTTCTCCAAGATGGTGCACTTTATTCCATGCAAGAAGACTCTCGATGCAACACACGTGGCAAATCTATTCTTCAGAGAAATTGTGCGGCTACACGGGATTCCCAAGACTTACTTCTGACCGTGACACAAAGTTCATAAGCCACTTTTGGCGGACTTTGTGGACTCGATTCGATACATGACTTCAGTTCAACAGCGCCTACCATCCACAGACTGACGGTCAAACTGAGGTTATGAATTGCAGTTGGGAAACCTCCTTCGATGTATTTCAGGAGAAAAACCGAAGCAGTGGGATTTGGCTTTGTCTCAAGCGGAGTTTGCATTCAACAACATGGTGAATCGCTCGACAGGGAAATCCTCGTTACAGGTTATTTACGGACGAGTACCTCGCCACACACTAGACTTGTCCCTCTGCCCAAGTTCCCAGGCATGAGCATTGCAGCAGAACATATGGCTGACAAGATCATGGGCATTCATGCAGAGGTACAAACCAAGCTACATGCCTCGAACGAAAAGTACAAGGAGCAAGCGGACAAGCATCGGCGACAAAAAATGTTCAAGGTGGGCGACCAAGTAATGGTCCATCTGCGCAAAGAACGATTTCCGACCGGAACGTACAACAAGTTGAAGAATAAAAAGATTGGACAAATACCAATCATTCGAAAGATCAATGACAACGCTTATGTTGTTGATCTTCCAGATGACATAGCGATCTCACGGACTTTCAACATCGCGGACCTGACCGAGTGTCATGAACCAGCGCATGATGAGAACTCGAGGACGAGTTCTTTTGAAGTGGAGGGGACTGATGTAGAGCGGGTCGTGGACAGTTTCATGGCCAAGATGGATTAGAAAAGGCCCGGTCGACGACAGAAGTAATCCGAACCGTCGGACCTTAGAGCGGGCGTATCTCGCAATCCGGAATGAGTTAGCTGACATAAAATATATGATTTTGGGGTAGAACAAGCTACTTTAGCCAACCAACCCAGCTACGCCGAGTTGGGACGCCCGGAATTGCGAAAAACCCCTAGATCGACGGTCGTTTCCTTGTTTCAATTTCGTTTTTACTATAAATAGTAAGTTTTAGTTTGATTATAACTCTTCATCCGTCAGGCTTTAGGAGTTGCACCCAACGTGAAAAGAGCTTAGAATAATTAGAAGAACGGTTTGGCGAAGCCAAATAGGACACTTACTATTTTTGGCCGAAAACCTTGCGCACTAGTAGACATCAGGACCGTCTATAAATAGTAAGTTTACTATTTATATTAAGTCGCGATTTCTAGGAGTTTTAGTTGTAGTTTGATTCTGATTTCTTTCCCATTGCTTGGTACCACTATTTAAAGGGTTGTGAACTCGTTTTTATGCATTCATTAATCAATTTCGAATTTATTAGAATTTAATTCTATTTTATGCTTTCTTTCCTCGTGGATTCGAGAAGTCTCTGTGAGGAGTCCAGAGAAGTTCCGTGGATTCGGAATAGTTATCCTCTTGAGGAAGGCGGTGCTCGACCTCACATCCTCCCCTGCGTCAGTTGGGAAGACAAGGAGGCCTGGTCTCCAATCGGCAACATTGGGATGATCAAGTGGGGATGTCAGGTAGATCGGTATGGCCAAACCTAGTGGGGGTTCCTCTCCATGCCTCGGATGAGGAGACATTCAAGGCTCTAGACCCCTGCATTGGAACTGTTCTAGAGGTAGATTCGATGAGGGTTTGCAAAGAACATATGGACATAGGCAGAGTTTAGGTCATCATTGATGGGTCTGAATGTCCATCCCTTTGATTGTGTAAGGCAGATCATACACAGTCAGCAGGGAAGACAGGAAAGCTCAGATTCCTGTTCTAGACAATGTCCATCTCTGGTGCCAGTGTAATTCAGAAGTGCCAGCAGTGAAGCAAAGGGTATTGGTATCCTTCCATGTGCAGGAAGGACAGAAGGGATAGAGACGATTAAGTGATGTTGCCAATGACACGTTATCCTGGAAACAGGAGCAAGGAATGGAGACGTGGTTCAGACTCAGAAGAAAAGGCTGTTGTGAGTTGTCTCATGGAGCAGGGATAGCACCACATGATGATGAAGACGATCACAGGCAGATTCTCTATCACATTACAGGCACTAACCCTTAGAAAATGGCAGACACGTGTCTTAGTGGGGAGGCTGGCAGCACTAAATTGGACCCATGTTACAGCAGTTATCTTATTTCATAACTCAATAAGGTTCTATTTTTAAAAGGCCTTCGTATCATGAGAAGCTCGAGATAGTTATTGAGGGTAAGATATCAAAAGGAGTGCAGGATGATGGCAGCAATCACTATATTTTGGGATCGAGTCTGGGCTAACTTGCAGTTCCAAAAGCAAGCTCTCCTCCCCATTGATTCTCAATATCTCAATCTCATTGAAGTTCTTGTGAAAATGTCTTTAAATAATGTTCCAAAGGAGTTTAGAAATGAAGCAGTTATAAGATGAGACCATACCCAAAGATTTTTTTTTTTTTTTTGGAAGTCATTCCCAAAGAATTTTTGACGTACGTTGATGAAGACCTGTCCGTGGTAGTTCAACTTTCATCTATAGTTGGATCAAGCTCGAAGTGAAGTAGCAACAAATTTGGGTGCTGGAACGGGGAATGTCTCTTTCAAAATGTAGACACGTGTAAATAAGTAGGAAGCAGGAGCAAAATTGACAGTCTGAAGCAGGGATTCAAAGCGGCAGCACCACCTAGTTAGAAGGATTCCATGATTAAGTTATCATCTCCTTCCATTGATTGTTCTCCTCCTGCTAGTCATCTCATATCCAAGACCTCTTCGGGTGAAGTGGTGCCTTCCACTCCCTCACAAGGTGTGCTCCCAAAGATGGTTGCCGAGAACAACCTAGTTCAAGCTTTATCCTCCTGAAAGATTTCAAACCCTGCTATTGAACCCGCTTTTGTCAATAGGTCTTTCCTCCCACTAACCTTCATGAAGCTCCCTCACAAAGTGTGCTCCCAAAGATGGTTGCTGAGAACAACCTAGTTCAAGATTTATCCTCCTGAGCAATTTCAAACCCTGCTATTGAACCCGGTTTTGTCAGTAGGTCTCTCCTTCCACTAACCTTCATGAAGCTCTGAACATCTTTATTAACCCGGACCCATCTCCTGACCACCCCTTCGCTGCTACAAACAGAGGTGCAAACAGCGGCATTATCTCCGTCGTCTATTCGGCGCTACCACTCCATACCTCTGCCCCATCGTCCACTTGCCACACTGTAGCCACCGCCGTTGCGAGCCCATCACGCTAGCAACATTGTCATTAATACCCAATGAGCACCACACATCCATCAGCCGATAGGACCTTTGCAAGTCAGGCCTCCACCTCATGCCATCGAGACACCTACTAGATTCGGTGTCCCCAAACAGAGGATCTACTGCCACTACCCATGTATCCCAAGGGTGCAATACGTAATGCGATACCGATATTGCGAACATTGCTATGGACTACCATATGTTTTTCCCTTATTAGTTGATTAATGCAAATTGCTGAGAGAGGGGAAAGATGTAGCCCTAATTTCAATTAACCCTAACAGTTTGGAATCGTCCAGCATCACAACTAGGCCATCATCTCCGTTCTGTTTTCAGAATTGGCAGCTAGAGGATGATTTTTTGCTTCAGTCGCCTCGTGGTGGGAGGAATAAAAGGTCCAAGGACAAGTAGAACTCAGAATTATGAAAAAAAAAAACTCAAATCGAAGGTGAAAAAAGGTGACATGAAAAGGGAGGATATCCTCAATAAGATAGAATCTTCAGATAGGAAAAAGCGAGGATGTAAAGAGAAGTTCTCAAGTTCATTATTAAGCGATCCTAAGGAAAGAGGCAGTGGCATGGACGCAAAAGTCTAGAGCCCTAGAGTTAAAGGAGATGAAAATGCCACTTTTTCCCAAGCCAGTGAACGGAAGAAGAAGGCAGTCACATTTATAAGGTTCATATGAATGTTGGAGAATCTTGCTAAAAAGTAGAAGTCGTCAACTTTTAGTCCCAACTGAACTCTAAAGAAGAAATGCCTCAAGAGTCGAGACCAAAGCTCAATGTCATGCCTTCGAAACAAATCTCCCAATATAGCATTGACTTGAAAGGGAGTTTCATGAAGAGGAAATTAGATTGGTGTTGTGGGCTATGTATAGAGGTTGTAGACACATTTGTGTAGCTCAAGTGGGTTGTGGATCTTGTCCCTCTTATTCCTCTTATTCTGTTTCTTTCTTTTTGGTTTTTTACTTTTTACCCTTTGATACAAGGACTCTTTCCATCACATTTTGTTTAGCTAATAAAGAAGCAAAGGTCGAGTACAAGAAAATTTTGGAAATGGTCCAAGAATGGGAAGCAAAGGTCAAGTAGAAAAAAAAAAAAAATGGAAGCAGTCCAAAAATGGGAAGTTTAGCTTCTGATCTTCCCCTGATTCTATTTCCTCTTGTGGTTCCAGCCTTTCCCGCTTGTTGTAGTTTTGAAATCCCCTCCTTACAATTTCGGCTGCCGCATGTGGTGTGCACTATTTCTATGTCAATTTGGGCCCCAAATCTAGCCATTGGAAAGCTTATCAAAAAGTAGGTTTTTATTTTTATTTTTATTTTAAATAGAAGAAGAAGAAAAAGAAAAAAGGTAGCACCAGCACCTCTAGCTGAACGTCTTTTCAAAAGATTTCTTCTTAGCATATGCACAAAGAACATGCTCATACATCACGACTTTCAAAATGCCTCTAAACCAGTTTTAGATCAAGGGAGTTTAAAGGGTATCCAATACGATGGACCAATCCCTTTCAAAGCATAATTGATTGAATAATTCTCTCCCATGCTTCATAATCAGTAGGATCAGTAAGACCCCTCTTATCTTTTTATTCATCAAAATTAGCTTGAACATAGCCAGCTATGTTGCAGTAGTGAGATCCTATAAATATACCTGCATACAGAGGCGATCTAATCAATCATAGTAGTCTGTTTGCTAAGTGTTTAAACAGTGGGGGATTACAAATCTAGGGCAATAAACCAGCAAGATCAATTGTCCTGGATTCCTTGCTTTCATTGTGGGCAAACAAGTGATCTTTCGGACCGACCTGGGGTATCACATCCTACAATCATCTCATTTCTTTGTTCCGCTTTTTGCTTCCTTTTCTAATAAATTGAGTTGCCATTCACAAAAATAAAAGCAATCATCCCATCTCCAAGTCTTGAGTTGGAGATGGTTAGGAGTGAATTGATTCAAGTTGAAGGCTCTAAAAGGGCAAAGGGGAAAGCCCAAAAGGGCATGGTGGAGGTTGCAAGGCAAGACTTGAGGACCTATGTTTTAACTGAGGATATGGTCCCAGATAGAGTCACAAGGGGGAACACGACTCGTGTAGCTAACCACAGTGAGTTGGGGTAAGGCTTCGACTTGATGGTGATGATGATGATCCCATCTCCAGATAAATGAATTCAAACACTGAAAGCCGTTGTTCCAGTTTAGATCTCAATACCATTATGGCACAAACTTTTCTAGGATACCAATAATTGATGCTCATCCACACTCACATGCACTTGTTCATTTGATCAATGAATTTAATCTATGTGCAACCAGTACATGTTAAAAGCCTATGATGGATGGTTAAGATGCTTTCTCTGTGACATGTAAATGATGCATGCTCGATGGCTAAGATTCCCTTGTTGTGACATGTAAAAGATGTATGCTGGATGGCAGAGATGATCTCTATGTATCCACGTGCCTTCCACAATAAGCTTGTATACTGTGTTCATTAATTTTGGAGTTTAAAATAGCACCACACAGTAGATGTTGATATCAAGGTCTCGCTTAGTTCAAAGAATTTTAATCAGATGATTAAGTGGTTCATGTTGTGCAGATTGGTCTACCCAAAGCTCTCGGTCCTGCTGACATGATGCAAGTCATTTGTTCATTTTGGTTGAAATCATTGTTTCATTTTTACTCTTGTATGCAAAGGGTAGGTTCTCTTGTACGATCGCTGACCTCACACATCTATGCAAAAAACAGAAGTACCATACTCATACCCAGTGTTTTAAATATCAACGATATCAGCCGATATATATATATATATATATATATATATATATATATATATATATATATATATATATATATATATATCCCACTTGTGCAATACAAAACGCACAAGCAGTGGGATATATCCCACATGTTCAATCGGTGAGCATTGTCAATTTTTGATCCTTTTTTTTCTTTTGTAAATCATGTTAAATCAATGTCAAATTTTTACAAAACCATGAAAAATCATTGATTAGGAGCATTTCGAGATTCAGAGGAGATGGATCGAGTTGCGGAAAATTGAAAAAAAAATATATCAAAATTTTCCAATTTCTCGCAAATCAGTTGCGATCTTTGTGTCCGAACATAAAATCAAACATGTATGTAACCTGACTTAGTGATTCTTCTTTTGCTTTTGAATGTATTGCTTGTGTTTCCACATGTCTTCTTACATTTATAAATTATATGAATAGACTTTCAATATACTTGCATTAATTCAGTTAGGCAGCATATAGATTAGGACCTCATACAAAGAAACCTATTATGTGCACTTGTTTTTTGTAATGTTTTGGTTTATAAGTGTCTATTGATGTCTATTTTTAACAATCACTGAAGTTTCATTAAAAATTCGACCAATTTCCCAATGTTTCCCCATGTTTCCAACAACAACGATACATTACGTGATACAACCAATATATCCCATCTGATAACCAATATGTATCCATATCCCAAGGGTGCAATACGTAAAGCAATACCGATATTTCAAACATTGATCATACCTTCTAGACACTACTATAATTACATAATTTAAAAGAAAGGCACCTCTGAGACTTCTTTATCATCATCACTTAATAAGAATGCCTCTGAAACCCCGTTGTGATTTAGAAAATCTGCAAAAGGAATCTACAAAAGGATGAAAACATTATAATAGATGTGAATACCCTTTAGCTCTATGTACCTAAAAAAATTGATGACTCAAAAATTATGAAATGAATGGTACCAAGGATTGACCCTTTGATGTTTCCCATGCACGAGATGCAACTGTAACATTGACAAATAACTCATCAGCTTACATCCAAAAAACATAACAAAAACAAAGTGAACAAAATAAAGAAAATATTACTTTAAGTGTCATCTATAAGCATAAGAAGGAACAACCAAAACAAAAACAAGAACATCGAGAAAGCTGTATGATTTTCATGTTAAACATAAGAGCATAAACTTATCGTATTAGGACAAGAACTTAAAGCGTCTGACTTGAAAATATATCAACTGAACATCAGTTGCACATAAAAACACAAAACGGTGCTTCTTCATCAATGAAATATTTAAAGAGCGTGACGGAATAAATGATATCTACATCCAACTAACATAATGGCTTGTACAAATATGTAATATCAACTAAATGCTGCCACCACGGATACATAAATATATGACAATTGACAACAACAGCAGCAATACGTAGCAGATAGCACCAAAAAGAGCACATCACTTGCGACTGCTGCTCGCACCAGACAACTTGACAAAGAACAGAATGTTATAGCCCATCCTAAAACTCAAAATAACAGATAACGATTTAAAATCATATCAGATGGAAGCGTACTAAAGTGGTTGATGACATTCAGTGGGGCTGACCATCTCAGTGATGATAACTTTTCCAGTGTTAGTTCCAGTGAACCTTCTTTCATCCAGCAATTGTGACGTCAGTTTTGAGTAACCTCCAAAAACCTCCAAGATGATTCATTTGTAAGAGAATGAAGCTAATAAGTGCGTGGAGTCCGTAATTGTTGAAGAAGGCAAAATAAGCAGTCGCTTGATTTGCAAAATCCTTTGATGAAGTGTGCTCTCTCTGTTTCCCACTTTCTGAAGGGATGGACAGAGATAGATTCTTTTGGCATTTTGACAGGTTTAGAAAGGTATTGAAGTTCCATTGCCAAAAAATATCAACTACTGTTGTTAGGGGTTCTGGAGGCTGATCTATAGAGGCCCACACTCATCAACATATATTTTTTGAACTACAGTCATCAAAATATATTTTTCCACACCAAGATTGCGATTTTAAAGGATGAAAACAGAAGAAAGTTGGATTTTCCCAATTTCTTCTGTTTTCACCTTCAAAATAGAAATTTCCTTCTTGAAATATATGACAATGCATGAAACTCATGCATAGTTATGGATTTCTACTCATTTTCTTGCTAATCTGTTTAAACAAATCAAATATTTCTCACCTTTGGGATTCCCGCCCGATATACACCCCTGGATTGTGATTAGGGCTGAAGTCAGACAGGTTCAACCCGACCGACCTGTGACCGACCCGACATTGGGTTGGGCTTGGGCAGGATGTATCGGGTTTAGTTTTGGGCTTGGGCTATAAAAACACCAACCCGATAAAACTTGGGTCGGGCTCAGGTTGAGGTCTCGGGTTGCCCGACCCAACCCGAACCCAATCGATATATAAGTTATAAATTATAATTGAATGCAGATACTCTGTGTTAAAGGCACGGGAAATTCTAGTGCCATCGGGTCTCATTGGTCCATGTCATTTTCGATGACTCAAGCTAACAAGATACACTGGATTTCTCTCCTAAATAGATTTTCGATGACTTTTAAAGAAGTAATTGTCTTATATATTTATCTTATTTGTTTAGAAAAAATGAAATTATTTACGATAAATAACTACATATATAATTAATAAAATCATAGGTACGAAAAATAACAGATGTATTGAAATATAATAGACTAATATAATAACAAAAATATTAGCATGTATCCACCCAACCAACCGACCGAGCCCGCTTGGGTTGGGCTTGGGTTGAGAATTCCCAACCCAAGGTTGGGTTGGGTTGGGTTAGGGTTGAGGTATAGGAAGCTTGGGTTGGGCCAGGGTTCAGCACCAACTCGACCCAACCCGCCTGACTTTCAGCCCTAATGGTGATTATCCACCAAATTCATGTTTTGATGCAAAACAACTCAAGCAGAGTTGTTAAAACACCAAAAATGCAATCCCCAAAAGAAATATGGGGAAAATATTAATTTTTTGTCAAATGTCGCATCATTGATGTCATCAATGTTCGAAATATCAGTACCGCGCAATGTATCACACCCTTGGGATACTGATTTAGAAAGTTATTGAAGTTCCGTTGCCAAAAAAAATTGACTACCGCTATTAGGGGTTATGGAGGCTAATCTATAGAGGGCCACACTCATCAACATCTATTTTTTTTAACTACAGTCATCAACATATACTTTTCCACACTAAGATTGCAATTTTAAAGGATGAAAACAGAAGAAAGTCCGATTTTCCCAATTTCTTCTATTTTCACCTTCAAAATAGAAATTTCCTTCTTGAAATCTATGACAATGCATGAAACTCATACATAGTTATGGAATTCTACCCATTTTCTTCCTAATTTGTTTTAAAAAGTCATATATTGCCACCGTTGGGATTCCCACCCAATATACACCCCTGGATTGTGATTATCCACCAAATTCATGGTTTCATGCAAAACAACTCAAGCAGAGTTGTTAAAACACACCAAAAATGCATTCCCCAAAAACATATATGGGCAAAAAAATAATATTAATAATTATTTTTTTGTCAAATATTGCATCATTGATGTCATCAATGTTTGAAATATCGGTATCGCGTAATGTATCGCACCCTTGGGATACATATACGTATCGGTTATCGCACGAGATGCACCATTCATATCGGATAATTTATCACACTTTTTGAGAAACATAGGGAAACATTGGGAAAATGGTTGAATTTTCCAATAAAACTTTAAGGATTGTTAAAAAAAAGTCCTTAATACACACTTTTAAATCATATCATCTCAAAAAAAGTGCACATAATAGGTTTCCTTCATATAGGGTCCTGAGTTATGCATTGTCTGACTAAACTAAGGCAACTATATTCAAATATAATGCATAAAATTTCTGAATGTATAATGTATCAAGACATGTATGAAAACACAACCAATTAATTCAAAAGCAAAAGATATAGTAGAAATTGAAAAACATACTTATCAAGTGACTGTCTATGGCCTAAACCCACATAGAGTTGCGTGGTGGCTCGTAATCATTGTTTCCATCTTGACGGGGCTAGGAATAATAATGTTGCTCCACAAATCGACTTTATTGTGCCTAGGCCATAGTAGAATGGTACTAATTAAGATATTCCCTAACATAACGTTGGTACTCATTCTCTTCGAACTAAACAAATACGTCCATTTGTAATTAATTTGTGGCTGATATGGATATGGGATAGAAATAGATACAGCTATTAGGTATCCATATTGCCGCTCATATACCTACCCGTATGCAAAAGTGAAGTTTTGACCCCCCCCCGTAAGCCCCCCCCCCCCCTGTATATCCACTAGCTTCATATCTATACCCATACTGTGGCACAGAACTCAAGCTACTCTCATGTGTCTGTGATCCATATCCATGTTGTTGCCTGTAACTCAACCTCCCCTCCCTCATTTGAAATCCAAATCTAGATCCGCCTTGCTTCTCATGAACGCATGTGCCCCTCATGTATGTTGCTAGTAGCTCTTCAAATTTAGAAAGCTTCTAGGTCTGTTTTTTCTTCTATAGCCTATGGCGCTCGTATGTCGTATTGTAGATAAGACGAGGCCGTGGTTCTCCTAGAAGAGAACCATAATTGAGGTCCTGTGTGGCCTCTGAGATTGACTCTCACCCCCGCTGCCACCATCAATACCATCATCGCTATTGTCATTAGAGTCAACATCACCAGACCAAACCCACCCCCTGCATTACTCTCGATGTCGGACAATGTCTCCCCACCACGTGTCCCACATGATAATGACTGTCGCGAACTGCCCTCCAGACTCCTCGTCAATGAGTTAAATGCCTCATCAGGAGATCTCTACTGCTCCACATGTATATCAATATCGATCCCTTGTTTCGCTACATCCGCTCCAACATGCAGCTTCAGTCACCCATCCGAAGTATCTAAATCACCCAACCTAACCTACTGATAAACTGGGTCCTCGTCCTTGTCCTCAATATATGAATGATGTCCGATCGCCATCAGATCCAGTGGGTCCTCCTGTGATTCTATTCTTCTTTCGGATCAGAGCAGCCTCTCTTGTAGCTTCATATTGTAGTGGCAATACACTAGCTTCTGAAGCCTATCGCACCACAGTCTGTTGTGCTTATTTATGTGGATGAGGGAGAATTTGCTCAAATTTCTTTCACAGGGTGAGGAGGAGACCGTCTGCGCGAGTAAACAAACAACCAACCGCTGTAAAACCTTTCAATCAGTCCCGTACATGGCCCACCATTCGCTTACAAAATTTAAAGTTATTTAATTAGTTTTAAATTTACAAAAAATAATATGAAAACTAACTTTAAATGTAACGGCTCACATGACATCATAGTAGTCTTCGACAGCATTGCGGTCTGGTATCCGAACAATCCCGTCGTGTCGCAGAATTTAACAATTTGTTGATGGCATATATCAGCTAAGGGCAAGTATGAAATCGTTAAGATGCAAATATGGAAAATGTAAGTGCGGAATATGTTTACCTCAATATCTAATGTGCCTTTCCCCAAACAATCGGAGAATAAGTGTGCTCGTAAACGTCATGTACAACACTCTGCAGTGCATTGTCAGCATAGAGTTTCCGACCGTAGTGGTATTTTGGATTTAGGAAATACGCTGAAAATAAACATTATTCAAATATTTAGACATCAATAGCAAAGTACTGAAGGATATAGAAAAAAAATCATACAAGTACTTACTAGGCTTATGTAGTGGGTGGGAAAGTGTCCGCTCCCAACGATTGTTTATTATTGCATGCACCCACTTATATGCATTGTGGGCTTTAACCTTGATAGCATCTTTCATCAGTTGTATGGAGGCATATAACGATCCCATCGATGGATTCATCTTTGTCCACCATCATCAACACTACATAAATGGGCTCCAGAATACCCACTACACCGCGCACGCGATCCCAGAACGTATTGCTCAACACGAGCTCTTCGATTCTCCAGGTTACTCTATTCCCTCTCCTATTTCAATCTGCATAGTCCTGAGAGGTGAAAACGTCCCATAGCCCTTGCTTGTGTCTGAGGAGGCTATTTAGGGTGATATAACTTGTGGCGAACTATGTCGATCCGGGGTGCATTATATCCCCACCACACTTCTTGCACATCGCGACTAATAACCATGTGTGGTTGTATATGAAGGTAGTGATGAGCCGTGAATCACTAATAACGGTCTTCACTGACGGCCTATCCCCGATCGCCTCTAGCATGAGATCAATACAATGCACTGTGCATGGGGTCCAACACATATGATATTTGTTCTGTATGCCCTTCCCCGCCTTGAAAAGTGCACTCCCATTATCTGTAACAAATTGCACAATGTTCTTCTTCCTGACATCTTCGATGACACGGTGCATTAATTTGTAAATGTAGTCCACATTTTTAATTTGATCGCTCGCATTTACGAACTTTAGGAACATTTCATGTCTCGTGCAATAGACCACAAATTTTATGACCAACATACTCATTGGTCCGGTCCAACTGTGACACATGACTGTGCAGCAGTTCATCTCCCATGACTACTTACGTGAATCCACATATTTCTTCATCCCCTCGTGTTCATCATCCCAACACTTCCCAACCTTTTTCCTTCCATTCCCTCCACTAAACATGTCCTTTAATTTTTTTAGTTTTTTTTCCCTCTTGCCCCCATGTACATCCTTGAAACTTACTGTAGATCTGGCATCTACATGCTACCACTCGAAACGGACCGTTGGGAGAGGACTACGTAGATTAGAATAGGAGGGGAAATAGAGTAACCTGGAGAATTGAAGAGCTTATGTTGAGCAACGCGTTTTGAGATCGCATGCGCAATGTAGTGGGTATTCTGGAGCCCATTTATGTAGTGTTGAGAATAGTGGACAATGAGACAAATCCATCAATGGGTCATTGTATGCCTCCATACAACTGATGAAAGATGCTATCAATGTTAAAGCCCCCAACGCATATAAGTGAGTGCATACAATAATAAACTACCGTTGGGAGAGGACAATTTCCCACCCACTACATAAGGCTAGTAAGTACTTATATGATTTTTTCTATATCCGTCAGTATTTTGTTATTGATGTCTAAATATTTGAATTATTTGGCTTTTAGCGTATTTCCTAAATCCAAAATATCACTATAGTCGAAAACTTTACACTAACAATGCATAAAAGTTGTACATGACATGTACAAGCACTTATTCCGCGACTATCCACGGAAAGGCACATTCGATATTGAGGTAAATATATTCTGCACTTACATTCTCCATATCTGCATCTTAATGATTCCATACCTACCCTTAGTTGTTATATGCCATCAACAAATTGTTAAATTCCGTGACACAGCTAGAATGTTCGAGTGTCAAGCCGTGATGATGTCGAGGACTACCATGATATCGTGTGAGTGGCTACATTTAAAGCTAGCTTTCATATTATTATTTTTTTCAAATTTGAAACTAATAATATAACTTTATATTTCGCAAGCGAATGGTGGGCCATATACGGGACTGACTGCGAGGTTTTACAATGGCTAGCTATTCGTGTGCTTGTGCAAACGGTTTCCTCCTCACCCTGTGAAAGAAATTGGAGCACATTCTCCTCCATCCACACAAATAAGCACAACAGACAAGTACGATAAGCTTCATAAGTTAGTGTATTGTCATTGCAATATGAAGCTACGAGAGAGGTTGCTTGATTCGAATGAAGAAGAAAAGCACAAGACCCACTAGACCTGATGGCGATAGGACAACATTCGTATATTGAGGATGAGGACGATGACCCAATTTACCAGTGGGTTAGGTTAGATGACTTAGATACTTCTGATATGCCATCAAAAGATACTTAAATTCCGCAACACGGTAGGAATGTTCAGATGCCAAGCCGCTATGATGTCGAGGACTACCATGATGTTATGTGAGTTGTTACATTTAAAGTTAGTTTACATATTTTTTTTGTAAATTTGAAACTAATGAAATAATTTTAAATTTTGCAAGTCAATGGTGGGCCATCTACAGGACTGACTGCGAGGTTTTATAGCAGCTAGTTGTCTGTCTACTCACGAAGACGGTCTCCTCTTCACCATGTGAAAGAAATTTGAGCACATTCTCCCTCATCCACACAAAGAAGTGCAACAGACTAGGGTACAATAGGCTTTAGAAGCTAGTGTATTGCCACTATAATATGAAGCTACGAGAGAGGCTGCTCTGATCTAAAAGAATAAGAAAATCACAAGAGGACCCACTGGACCTGATGGCGATCAGACATCATTCATATATTGAGGATGAGGACAAGGACCCAGTTTACCAGTGGGTTAGGTCGGATGATTTAGATACTTCAGATGGGTGACTGAAACCGCATTTTGCAATGAAGGCCGCGAAAAAAGGGATCGATATTCATGCACATGTGAAGTAACAAAGATTTCCTGATGCGGCATTCAACTCATTGACGAGGAGTCCGGAGGGCAATCTGCGGCAGTCACTATCACGTGGGACATGTGGTGGGGAGACACTGTCCGACACCAAGAGTAACGCAGGGGGTGGGTCCGGTGATGGTGACTCTGATGACAGTAGCGATGATGGTGACGATGGTGACAGGGATGGTGGTAGTGAGGGTGGGAGTCAGTCTCAGATACCTCTTAACCCTTTCACTGGGGAGGGCGATATCAATCATGCCACACAAGACCTTGACCGTGGTTCTCATGTAGGAGAACCACGGCCCCATCTTATCTACAATAAGACATGAGCGTCAGAGGCGACAAAAGAAAAAACAAACCCATAAGCTTTCTAATTTTGAGGAGCTACTAGCAACATGCATGAGGGGCATAATCATTCGTGAGAAGTGAGGTCGCTCTAGATCTAGATTCCGGATGAGGGAGAGGAGCTCGAGTTATAGGCCACGGCATGGATATGGATCACAAACACATGAGAGTAGCTCGAGTTATATGCAATAGTATGGGTATGGATATGAAGCCAGTGTTTTCAGTGGCGTATGGATATGAAGCCAATGTTTTCAGTGCCGCTTGTAGCATAGCATGTACACAGGTAGCGTAACTCCCTGGTAGCGTAAGCTACAGGGCATGTAGCGTACACTACATGTCCGCTCGTAGCGTAGCATGTGGCGTACACTACGTAGCGTGGCTAAAATGCTACATAGCATAGCTAAAATGCTACGTAGCATACGCAAGTAGCGTAACTCCCTAGTAGCGTAAGCTACAGTGCATGTAGCATACGCTACATGTAGCATAGTGTAGTGTATAACGTAGATAGCGTAAGCTACTTAAAATCTCCTGTTTAAAGTGTTTTTCGATATTAGTTTATCATATATTTTAAAATGGTGATGACTTATCCCTATCACACGTAGCACTATATTAAATTAATCCAGACCATCCAAATTATGGTCCATATCGTGGATAGAGCACTTAGATCAATCCGGACCATCCAAATTGTAGTCTATATCATGAATTTGTGATGTTTCAATAAATGAAAAAAGAGGTCACACTTAGATGTCTAAAGGCAGAGAGAGAAAAAGAGATTTTGCATGGAAATATGTGGTTGATGATTCAGATTCATAGTCAAGAACTCATAGAAATTATGCATTTTGTAAATTTCATCATATTTTTCTATTATTTTAATTAAAAAATATTAAGTATTTTGTAGCTTACGCTACATGCTATATATCTTACGATATACACTATAGAAGGCCAAACGCTACATTATATGCAACACGTTATTTAAAACATTGTATGAAGCTAGTAGATATGCGGGGGGCAACTCCAGCAATTATGGCTCATCATTTTTCGATTACAGTCAAGACTCGCATACACGCAAGGATATGAGCAGCAATATGGATGGAGGGCGAAATGAATAACCCAGTAGCTGCATCTATGCCCATCCAAGATCCATATCAACCACAGACTGTGACTATTACACAGTACCCATGGATGGGAGTATTGGTTCAGTTTGGAGAGGATGAGTACCAATGTTATGTCAGGGAGTATCTTAATTGGTACCATTCTACTATGACTTGGGCACAGTAATGTTGATTTATGAAGCAGCATTATTAATCCCAGCCCCGTCAAGATGGAGAAGATGATTACGAGCCACCGTGCAACTCTGCAGGTCTAGGCTATAGCCAGTCACATCATTGATAGGTATGTTTTTCAATTTTTACTATATCTTTTGCTTTTGAATGAATTGGTTGTTGTGTTTTCATACATGTCTTAATACATTTATAAATGTTATGCATTATATTTGAATATAGTTGCCTTAGTTCAGTCAGACAGCACATAGCTTAGGATCCTATGCAAAGGAAACCTATTATGTGCACTTTTTTTCTGAAATGTTATCATTTTAAAAGTGTGTATTAAGGTCTTTTTTAACAATCCTGAAGTTTCATTGAAAAATTCAATCGTTTTCCCCATGTTTCCCAAAAAGTGCGATAAATTATCCAATACAAACGATATATCCCGTGCGATTACCAATACATATTTGTATCCCGAGGGTACGATACATTGCGCGATACCGATATTTCAAACATTGGTGATTATCATATGTAAAATGGCTAAAACACAACGGCGCATACTGGCAAAATGGAAATCATCATGACACCATGGCCACCGTTGTGTTTATTATGCAAAGCGGATACAAGGAAAAGGCTTGTAGAAGCCCAAGTCTTTAGAAAAAGGTTTAAAGTATCAGCTAAGAAGATGTAGTTTCCCAACCAATCAATGGCATTATAGGCATGTAATTTGTATAGTACTACCACTACATGTAACTCTAACCATTCCTAAAGCTTTTAAATTTTACCAACCAATTATTTTCTTACCTATGCCTTGATTATAACCCTCTTGTAGAGTTTCTCACAAAACATGTGAATTGATATTTGAATATGGACACAAAACGCAAATCTGAAGAAATTGTAATCTTAAGTGATGCTTTTGCCAAGAAAGAATCGATTGATTCAGCTTTGAAATCTCCAAATCTTAAGAACTCTCTAAGTTCTTTGACATGTTGAAAAGTTGACTTTATTGTTAACAAACTAATAACATTAAAAAGAGCACAAGGATACAAAGTACAAACTAGCTCATACTCCATAGGCAACATAGCAGAACGGAAGCAAAGCCTAATTTGAGTTGTTTATAATGCATCACACCCAAGTCATGGTTGTCTAGAAAAACCACTACCAAATTTATCTAGATGTCACATGCAACGAAAACACAACAAGATTCAAATGAGTCTTGATTCATCCAGAACATAATAATTAAAACATCTTGCAATAAGAAGAATGAAAGATTTCACCATAAGTGAAAAACTTCAAGAATGGATGCAAAAGCAAATGAAGACAAGGATGCAAGTGGAGGAGACAAGTACTATAACAATTGCAAGCCTAGAAAGGAATCGTAGAATATTTTGAATTCCATGTGCAATCACATAAAGATTCATACCTGTCGCATATGCATGCATGAAGCTCTCGATTGTTACATCTTCAAAATTTTGATGGAAGTGTTCAAGAGCCTGAAGCATAGGACATGACTTAATACTAAACCAATTTAGTTTGCCATTTGCCACAAAAATCAATTGAGAAGTGAAAGTTCATGATATAAGAGAAAGAGAAGAGGCGGCAAGAGGAGGGAAAAAAAAAATGGAAAAGAGGAGAGGTTAGGGTTAGACACCTCTTGTTTTTATTTACTTAAGTCATAAAACCAAAATACCAAAAATACCCCATACTTTATACAATTTACATTATAATCCCCTGAAAATATAAAATATGCATAAGGAGAGGAACTAAAGGATGAAAGAGAGGATTAGTTGTGTCGTAAGACCATACGACCCATATTAATTAGCTTTAACACTTCTCGTCAAGCTGGAGTATAGATGTTATCGAGGGGATACAAACAACCCAAAAATCTAGTAACTTCCAGGTATCGCCCGATATATCGCATTGTATCAACAAATATCGGTGCGATATTGAAAATATCACAGTTAAATTCTCCCTCGTATCAACAATACCATGCGATACATTCCAACCACAAGTCCCCTTTATAGCTTAAAACAATCTCAAAAATGATAGTTTTTCCTAAAATCTTTTGCTTGTAATCCATTCCTAAGCTGACTTTAACCAAACCTCTTCCATTTTTTAGAGAAATGGGGATATTTGGGGGCGGAAATTAAGATTAAAGAGCAAGTGGGCCCGAATTGCAAACAGTGGAGTTTTTTCGATTTTAATCTTTCTTTTTACTGTAAATCAGTTGGAATCAGTAGAATGAAGAAGAAAATCCATGACTTTGCATGTTTTGCATGCTCAATCATGGATTTCAACCTCCAATTTCCAAAATTGAAGAATTTTAGAAAAAATCCAAAACCCCAATTTTGCCCATTTAACTTGCAATTTGAGAGTGAAAATCACATTAGAGTGGCTAAAGGCTGATGTATAGATTGACGGAAGTTTTTGGAATTTTAGAAAAAAAAATATATAATTTTAATTAAAAATATCAAAAGATAATTAAATTTTATTTTTTAAAATCAAATTGATTAGGGGTTATTTAGCCTAAATATTCAAGTGTTTTCGAGTATTTTCATAAGTTTTAGATTGATCAATAACTATTCTCAAATTAGGGGAAATTGGGGGAAACTGGGGGAAATCTGAAAGCATCGCTTTAGAAAAAAAAAAAAATTTAATTAAAAATTTTAAATAAATAAAAAACTGACAAAAATTGGATTGACCAGCAGTTATATATGCCTAATATTTACGTATTTCGTATATTGAATGTGCTAACATCATGTTTGCTTAATGTAGTTTTGCAGGTAGAAAATGTTTGGAAAGGGGAGTCCACCCAACATTGACTAACCTCACTTTTGGACAATTGACACGGATCCAACAGTAAATATTATGGGTATGGGTCGAAGAGCAGAGGGGTGTCCTTTAAAGGAACACCTAGTTGGGAGTTTGAAGGGGTGTAGGGGGGGGTGGGTTTCGGAATGTTGCCGAGGGGTTCCAAGAGAGGTGAGAGCGAAAATAAAGGAGGTATTGAGGAAATGGGTGAAAATCATAGATGACCATGTTGGGCATGAGGGGGAATTTAGAGAGGAATTAACACGGCTAGGGCAAAGCCTCAAGGAAGTAGAGGTGGACAAGTATAAGGATCCCAACCATAGATGTGCTATTGATGAATCGCTATAGGATAAGTGGGGTTAAATCAAATGAGGCGGTGTGAGACGAGTGTGCCACTTTTGAGGGGTCTATGCAGGAGGTTGGTGGGGGTAGTAGCAAGGAGCAACAGTCGAGGGAGTGATGGTAGTAGGAGGGGGGTTCAAGGGTTGGGTAATTTTTGCCGCTGTGGTAGTAAGCAATGTCGGATATACCTTTATATCTAGCAATGTATAGAGAGGAGGGAGGAAAGCAGAAGTAGCTGAAGGATTTGTTTAGTGGAGAGTGTGAGAAAGAGGGTAAGGAAGTTTGTGACAATTTTTTTTTTTAATGAACATGTTCCAATCAATGCAACAGAAAGCCCGCACTTCAAGAATATGGTCACTAAAGTGCAGCGTGGGGGTGAGGGTGTGGTGTCACCTATGCCACGTAGGATTATGAGGCAGTACTTAAACAACAAGGTTGATGACATGAGTTGATATATTAACGGGTTGAGCCGTCTGGGAGACATGAGGCAATGCTAATGTGTGACGGGTGGACGGGAACGATGAAGATGTCCATAATAAATTTTATGGTCTACTACAGGGGAATGATCATATTCCTAAAGTCTATTGATGCATCGAATAAGATAAATAAATAAAACTCAAGTTGCATCTATGGGCTGATGGAGGCTGAGAGAGAATGTGGTACAGTTTGTCGCAAACAATGGGAGCGCATTTGTGAAGGTGGAGTTTATGAAAAACTACAACCTATACTAGAACCCGTACACAGCCCACTGTATTGATTTGATGCTTAAGGAAATAGGTCAGAGGCCTACAGTTAAGAATGTGATTGTCGATGCTCAAGCAATTACAAATTTCATCAACAATCACACATAGTTGTTAGCCGAGATGCAGGAGAGGTGTGGTGGCAATTTACTACGGCCCAAGGTGACATGGTTCACCATAAATTTCATCGCCTTAGAAAGCCTCCTAAACACAGGCAGGGCTGAGAATTGAGACAGCACTTTAGCTCTAGGGAGTATTTGCAATGAATTCAGAATGCCAAAAGGCAGCATGGAGGATTGAAGAGATTGTTCTGAGACCACGTGTGTGATGTGGTGGGTATTTTAGAGCCTATATATAAAGAGCTAAGGACGGTGGATGATAAGACATCCATTGATAGGTTCCACATATGAGTCCATGCAATACATGAAAGAGGCCATCAAGGCTAACTCCCCAAATTCATATCAATGGGAGAACAAAATAATTGATGACCACTATAAAAGGATTCCCAAGCACCCACTTCATAAGGCTGGTAAGTGATTAGATTTAATTTTCTATATGTTTCAATACTTTACTAATTACTTGCATAGTATCGACTTGTATTGTTCTTTTCTTGACACTAATACGGAAGTATGTGCACCGTATTGGGTTTCAGCATATTTCCTGAACTTCAAGTACAACTACAGTCGTAAGCTCAACGAGGATAATAGCTTAAATAGGTCGTTGCATGAAATCTACAAGAAGTTGTTCCCCAATTCTATGGGGAAAGCCCATTTCAAGAACGAGGTAAACATTTTTTTTGCATTTAAGTCTTTGCTAAGTTCCTACAATGCTTTACACTGACAATTACTATTAAACTTCATCAAAAGGTTGTCACCTTTCAGGATTGCAGAGGGCATGTTTAGGTGTGAGGCCGTGAGAGAGTTAAGGAAGACGATGATGCCATACGAGTTGTTGCATTAGTTAAAAGTTAGTTTTCATGTTTTAAAATTACATGTGAATGTAACAGAAAAAAAATGATCAATTCGCGGTCGAATGGTGGGCATGTACAGGAGCAACTATAAGACATTGCAACAATTAGCTATTCACGTACTAGCACAGACGGTGTCTTCATCACTATGTGAGCAAAACTAGAGCACATTCTCTCTCATTCACACGAAGGGGGGGAATGGATTGGGTTATGAGAGGCTCTAAAACTTAGTATTATGCCACTACAATATCAGGCTTCAAGAGGGGTTGTTATGGGCAAAAGGTGCAAGAAAAGAAAACAAGAGCCTGTTGGATTTAATGATGATCGGTCATCATACATTCTACGAAGGAGATGAAGATGGCCCACTTTTCGAGTGGGTTAACTCAAATGACCCAGATCAAGCAGCTGGTCAACCGGAATCGAATATGGTAGAGGAGGCAGCATCACAAAGTATCGATGTTGATGCAGTTGTAGAAGAGCCTAAATCTCCCCTAAAGCATTCGACCCACTGACGACAAGTACAGAATGCAGCTAGCAATAATCACCATCTCATGGGATATGTGGTGATCATACTCTATCTGACACTGATAGCATGATATGAAGAGCAACGGAGGAGTCGGGCCTGGTAGTGATGATGAAGTTGGTGGTTGCAAACTTGCAATGACGTACGTGATGAGAGTCAAACTAAGACTCAAAGTCGGACTTGGACTAGGGCCTCTTAGCTCCTTCACTGGGAAGAGTGATTTTGAGAATGCCAACCAGGATGAAGACCATGGTTCTCGTTCTCATATTGTCCAAAATACGGCTTACAATCATCATAAGAAGAAGTAACTGAGTGGCTAAGGACTTTTTAGCATGGAGCATGGAGTCCATGGACATCGATAGTGGGCAAGGCAGCTCTAGTTCTATGCCACAATATGATTATGGATCATATGGTTATGGACCACATGAATATGCGACAAGCGACTCCATTATAGTACACATTACTTGATTACGGGCAGTAGAAGTATTCAGGAGCTTCATATATGCCCACCTCATGTCCAACTCCAAATTCATATCAATTATAAACGGTGATGATTGTGTGGTGCACACAGATGGGCATACTAATCCAGTTCGGAGAGGATGAGTATCAGCAATATGTCCTAAAGTATCTTCGTTGGTATCATTCTACTATGTCATGTATGATTATGGATCATATAGATCATATGGTTATGGACCACATGGATATGCAATGAGCGACTCCAAAGTACACATTATTCGATTACGGGCAGAAGTACGCTTCCACGTACGGGCACAGATATCCAGTGTATGGATATGGGCAGAAACTGTATTCAGGAACTTCATATATTCCCACCTCATATCCAGATTTAAATCCATATCAGCTATAAACTGTGACGATTGTGTGGTACACACAGATGGGCATACTAATCTAGTTCAGAGAGGATGAGTATCAACAGTATGTCAAACAGTATCTGTGTTGGTATCATTCTACTATGGCTTGGGCATAGCATTGTTGGTTAATGGAGGAGCGATATTATGTTCAGCCCCGTCAAGATGGAGATGACTTTGAGCAGCAGCGCAACATGTGGGTTTGAGGCACAAATGTACATATGCATTGAGGCACATCACAAGTATATTTCTACTTCTTCTTTGGCTTTTAAATGTACTATTTGTGTTTCCATGCCTGTGTTCTTAGATTTATAAATAATATGAACTGGTTTGAATATAGTTGCATCACTTCTGTCAGACAACACATTGTTTAGGACCCTATACAAAGAAAAATCATTATGTGCACTTTTTTTAGCTTTGATTTGATTTCTAAGTGTGTGATGATGTCTTTTTTAACATCCCCTAAAGTTTCATTGTAAAATCGACCAACTTCCCAATGTTTCCTAAAAACAGTGACAGATGTGTATGCGATACCTGATATGTTTCCGTATACCAAGGGTGTGATACATCTCTCAATACTGATATTGAAAACATCAATCATGTGTAGCCTACACTACACGATACATAGCTTATGGTACACTCTCCTCAGCTTACGCTACAATTTATTTTTCACAAAAACATTAAAATCAATCAATGTTTTCTATATTTGTTACATTTTTTATTTTTTAGTAAAAAGTAGTCAATCTTTTCAATGATTTTAGTAAAATAATATAAGTAATAGTATTTAATTAGTTAGGTTGATCTTTCTTTACCTTTATGCTTAATTTTCGCTTATTCTATTATTTTATATTTTTTTTCTTGCACCAAATGTCATAAAATTTCATTATTAATCAAACTAATTTAGTGCAAAATATCGTCAAATTTCACAATATTTGGCACAACCTTAATAAAAATCTAGAAATAGAGCACTTAAGCCTCACGCTTCAGAGGAGGGAATGCTACACTACACGCTATTCACTATTTAAAACACTGGTTTCCAATATGAGCTATTGCTTATCATAAAACAATCGTATTGGCAAAGTTAAACAAAACCCATCTGTTATAACACCTTTACCCTAACAAGCTCACATATGGTATGTGCCATGGCCTTATATTCTGCTTCTGCATTGTATCTTGCTACCACACTTTGCTTCTTACTCTTCCACATGATCAAATCTCTTCCCACAAACGTACAATATCAAGTTGTAAACCACCTATCAGAGAAAGAACTTGCCCAATCAGCATCAGAATACCCGGTAACCTAGAGATGATTTTGTCACTTATATAAGATTCCTTAACATAGAATTCCCTTAAGACACCACAAAATCCGAACAATTGTGTCAAATTGTGAAATTCTTAGAAAACTCATGAACTGACTAACCACACTAACAGCATATGGCCTGACAATAGTCAAGTAAATAAGTTTTCCAACCAATCTTCTATACCTTCTTGGGTCTTCAACTACATCTCCTTCATCACTCTCCAGATTATGATCAAGATCCATTGTTATATTGGCTGACTTAGCTCCAAGAGGACTTGTTTTTGCAAGTAAATCTAGGATATATTTTCATTACGATAGATTAACCTCATGAATTGACAAACCACACTAACAACATACAATAAATTAACCAAAGTTTGCTTGGATTATGGGCAAAAACAGGGTCCTCACGGTGGATAATCTCCAGAAGAGGCAGTTGATCACTCCCAATGCATGCGTCATGTGTTTGCAGGATGTGAAGGGCCCGAGACAATCAATCATCTATTTATCCATTGTGCTTTGGCCAAGGAAGTCGGCTATATGGTTTTAAGCCTATTCAAAGTGAGTTGGGTGAATGCCCAAAGGTATAAGCAAGATGCTTCTTGCTTGGCATGGTGGTGGTGCGGGTGATAAGTGGAGGATGTTGGGGAGGCCTATCCCTCCTCGCGAACCACTAGGCCATTTGAGTAGAAAGGAATGGTATGTTCTTTCAAAATAGGTGGAAGGATCCAGAGGCAGTTTTCAGCAGGGAAAAAAAGGATATTATAGCATAGGCAGGCGGTTTGGAGTCTTTTAAATTTGTCGTTGTATTTTCTTAGGCTATTTGGCTTTTGTTTCTTTTGTTTTCTTCTGGTGTAGATTCCTCATCCATGCCTTCAATAAAATACGTATCTTTCTAAAAAAATGCATGGCCCATTTCTTTTGCAAATTGGATTTTGCATATCAAATTGTTCAGCACCAATGCGGGGTCATATCACCCCGTATTGTCCCCATATGCTATATCGGGCTGTTTTGGGCCAATGTAACCGTATTAGACGATACACCAAACCTTGGTAAATATATTACCCTACTTTCAATTAAAAACATATTACCCTACTTTCAATAAAAAAAAACATATTACCCTACTTTCAATTAAAAACATATTACCCTACTTTCAATTAAAAAATACAAAATCAGAACCACAATAAGTATTCCAAGATGAAGGGGAAAAAAAGTTCCAAAGGTAAGAAAGTGAGAAGTCTTTCACCTTTCACAACATCAATAATCTAAAACCAAGTAACCAGCACAATCATGAATTCATGATAACACAACTGACCCTGAAATTCATCTGAATGTGAATAAATGAAGTGACATGAGGCAAGGACACATAATCCAATACACATACTGGTTTGACTTTCGAAAATTCTTTCTCAATGTAAGCTCGATGGTTGATAGTTTCTTGATATATATGACTCTGTCGAACCATCTCCAGTTCATCTTTGGTCCAAAATATCTGAAATCAGTTAACAATTTCTTGTCAATATCTAACATGGAATGATTTACATGAATTTTATTGTCAAATATCTAGCAGAAAGCTCTCATCCTTCAAAGACCCAATTGGAAGGTAACGATCTCAGGTGATAACATGTTGATATGTGGGTACAGTTCTTGAAAACAACTATCTGTCAATGTCTCTTTCTATTAGTCAAACTAGGTACATGACATCATTATGATTATCATCATCACAGCCTTGTCCTAGCTAAAACTGAAACAAATGGAGAAGAGGAGGATAGTGGTCATCCAATTCCAAAAACATATTGCTACTAAATGCAAGAAAGCACTTCATAAGGATTTGAAGTGTTGGCCGCACCAAGTGGTCCACACCAAAAGAAACAGTGGCCCCAAGAAGTTTTTAACGGGAAGTGTTTGATTCCCTTTTTCCTGTGGTGTGGTCCACTTGAGCTTTGGATGTACCTCTTTTTTTGGCTCATGCCATAAATTCAGCTGGCATAATGGATGAACGGTGTGGATAAGCAACATGCATCACGGTTGGACCCACAAATATTTGGCAGAGTTCTTGATTTTTGCATCTAAAAAGTAGGCAGTCAAATCAAGCATCAGGAAGAACGCTATAAATACATAAGGAAATAATTATTACCCATTTACAGGGTATTTACCAAGGATTTGGAAAATCAAACAGGCCCTAAAAGGAATTTGGTCCGTTAGTGATATGGGGGTGAATAAGTCTGTCATGGACAAAATGGACCGTTTCAGACCGTATAAGAGGATATGAGCCAATATGCCCCGCATCAGCACCATTATGAGGGCGATACGGCCGTTACATTCCAGTACCACCATGAAGGGCCCATTCTGAGAACTTTTGTTTTCAATTATTTTCTCGTTATCCACTTCTTTCCATTTCAACCATGAAGGAAGCTTAGAAACTAATGTTGAACTAGATGATGATCTACACCTATTTTGAGGATCAAAACACAAATTTTGAATAGGATTCAATGAATCGAAGCGGGGTGACCATTTTGGGAAATATCAAAAGGGGCAAACCATCACTTTCTTCATTTTTTCACCTGGTCAACTTTCAGCAGGTCAAGCTAACATTGTTCAACAAACAACATTCTTACCAAAGAATAGCCCGTTACACCATCAAATACATGTCCAAACCGAAAAAGAATTCATATTTGGATTTCGCACTATCTTCTTTTTTTTTAGATTTTTCTTTAAAAAAATTGGCCGTTACAGGGCCTTATCATAGTGGCCAGCAAGCTACCGATACGTCGGTCGATATCGTTACATGATACCTTGGCTGGCCCTTCCAACAATGTCTACCATCAGAATTTGGAGTTCTGCTAAGCCCACACGCACCTTTACATGTGACCACATACAAGCCATACATAAGGTGGATCCCAATGTGCAGATTACCTAACCCCAAAATCAGGCTATTCCACTCATCAAGTCAACCACACGTGTATGTTGAACATGGATCCTTGGAAAATTTTAAAGTATTCACTTTTTTTCCATAAATATGTGGCCAACTAATGAGTATGCAAAGATTGTGACAAACATGGCAAGGAGAATGTTAGGCGCACATAGGAAATAAAGTGATCTTGAAAGGAGATTTTAGAGGATTCTTTTCCCTCTACTTGAAAATCTTTGACCAAAGTTAGGACATCAAGGAGTTCTATTAGATCCTCAGAAAGGCCAAAAACTTCTTGTTGTCACTCCAAGAGATAGGGTCTCCCAAAAGCTGCGTGGATTTGCTTTCTTCATATTTGAGTATGTTGATTAGAATTCAAGCTGGGTGGAAGAAATGGAGATATGCCTCTGGAGTTTTATGTGATTGTCGTGTACCACTCAAACTGAATGGGAATTTTTATAGGATAGCAATAAGACCACCGGTGCTTTATGGGAGAGAATGTTGGTCAGTTAAGAACAATATGTTCATAAGATGAGTGTGGCTGAAATGAGGATGTTGAGATGGATGAGTGGGAAGACGAGGAAGGATAGAATTAGATATGAATGCATGGGAGGGAACTTACGAGTAGCACCAATAGGTAATAAGATGAGGGAAAGTAGACTTAGATGGTTTGATCATGTGCAACAGAGACCAAGAACCCTGCTGGTTAGGAGTGAGCTGGTACAAATTAAAGGCTCTAAAAGGGCTAGGGGAAGGCCCAAAAGGGCTTGGATGGAGGTGGTAAGAAAAGATTTGATGTCCTACGGTCTAACTGGAAGTTTGTCCCTTGATAGAGTTGAATGGAGGAACAAGATTCATGTAGCCGACCCAATTAATTGGGGTAAGGTGATGGTGATGGTGATGGTGATGATAATGACATTCGAGTATGTTGATGAAGCTTCAAAGGAATAGTTTCAATGAGAGGAGATTTGCCGGAAATTCAGTTGGTTGGCCTTGCAAAGTAGGGTGCAGGATAGTCCGAGACACTTTTAATAGCCAACCAGCCAGTGCTCACCAGAACCAAATCTATTTTGGAGCTTCCTTCAAGGAAGCTCTACAAAAGGGAAGTTGCTTATCATGCCAGACCCTGGTTAGAAGATAGGAAAAGTTGACTAGGAAGTGACAAAGTTGCAACAGGGACAAGGGGTTTCATTTGAGCTTGCTTGATTAGAGTAGTAGTTTTGGGGAAAGCCTAAAGATAGTCAATTACTCAGTGCGATAATCAGAACTGGATGTCTGCAATTCTAATGGGAGTTCTCCAGTTGAAAGAGTTCTTCTGAGATTGCCAATTGTGGGTGAAGCGCAACAAATTCTCCCAGGTGAATCTGAAATGATGGAACCCTTCATGTAGACAAGGTGGAAAAGCAACTTGGGTCTGTTATTTCACTATATATGCCTGGGATCGAGACATCATCCAGACACCGAGTTCTCAGTGTGGAGAAGTTTTCGAGGTAGACTCTAAGGTGATCTGCAGTGAAGAGGTGGAGGTTATCTGCATTAAGATAGAAGTCACTATGACAATTCAAAAGTGGATCCCTCTGTCAACAGAAGGGAAGCTTAACCTATCAGAATGCTTGAGGGAATACGAGAGGCCAAGAGCACTTGTATTGAGGCAGATTTCAGAGAATATCAGGGAAGAAGGTCAAAAAACAGGGTGATGTGAAGGCTCTTTAGGGGAAAACACCATGGCCAACAAAAGTTTATTGCCAGAAAACTAGTAAACAACCAGTAATTTGTTTTTAACATACACATAAACTGTTAAACATGACTACAAACCACATCTAAGAATGGGGGTCACAGAAATAACTACAAATACTTGATAAAAATTGGGCAAATTGCAAGACCATACATATTAATCTTTTACAACCTGACCACTCTTTTCATGGTGAGACACTCTTTTCAGTATTGAGTCTCTATCGCTCCTCCCATGGGGAAACCTAGAGTTTTACCTTAGTTCTATGATTTTGGCCATTTAAACCTGGGTATACATTCTATTGCGGAACTTTAATTTTCCATTTTTAGCGACTCCTATAGCATATTAATTAAAGAATAAGGTCGTTTTACTCAAGTTTAGTGCATAATACATATACTTGCATCCAAATACATGGCACAAACATGGAGTTCGGGTTTCTCTCTCCAAAATCCGCACTATACACATTGTGCAATTACAAGTTAAGATCACCCTTTAAGCAGCTGTAGCATTACCCTACAGTATATATGTGTGTACCGTGCTATGTAGCTCCCCAGTCCGAGGGAGACAATTGATATAGGGAGCCCATTCAGAATCCTGCACAAAAGAAGAAATAGAATTGCTCAGTTCTTCATCTCTCTCTGGCATTAACATTTTATTTCCATGGCATCACATTCCACATTTAAAAAATTTCCCATCATTTCCCATCCTCAAAAGTATGTCTAGCTACTCAAAGAAAGTTAAGATAACAGCTCAGAAAATTATACCTGACCCTTTTTCTGCTCTGCTAAAATAACCACAACAAGCCGTGCAACACCACCAATGTCATCGCTTAAGAAAGAAGCAAGTTTTGGAATGATATTATCTGGTGTGATCTGCTGTAGAATCACAAGGAATTGATGATAAATTTTGGGATCCATACAACTGTAGGATGCACCTTATTGCAATTTGCACCTTCATCAAAGTAAACCAGGATAACATACAACACCGTAGGGAACTTTCAATATGCGGTCTCCAGCTTGGATAAACTTTGATGCAAATAACGACCTACATTTCAAGAAACAAGTTCAGAATGAAACCTATATTAGAAGTGTTTAAAAGCAGTTTGGCAAAAGCATTTAGATATTAAATGCATATCTGCCAAGATTTAAACCAGGCACACACCCACGCACGCATGCACACACAAACATGTATGTATATGTATCTATATATCTATGTATGTATATGTATATGTACATGTACATATAAAATATGTGAGATGATTGTTGGAAATTAGACAGGTGACATCAGAATGATCTAATTGAGCTATCAAGTTTTCTTTAAGCTTAGAATAAGATATTAGTGGATGACATAGTAGAATGATTTTGTGTTACGAACTTAAAACAGATAAAGGAATGGCCAAAAATAATGGCATAGCATAATCCTTGGTTGCATGACCATTCTGACTAGGAGCCACTCCTGCCTCGAATCACGCTTCGAACTCACGCTCCTGCACGCGGGCACGAATCTGCTGGCACTTTGCTTCACACTTTGCGAAACTACAGTATAATCTTACCGCTACTAACACATTATTCACCTTTAAAGATTCTACTTCAAAAGAAAGCTTAAAGGATTTTCCATTTTCGAGCTTGAACCAGACACAAAACCAAGAAATGAATAAAATTTTGGGTTAATTGCATTTGCCTAGAGATGAATCCCAAACAACCAGTTCAGACCTTTTATGTTTTTATGGCTACCAAGAATTTCCTTCAAACAGCAAACTCAGACATTGTCAATTGAAGTAAGCAAGTCTATCAGTAATGGTATTCTCCTTTGCAAGGATGCATCTATTGTTTTTTTTTTAAATGATAAACCTACATAAATATATGTTTCTTCAAACAGGCCGTGGATTTCCATGGAGGGAGCAATAACCCCATCCAGCAACCACATCAAATCACAAACAGTTATGAGATTATGAAGATTGTTTGCTGCCCAAGAAAGAATAGTAAGAATCCATAATTTGGTTGGATAGTGGTGAAACGTGAGTCCCAGTGGTAACATTAATATTACTGCAACTTCTATTCCAGTCTCTCACACCAAGCCAACAAAACAAAAAAGAACCTCTTAGTGAAAAGAACCACATCCTATAACCAGTATGGAACGGCTTACCTCATTTCTACAATCGAAGTTCCGGTTTAGTTAGTCTTGAGAAGGGAGTACCAAATATCTAGGAAATCAGTAACCATCAGGAATTGGTGTAGACACCCTTTAACATCTTGAAAAGGGAGGAGAATCTATCATCACTAGCTACTAAGAAGAAAACCAAAATTGCTTACAACATCAAATTGTGTCTATTGCGAGCGCACTAAGACACATTTTTTAACAACTTCCAAACTCAATGTAGAGAGTGTGCATCCTTTCCCAAAGGATTTTGATCGTAAAATGAGAAAAAGGAACGATGGACACTTTGAAGGGAATTTTGATCATAAAATGAGATAAAGGAACGAAGGACTCTTTGAAGGGATTAAAATCACTTCTTCTGAGAGAAAAGCACCACAGACTAGGTTATAGTGCAGCTCAAATTGTAAGCCGTAAGTGTGCTTTCAACTCAATTTTTCAAGATCTGGATTGTAAGGTATATGTTAATGCTCTGTAGAAAGAGAAGTAGAGGGTCAGTTTCCAGTATGATTCAAAACCAAATGCAAAAAGCAGATTATATGTTCTATTGAGGTTCACATTGCAAAAATTAGGAATTGGAGTTTTAGGTCATGTTGAAACAAAATTGGGGGGAATGTATATTTTGGTAGACTGCTGGCACCTTGTAAATGATGCTGCCCAGTAAAATGAGGTGCACATGAGTATCTAAATCAGTGTTATAAACTGAGAGACCTTGTCAAGTTTAGTTAATGTTATAGTTTCAAGAATCCTCGGTAATTCGGTGAATCAAGAAGTTGTCATCCTGCAGACATGAGATGCATGAAAGTTTCAGAAAATGGTATCAAGCATAACAGAACCCAATATAAAGCTCCAAAACATGGAATCAACAACTTCTTTGCTAACACAAACAGACACATGAATCCAAAGATGCAAACACAAGGATGCGTGTGCACACCAATGCGCAAGTTCAAGCAAGCATGAAAAATAATAATATTTTGCAGCAGGCGGCAGAACTAACGCCTGTAGTCCATTTATAAACTGAACTAGAGTGAAGCTGTGATATGAGAAAACCTGCCATAAACGGAATTCCCAACTGAAAGAGCTGAGGATATTTCAATGCCGGCCTTCTGCTGTAACCATGACAAAAAATCAACGGAGTCCACATTTAAGCACAGGGAAACCTGAGGTAATGACATAAAGATGAAGTTAAAAGATTTTGCCATAATATTTCAATAAATAATAAAGGCATAAACCCATTCATATGTGCGTGTGTATCGTCAATAGTGGTCATAAAATCCTAGAACATACACATTATATCATGCAGCAAAGTGTCAGTAATAATAGAGGGATGTACTTAATACCAATGACAAGAGAACCAATCCATATTTTATATAGGACAGGCATCATACATCAGAGAACATGCACATGATCTGGAAAGACCAGACCAAAGACGCTCAAGATGGCTTGTTAGCATAATCCTGATTTTCATTGTTAGATCAGAGCAGTACGCCAAAATGCCATTGGTCAAAACTTACGAAGATTTGTGAGAGAAAGCAAGAAAATGGGAAACATTGTCAAGATATTCTATCAGCCCCACTAGGTGGGCGAGCACAGGAGTGTTCCTGGTATCACCGATATTATCTGTATACCAAGTCAGCGATGCAGGAACAGCATGTAATATAAAAAAACATTTTATTGGTCAATATTATTGATAATATGGCCAACATCGAACGATTTTTTTTATATCATGAGATAATCGGTGACAACTCTTTGAAATAAATGCATTAAGTCGTCAATATATGTGATAATATCACGGATATTATCCTGCAAAATTCTAGAAAATAAAAAACCATTAAAAACTCATCCTTCCAAATTATTGTGAGGGGATCTCTTTATTATAGATGATACCAACAATACCTGCAAATTTCCAGAAAATAAAAAATAAAACTGACTTTTTTTTCAAAAACAAATTGAGGGATCACTCTCTAGGGATGTTTTGAATTAGTGTATTATATGTGCTGAACTATTGCATTATTTCTTAAAAATCAATGCATTAATATTCTGGGCCCCTATACCAACCTACTATGTATAGTAGTTTTTTATAATATTTTGAGTCCAGAATGTGTAATCATGTGTCTTTATGTAAACTATGATCTCTAATACATAATTACTGTTAGTTACAATAAGATGAACTGGGTTTGAGAATTCGAGCTTGTAACTCACTGATAGTCAAAGACAGGGCATGTTTCAACATTGAGGTCTCGGTTTCAAGCCCAGCTTACCTAATCAATAATAATAATAATAATAAGACAACTTAAAGGAGATGAACTCATTTTTAAGTGGCAACCAAACAGGGCCGCTAGTTTGCATTTCACAGTCAATAAACTATGCTTTAGGTAATGTGCTGCCTGCAAAACCAGGCAATTAACTAGGCCCGTGTAACCTAGGCGGCTATAGCCAATTCTTGACTATTACAATGCCAGGGATAATGAGAGCATGGCATAGTAACAAAAAGAGTGTTGTTAATGCGTATAATGTAGACTTTCAAATTACTTTCTTTAATATTATTTGCTTCCTGTTACTATTTTACTTTTCTGAAGTCTTATTATAGCTTCTTTCTTTTTGTGAGAGATGACAAAATTTTATTAAAAAACTCATGAACGCGAAAAGAATACAGCCCGACAAAGGAAAGTAGAAGAAACTCAAGATAATAGGACAACCGAAGCTGCCAAAACAAAAACTGCCTAGTTCAAAATGAGACTTTTTAACTTTGAAGATGACCTCATTTACCCCCTCCTCATTCCGGAAACAACGCCCATTCCTAGATCCCCAAATAACCCAAAACACCGCCATAATCAGCAAGCACCAAAACAGCTTCCCCAGACTTACCCACTCCACCTCCATGCCAAGCCCACAATAGATCTTCCACCATTTCCGGCATTACCCAATCGGTGTGGAACAAACAGAGGAAATAGCCCCAGACTCTCACAGCAAAAGAGCAATGAATGAAGAGATGATCAATCGATTCCTCATTGTTCATACGCATATATTAGGAAGGACGAGCACTCTTCTTTGTAAGTTGTCAATAGTGAGGATCCTCTTCCGCCCTACTAACCACACGAAGGCCGCAACCCGAGGGGGAGCTCCATAAAACCAACGGAAAAAAGGAAGGGTCAGCATACTATGAGAGCTATCAGAGATTGAGCTAAAAAGTGACTTCACTGAAAACTTTCCAGAACGATGTCTTAACCATGTAATCCAGTCTTCTTGATGCAAATCAGGCTTAATAGACGAACTGTATTCAGCAAGACCACTAACTCAGCATACTCCTCATCCAACAAGTTTCTTCAACAAGGGGGACCAGACAACCTGCTCACCAACCACCAAAAAGCATTCCGCCACCCTAACAAAACGATCAAGGGCTAGCCGAGCAATCAAGGGAAACTTGTCCTAAAAGCGCCCTATCCCCACACCAAACATCTACCTAGAAGCAAGACTGAGATCCTTTCCCAATCCTAAGAGAGATACCCCTACTCACAATATGTTACCACAAAAGCTCTATAAAGTGAAGATCGTTTCACAAACCAACCACCCTCTTGAATGCCCTACCTACCAAGGTTCCTCCAAAGCCTGCCCTCTTCTACACTAAATCTCCATATCCATTTCCTAGGAAGAGCCTTATTCTACACTTCCAGGATAAAAGCTCCTCTCAATCCTTTCAATCACCTTATCCCACTAAGTGTTTAGCTCCCTAAACAAAAAGGCAGCCCAAGATACAACGACGAAAATGAGCCAACCCGACAACCGAATAAGCTAGCAAACCGTAAAAGATCATCATCTCCAACATGCACTCCCAACATCTCGGACTTCGCCATGTTAATTTTCAAACTCGAAACCACTTCAAATTACATCATGATCTTCCGCAAGTTTCGAACAAACTCCGCATTCGCCTCATAGAAGAGAAGTGTATCATCCGCTTACTAAAGGTGACTAACACTATCTTGGAGACTTGCAATCCTTAACAAAGAAAATAGATTGTTCTCCACTCCTTTACGAAGCATCCTACTGAGACCACAAGAAGATTTGAAATAGCCTTTGGGCAAACCGTTTTTCAAGATGGAAAATAAAGCAGACTGGATACATGATTTAATCCACCCTCTCCACTTTATCCCGCACCCCAGCCTCCCGAGCATGTAATCAAAGAAATCCCAGTCTACATTATCATAGGCATTCTCTATGTCCAGTCTACAAACCAAACTGCTTTTCTTCTTTTTATTTGAGATCAATGCACTCGAGGGCTACAAGGGCGTTGTCCAAAATCTGCCTATCTAGCACAAAAGCCCCCTAGTTTTCCGAGATAATCCTAGAGATTGTCTTCTTAAATCTTAAGGTTATGATGATGTAGGATGATAGAAACTATCCTAGAATGCAAGATGAGAGATCAATTACACATTAATTTCAGCAATCAACATATAAAACCAAGCATATTCACATAATAAATTCGAAAATTCAGATTTATAACATGAATATCCTAGGTTATCACATACGCGGTGCACAAAAATATAAAATAATTCAAGAGTGACCCGCTTGGAAGTTGGAACTACCAATCTAGCGTGGGTAGTGTAACAACCACGTGAATAGACAACGATGCAAGCAAAATTCTAGTTTGGAGAAAGTTTCACAAAATTTTCAAATTTTCATTAGGGTTTTGTATTCATGGATGGAGATTTAGTAATGGGGTTTTTAGGAATTCAAAGGATCTAGGGTTTAGGAAGCTTTAGAGGGAGATGAAAGAGGAAAAACCCCAAACGAAGGGCCCACACGTGGCTGCCCATACGGACACATGTACGTGCGTGCGTGTTCACATGCGAGTCCACGCATGGGTAGGTAAAGGGAAAGAAAGAGAGGGAGGATTGAGTAGCGTTTTGATGGGTTTAGAAGGTTGTAATGGAAGGGGAAGGAGGAAGACAAGAGAATAAAAAGAAAACCTTTTGAAGAAGAGAAAGATGAATGAAGCACCTAAGAGAATCCACCACCAAACAAGCCTCTACCCTTCCACGATTCAATTGGAAGGGAGAATTTCTCACAAACCCTAAAACACAAAGAAAATTCTTGCACACAAGAGAGCTTCTCTCTTTTTTCTTCTTCTCAATAACTCCACAAGGGTTGGACTTCCACCCCCCACGTGCTTTTATAATTAAAATTTCTGAATAATTACTACTATACCACTCACAAGTAAAATTGTCCATCATCTAAAATAAGAAAACTAAAACACTTATTATCAATCTCAACTATTAAATAAATCCTAAAAATAACCAAAAAAAAAAAACCTTTGAAAACCTTCGATATGACTAGCTTACATTGTCGCTTATTAATCCTTGAGGTGCAAGATTTCAAGCTTTAGATCATACCAATTTCTAAACAATCACAAAAAAATCACGTCCCACATACATTCAAATATTCAACAAGGGGAATCTATGGGGGTCCAAGCCTACACACGTTTAAGGCTGGATCAAGTAAAATTATAAACCAAACAATACCCAATGGAGTGTAGATTCATCAAATCCTATGAAGGACTGTTCCCCAATCCAAGAGATTCACCATGTTTCAAATAGGGAAAACCTAGGGTTTGCAAAAGTTGGAAATACTTAGAATCTGGAATTTTCTAGGGTTAGGGTTTGGGATTTAAGGCGAGAGAGGAGAGAAACAGAGGAGAAAGAAGAACCTGAGAAGGATTCTGCGTGTAGACAGCAGGCCCACCTGGGCGCACGTGCGTGGCTGTCTGGCCGCATGTGTGTAGGGCCCACGAAATTGAAAAATGACTCCTTGGGTATGGTCGGCTAGGGGAGGCTCACTCTCACACCAAGTTTCGCGACAATCCTCCTTCCGGTGTGTGCGTGGTGCTCCGCCAACGTTCCAGCCCCTCTAGTGGGCCAGAATATGAAATCTGTTGTATGGTAGAACTTGGGCACAAAAAAAAAAAAAAAAAAAAAAAAAAAAAAAGGATAAATCTGAAGAAGGGAGGGCTGTAGAAGATGGTGGATGCGGGGTGGAAGAGATGGGGATGATTTGGGATAGTTGTGGCTTCACACCACGGTAGTTAGCCCTTCGAGAAAGGGAGGGTTTTGCACCCAATTAGCTTCTTCAACTCAGAGGGATTGAGAAGAAAAAAAAAACTAAATTTTATTCATAAGCTTCAATGAAAAAAAACCTACATGGGGTTGCCTATTTATAGGAAAACCCTAAACCCCAAAAGCCGCGCCATGTGCGCACACTAAGACTTAGAGACGAAGTAACAAAAATAACAACTAATCAATGTAATCAAAACCGTTCATGATGTTTATAATAGCAATAATAATCAAAACTCAAAATCCTAGATCATTTAGGGTAGTGGGCCCCAATCATGAGATCCAATGGTGGGATCCACATGATGATCGGGTCCACTCCAATGATCTATAGCACAGCCTCCTAGCTAAGAGGTCCTCCATAGATGTCGTCGTAGATCCAGATCGATAGTGAGGCCTTCCTCCTCCTTGAGTACGTGCGTAGGGTGGGGGCGTGCGTGTGCGCATGATGTCCCCATCAACTCTCCTTAGCTGCGAAAGTTTCGCCACTAGCGAAACAAAACTCCTGAACCGCTCCAAAATGTCAAGATCAAGTCTCTGAAGCTCCTCCTCAGCAAGCCACGTACTGTATAAAGCTGAGCATGACTTTCACTTAACCAGGAACTTTTGAAACCCATCGTATAACGTCGACACTATTTGATGGTCCAGAATATCTTCTATCTCCTCTCTGGGTGTGGGAAGGGTAGGCATGGGAGGTAGAGGCTGGGAAGATAGGTCGGGAAGAGGCAATGGATCGAAGGAAAGGTCTGGGGAATCAGGTTGGTTCGGTGAAAGGCTGGACAATGTATCAGTGGTCCACTGAAATGTAACTAAATCTTCCACATTGAATGTGGAACTAATTCCCATGGAAGGTGGAAGATTTACCACATACACGTTGAGACCGTTTTGTTTTATAATTTTAAATGGTCCAGCACTACGCGCGCGTAATTTACAAACGGCTCCCCGAAGGTACCGTTCTAGCCTGATGCGGACCATCACAGACTCCCCTACATTGAATTCCTTAAATCGTTTATGTTGGTCTATAAAAATTTTGTAATGTTCATTACTAGTATTGATCTTTTGCCTGATTTCTTGATGCAATGAATGAATATGATGTGCAAAGGACTCTGCGAACTCTGATGGCCTATGAGACAGGGACATAGGGACAAGATCAATAGGCTTCCTAGGTTTATATGTCCTAAACGGAATAGGAAAAACATCACACCAAAGTGTCTTTATATGATCCAAACTGAATAGGAACAAGACAACGGTGCAATACTGGAATGGAAGTTTCATCAACCCAAGACACTTTATAGGGTTGAGGATGTGTTTCAAGCTTCAAGCACAGATGGCTCATAGTGCCAGTTAATGCCACGTTGGCACAACTATCGCTATCCACGATCATCTTGCAGCTCTTATCACCACATTTTGTGTAAGTATCGAAGATCGTGTTGCCTCGCCAATCGTCGGTATTCTTTGCTTGTGCAAAGGTGCAACGCACAACTGCAAGGGTCGCGGACTCTTGCACTCCCTCTTCCTCATCACTAGGGGTTTCCGCTAGCTCATATTCTTCCTCTTCACCGTCACTTTCTAGGGGCACTACTTCTACTTGCCCCTCAATAAGGAACACCTAGGTGCCCTCTTTCGTGCCACACTGGTGGGCAAAGTGACCAAACCCTTACATCTAAAGCACCCAGTTGCATCGCTTCTGTGCGGGCTAGACCCAACAATTTCTTTACCCTTATCATCCTTGCGCCTAGACTAAGAACTACTGGAAAGGTGGTACTAATATCCAGTGCCAGGTTTATCCTCAGAAGGGTTGGCCTTAGCACCAGAATCACGAGACTCAAATCGCCTTCCCACAGATGTTTTGAGGTATTGCTCGACCTCCAACACTACTTGATACATTTGTTGAAGAGTATCTATGTCCTTGGCGAGCAATTCTCTCCTAATGTTAGAACGAAGGCCCATCTTAAATCGAGCAAGAGTGAGTACGGGATCCTCTTCAACTTTACATCGGGACAAGTACTTTTCGAACTTCTCAATATATTCAGTCACACTCATGGAACCTTATCGAAAAGACTGCCATTCTTCAACTAACCTCAAGTGATAAGAGAAAAGGAGGTACTTTTCCTTAAGAGTTTCTTTCATTTCTCCCCAATAGACTATTGGGGGCTCTCTCGACCTTTCTTTCTTTCGCTCCACAGTAGCCCAAAACCTCTTTGCTTGGCCCACAAGCTTCATCTTGGCAAATCGGACTCGAAGAGTATCCAACATGTCATACCACTTAAAATAGTGGTCCATGTCCGCCAACCAATCTAGAAAAGCTCTAGGGTCCAAGTAACCATCAAACATAGGGGCCTCTACTCTAACTCCCTTGAAGAGTTTTGCATTTAGGTCATAATGATCATGATGCCCCTCGCGATGTGGGTGCACGGGTACTCGCCCATGACCATTCCTTTGGCCACCCCCATTCCTTTGTCAGTCCTCCAGACCACCTACCTAAGATTGGGCATCCTCTCACATGGCGGGGTTTGGCCGGGGGGAGTTCTCTAGTTGGGTAATGTGCACATTGATTTGATCCAAGCGTTGGTCAATACGATTTTCCAAGCGCTTACCCAGAGACTCAAACTCTCGGGTTATGTTGTCTATTGAATCTTGTAATTGCTTCATGTTTAGCGTGGGGTGCAAACCAAAACCACGACCAGTACGCGTGAACATACAACCACTCACTCAACTCAAAGACCCTCTAATGCAACTATATGTGTCTAAATGGGACTAAATATAGGACTCTATATGAGGGAAACTACACAACGCTACTAAAATTCCAGCAACATAACTGCCCAAATAGCTTATTAATAGAAAATTCAGCCATGAAAATTGGAGAATTTCTGACAACAGAAAATTCAGCAGTCCATGTTGTAAATGATGGGTCCTAAACAGCCCTATATGATGAGACTTGATGCAAAATAGACGTGAATAGACTAAACCCTAAACATGCAATGCATTCCCCTATGAAAAAAACCTAAGCTCTGATACCAAATTTGATGCAAGACATGAAATTAAATATGAGGTGCAAGATTTCAAGATTTATATCATAACAATTTCTAAACAATCACAAAAAAGTCACGTCCCACAGACGTTCGAACATTCAACAAAGGGAATCTATGGGGGTCCAAGCCTACACACGTTTAGGGCTGGATCAAGTAAAATTATAAACCAAACAATACCCAATGGAGTGTAGATTCATCAAATCCTGCAAAGGACTGTTCCCCAATCCAAGAGATTCACCATGTTTCAAATAGTAAAAACCTAGGGTTTGCAAAAGTTGGAAATACTTAAAATATGGGATTTTTTTGGGTTAGGGTTTGGGATTTAAGGTGAGAGAGGAGAGAAACAGAGGAGAAAGAAGAACTTGAGAAGGATTTTACGTGTGAACAACAGGCCCACCTGGGCGCACGTGCGTGGCTGTCTGACCGCAAGTGTGTGGGGCGCACGAAACTGAAAAAGGACTCCTTGGGTGTGGTCGGCCAGGGGAGGCTCACTCTCACATCAAGTTTCGCAACAATCCTCCTTCCGGTGTGTGCGTGGTGCTCCACCGACGTTTCAGCCCCTCTGGTGGGCCAGAATCTGAAAATCTGTTGTAGGGTAGAACTTGGGCACAAAAAAAAAAAAAAAAAAGGATAAATCTGAAGAAAGGAGGGTTGTAGAAGATGGTCGATGCGGGGTGGAAGAGATGAGGATGATTTGGGATAGTTATGGCTTCACACCACGGTAGTTAGCCCTTTGAGGAAGGGAGGGTTTCACACCCAATTAGCTTCTTCAACTCAGAGGGATTGAGAAAAAAAAAACGCAAAATTTTATTCATAAGCTTCAATGAAAAAAAACCTACATGGGGTTGCCTATTTATAGGAAAACCCTAAACCCCAAAAGCCGCGCCATGTGCGCACACTAAGACTTAGAGACGAAGTAACAAAAATAACAACTAATCAACATAATCAAAACAGTTCATGATGTTTCTAATAGCAATAATAACCAAAACTCAAAATCGTAAATCATCTAGGGTAGTGGGCCCAGATCATGAGATCCAATGGTGGGATCCACATGATGATCGGGTCCACTCCAATGATCCATAGCACAGCCTCCTAGCTAAGAGGTCCTCCATAGATGTCGTCGATCCAGATCGATAGTGGGGCTTTCCTCCTCCTTGATTACGTGCGTAGGGTGGGGGGCGTGCGTGTGCGCATGATGTCCCCATCACTAAACTTAAGGCTTATAATGATCTTCACAGTAGATGAAGGACAAAAGAACATGAGAAAGATGTCTTCAAACTTGCAAAATGAGAGAGAGGAATAATAGGCACAAATCATGTTAGATGCATTAAGAGCAATAACCAAAGAATATTATTAAAAGACAATGAGATCAATGAAAGATGAAAAGCTATTTTCAGAACTTGTTAAATGACAACCACTTTGAGAGCATAGGGATAAAAGGAACCATAAACTCAAATGATGTTGAGTACCATAGATACTTTTGTAGGATTAGGATATATGAAGTGAAAGAAGCTTTGAGAAAGATGAAAACAAGAAAGGCCCTTGGGCTAGAAGGTATACCAATAGAGGTTTGAAAGTACATGCAAGATACTGGGTTATTTTAGTTAACAAAGTTGTTCAATAAGATTGTAAGATTAAAGAAAATGCCAAACGAATGTAGGAAAAGTACCGTGGTACCCATTTATAAGAATAAAGCAAACATATAGAGCTACACTAACTATCGTGGGATTAAACTTATGAGCCATACTATGAAACTTTAGAAAATAGTGATCGAGGAAAGACAAAAGGCATGAAACAAATGTATCAGAAAATCATTTCATGCCTAGGAGGTCTACCACTTAAGTTATATTCTTACTTAGACAATTGATAAGAAATATAGGGAGAGAAGGGTCTCCATATGATCTTTATTAACTTATAAAAAGCTTATGATAGTGTCCCTAGAAAGCTAATCTAGTAGGTATTGGGAGAGAGGAGTTTCAAAAGGATATGTTGATATGATTAAGGATATGTATGAGGAAGCAGTAACAAATGTGAAGACCACTCCCAATAGTGGAGAGATAAGTGGGTTCCCAATTACTGTAGTCTGTAGGCTTGCACCAAGGGTCAGCATTAAGCCGTATCTTTTCGCATTAGTTATGATCGAGTTAAGGAGGCATTTGCAGGAAGAGATCTCATGGTATATGTTGTTTGCAGATGAAATAGTTTTAATTGACAAGACTGAGCAAGGGCTAAACATAAAGCTAGATTTATGGAGAGGTGCTTTAGAATCTAAAGGTTTTAAAATTAGTTGGACTAAAGCAGAGTACATGGAGTGCAATTTTAGTAACAAATAGGAGTGGGAACGAGGAATCAATAAGATTGTTGACCAAGAAGTTTCTGAACATGACCACTTTTGATATCTTGGTTCGATAATTCATGAGAGTAGAGAGATTGTGAAGGATGTTGCCCAAATAATTCAAGCAGGGTGGAAGAAATAGAGATGTGACTTTGAAGTTTTATGTGATACCTTTTATGTGATCACCGCATACCACTCAAACTAAAAGGTAAATATTGTAGGATGGCTATAAGACCAACCATGCTTTATGGAACAATTGGGCAGTAAAGCATGTCCATAGGATAAGTGTGGCCAAAATGAGGATGTTGAGATGGATGAGTCGCAAGACAGATAGAATTATAAATGAATGCATTTGAGGGTGTTATAAAATGTGAATGTAGGCTATTATATGGCCCATTCTTATGCCCATCTAGGTTTTAGGATGTAATATGGTGTTTTTTGCTTTTGTTATTAATGGCATTCTTGTAAATATTGAAAACTATGCTAATAGACGTGAGAGAGGTGGGATGTTGTGAACCCTAATACTCATTCTCTGTCCCTCATTCTTTCTCCTTTATTCTATTTTTCTTCTCTTTCCTCCTTTCTCAATCCGTCCACATGGTATTAAGGCTAAATCGATCCAGGCACCATCTCTTCCTTCCTCTTCAGCATATCCTCTCTTTTCTTTTTCCTTTTATTGTTTTGAGGTGAAAAAATCAAAGGTCGTTGAAGGTTGATTTAATAAAATCTCTCCCAACAATTGTGTGGTGAGCCATGTAATCGTGGCCCACGAATGTGTGTAAGGCCGACTTTCATATAGGCCCATCATGATAGATAAAAGTGGGGCAATGTTTATGGCCAGATTTGTGATCGGATTTTGGATAAAAAATGTGTTGAAGGTGAGCATTGCAAGGGTAAAGAATCAATGTATGTCTGAAAGTGTTGAAACAAGAAGTTCCATCAAGTGATCATATTCATTGATATACATCAGTTTTTGAAATATGTGCTGGGTAAGTTAAAGTTATTCATTCCTCCTTGGGCGTTTGATTTCTCTTTAATCAATAGATGTCAAAAATGAAGCCAAGAGTCTTTTTTTTCTTCCAAGTCAATGAACTTTCATGATGCATCAACTAAACTCAATGGGGCAAATTACTTACAGTGGACCACATCAGTAGAGGTATTCCTTACAGGTAAAGGAAATTAAAATATTTGACTTCCCCCAAACCTGATGAAAGTTCAACAAAGTACGAAGATTGGGTAGCAAAGGATGCTCACATTAGAGCTTTGTTATGAAATAGTATGGACCATTAGATTAGTAGTTAGTACAAATGTTATCTTTCTAAGACAACGAAGAAGTGTAGGATAATCTAAGGAGTTTTAGTAATAATAGGAGTATATGGAGTGTAATTTTAGTAATAATAGGAGTGAAAACAAGGAATTAGTTAAGATTTTTTTTTTCCTAGAGGAGAATTAGTCAAGATTGTTTACCACAAAGTTTCCCAAAATGACCACTTCTAATACCTTGGACCAATGATTCATGAGAGTGGAGAAATTGAAAAAGATGTTGCCCACATAACTCAAGCTAGGTGAAAGAAATGGAGATGTAACGCATGCACACATGACATTCTCTTTCATGCATGCTTTGATTCGTATGCACTGCCACTTCACTTTCGTTTCCTTGCATGCATGTGTGCACACACGACCTTCTCTTTTATGCATGCTTTGATTCGTATGCACTTCCACTTCACTTCCGTTTCCTTGCAATTCCGAGAGCCTATCAAATCTTTCGTTCGATCCATTCAGAACCCCGCTACACGTCCACTCACCAGTCTTCTCTTTTATGCATGCTTTGATTAGTATGCAGTTCCGTTTCCTTGCAATTCTAAGAGCCTACCAAATCTTTCGTTTGATCCATTCAAAACACTTTTACGCCTTCACTCGCCAGACAGGTAGGTTTATCGTTGGTTTCCTTGTAATTCCGAGAGCCTACCAAATCTTTAGTTTGATCCATTCAAAACCCAGTACACCTTCACTCGTCAATCAGGTGGGTTTATCGTTGGTTAAGGTTGAAAACAGTGAAGCCAAAAGGTTTTCTATATTTGAGAAAACCCAATGGGGTTGAATATATAGAGATTACAACCATCTATACAAGGAAAACAATAAACTCAAAATCCTCTACCTATGGAAACAAACTATACAATGTATACTAGTTATACAAGGTATGTGAGTTGTCTAACATCCCCCCTCAAAATAATTCTAGTCATCGACAAGTAATAGTTTGTCAACTAAAAAAGAGTGACGTGCAGAAGTGAGGGACTTGGTGAGAATGTCGGCAATCTGATCATGGGATGCAACATGTGGACGAGAAATGAACCCAGACTGAAATTTCTCGCAGATAAAGTGACAGTCAACTTCAATATACTTCGTCCGTTCATGAAAAACCGGATTAGAGGCAATCTGAATGGCACTGAGATTATCGACATGGAGTGGAGTAGGATTCTATAGAGGAATGCCCAAGTCTGAAAGAAGTCCACGTAACCAGACGAGCTCACTACACGCAATCTACTGCTTCTTCGTGCTCGATTTGGAAACAGTGGCCTGCTTCTTACACTTCCAAGAGATGAGAGAAGTGCGAGAAAAACACAGTAGTCAGTGATAGATCTTCGTGTGAGAGCGCAACCGGCCCAATTAGTATCCGAATAAGCACGAAGGTCCAGAGTCGCCATGGAGGAGAAGAACAAGGATCGATCTAGAGTTCCATGAAGGTACCGTAGGATGCGCAACACCGCAGTCATATGAAGAGTCCGAGGAGCAGAAACAAACTGACTGACGACTTGGACAGCGTAGGCAATATCAGGGCGAGTCATAGTTAAGTAAACCAGACACCCAACCAAACGGCGGTATAAGTTGGGCTGTGCAAGTAGATCACCATCATCACGGCCATAGTGAACGTTAAGTTTTAAGGGAGTTTGAACTGTCTTCTGATCCGTCAATGATGCCAAGCAAGAAGATCCTTGGTATATTTACGTTGGCTGACTAGGATCCCACGGTTGGAACGTGAAAATTCAAGTCCAAGAAAGTATGTTAGATGGGCGAGGTCTTTCATCTTGAAGGATGATTGTAGAACTTCCTTTAAAGCCGAAATACCAGTAGCATCACTACCAGTCAGGAGGAGGTCGTCAACATAGACCAGAACAATGACAATTCCGTGAGCAGTGGTGCGCAAAAATAAGGATGGGTCATGACCACTTTGAGTAAAGTCAACACCCGTAACAACATCGTGAAAGCGTTGGAACCATGCCCGAGGTGCCTGTTTGAGGCCGTACAGGGCTTTCTTTAGGCAACATACCTTATCGTCAGGGATTAAAGAGCCGGGAGGAGGTTTCAAATATACGGTTTCTTGGAGGTCTCCATGAAGAAAGGCATTTTTCACATCCATCTGAGCGAGTGGCCATGAGCGAACAGAAGATATAGCCAGACGAGTACGAACAGTTTTCATCTTGGCCATGGGAGCGAATGTCTCATCATAATTAATTCCATATTCCTGTTTGTATCCCTGAGCGACAAGTCAAGCCTTGTAGCGATCCAATGATCCATCAGACTTGAGCTTGACAGAATAAATCCATTTGCTACCAATTAGTTGTTAGTCGTCCCACGTATGATTATCATCAAATGCCGCAAGTTCTTCTCATAGCCTTCTTCCAACAATCATGAGTGGCTACCGAGATGAAGTAGACAATGTCCCACGATGATTATCGATCAAATGCGCACTTGAGTTATATACGTGCATTGAGCATTCTTCCAACAAAAAATCATGAGTGGCTACCAGGGAGAGAGTTTGGAGTGTGCGAGAGTATGAAGTAGGAATAGAAACCAACACGACGAAACAGATCCGAGTAGCATTCATAAATCCCAAGTACATACATTTGACATATAGTTTGTTACATATCAAGCATAATCCGACGCACGAAATGTGAAAATCACGAACAAGGTAGGGAACGACGTATCGAGGTAGTTCGGGATCATATGGTGACGATTTTTTTTTGTTCACCACCCCATATTGGTGAATCGAATAATCCCATGACCTTAAAGTGTCTAAAAATCACTTGTCAAAACCATATGTGAAATAACTTGAATTTTTCAAAAGACTTGAGACAAACCAAATTTCGAAAGGCGGTTATAGATCGAATCCGAGAGAGACAATTGGTGATGGAGTGTACACACAAGTTCAAGGAAGAGATGAATGAAAAGCAATGTGTTCAAGAAAAATCAACATTCGTGAAAACCCAACATGCGAGAAGAAATTAATGATCATAACATCGAAAACCCTTTTCGAATTTTCCTGAACAAATCCCAAGTACATAAACAACGAGTTTGAGTGATTTTGAATCAATCCAGTTTGTTACGTTCACCATCCCAAGTACCTTCCCCATTGCCGGATCCTAACATAATAAATACAACCAAAAACACGAAATGTGAAAATGCAATAAGCTAACAAGGTAGGGAGATTCAGTCTAGAACTTTAGTTGGCATCCGAAGATGGGATAATCAAGTATGTGATCCCTAATGTAACCATGCTTATACCGAAAAAACGAGGGGCTCGAATGATTTGGCATAACCGCGAGATGAAAGACCTCGGTAAATGTGAATGTAGAATCACCAATGGCGGCTCGTAAGAAATAGTGGCGAACGATAGTAGAGAAGAGCACGACCACGACCACCACGTCCACGATGAAAGAAGATGCATAGCACGTGTACTTGAAATCCTGAATACCATGACCCAATAAGCGATTCTTTACATTGTGCGAGTATGACGCATTGTACAACCACGATAAGTCAAAGTGGAACCACGTGTTGGTGTAGTGGTGGACATGAATCCTTAAAAGAAAGAAAGAACTTTCGTCCGTTGTTCCTCACCAATAAATCATTAATAACCGAAGAAAGGAATATTTCCCGACAATGCTCAGTCGTACGCAGCGAACTTACGCACTCTCGTGCATAGTTTGAATATCTTAAAGTCATGAGGAAATGTCGATCCATCATAGTCATCTCATTCCAAATTGTGACAATTTTGGAAATGAAATATTGTCGTCACCCTTCTAAGAAGGTTTCCCGTTCAATAACCTGCCGCATTACTCTGTGATAAATTCAGATGCTCCCACATTTTAGTAGTGCGAAGGTCCAACAAGAATCGTAACCGAATCAAAAATCCAGGTAATAATCATCAATTAAATATAATTTGTCATATTTGTGGATCGTAATCCGAGATCCATCAATTAGTCTCCACAAAGAGAGTTCTAAAGTTCAATGGATGGCCCATGAGAATAGTTGTACATCAAAACTACAACGTGAGCCGCCGTACACATGAGTTCGTCTAACAAGTAAAAACCACGCCAATGATTTTGTTTTGGAGTACTTAGAGAAGCAAGATGAATACCCACTTACTTCTGGATTGAAAGATCGAGCAATAACAAGGGCCGAATCCAAATCATTTTTATTAAGCAGAAGCTGGATGAACAAAGAAGGGTTCCCTAACATGCCGCTGACGAAAAGAAGGAATGGTCGAACGTAAGGGTGGATCTAATGTGGATGACCCAAAGACGCTCAGAGGTGGCCTGGACACGTAGTAGTAGAAGTGACCTCGCAGCAGAATGGCCGACGGTCGTGAGTCATTTATTCGGATCTAACAAAGGTGGTGCCGATGACGATGAAGATTTCGGATCGAAAATACTATGAAACAAATGAAGCCAAAAGGTTTTCTATATTTGAGACAACCCAATGGGGTTGAATATATAGATCAAACCATCTATACAGGAAAACATTAAACTCGAATCTCTACCATGGAACAAACTATACCCATTATAAGTACCTTGTCCCCATTGCTTTAGAGTCTTTTTGAAAAAGTCCGGATTGACAATCGCCCATTATATGGTAGACAATAGTTTAGGAAGAAATACAAGTGATCTTCAAATTTCCTACCATATATACAAATACAAGCCGATCTTCACCCTACCATATATACATCTATCTAAATATACTTTGTATTAATTAAGGAAGGAATAAATCAGTAATCGAAAAGCATTAAATCATATCAATGTGAGATATTAGTCAGAATCATCTGATATGCGAAATTGTGTAGATATATCTTGTAGGCAGAATCATGGTAAATATTTCCTTTGACATGAGGATCAATTTGAACGGAAAATGATGGCGCTGGGGCATGGATTTTGTGAAGATATCGGCATCCAGCAAAGTTGTGGAGATATGTGGTGACTTGATGATCATAGCCTGGATTAGTGACAACCAACCTCGATGTGCTGGGTGATGCGAATTTGGATGGCACTAAAGTCGGCATGGAGTGGAGTAGATGTACGGGAATGAAACTAAGCTCGTGAGGAGACCACGTGAGCCAAATGATCTCGAGCATCTTTGTAGACATGGCATCTCCTACTAAATATCGAATAGATGATTTGGAGACGATGGTCCCGCTTCTCGCATTTCCAAGAGATAAGGGCATCACCAAGAAACATACACGAAGAGTAGATTTCTGGTGTCAACGGGCGTGACAATCATCTATAAGTCAGAATCAAGTGAAGAACCAAGGGAAGAATAAGCCACGAGTAGGTGTCCAAGAATGTACAATTATCGGGATCATGCACAGATAGATAGAGATGCCTCATCAGTATGAACAAAGATAAGAGATGTCCGGTCGGGGCTAATGGTTAGATAGATAAGACTACCAACCAACTTCCGATAGGTAGAGGATCCTCAAGAAGCTCCGCTTGTCACGTCGATATTTCACATTAAGTTCCATGGGGGTGTCAACCAGCGATGTAGAGAATCAAGAAGCCCGGCTAGAACCAGTTCAACTATACTTGTGAGATGCAAGAGGAGACCGCGGCCGATGATGCACCTCTAAACCCAAGAAATAGGTGAGTCAACAAGATGTGAAATGTAGAATCAAAGTCTGTAAGTCGAATAGAAATAGTGGCGATATAGTATGTCCTCAGTAGAGAGCATCCATCCAAGTCGAGCCAAGCTATTTGATGACTATATCGTCCCACATAAACAAGGAGGACACCACGTCCAAACCTTTGAAGAGGAGTCAAGATTTCTCAAAGAGTAAAGAAAACTAAGCAAAGTGGATCAAACCTCAAACCATACTCTTGGTGCCTCGCTTCCAAACCATAAGAGAACGTTTCGGTTCTGAAACATCATTAGGTGAGGAAGTGGGCACCATTTTCAAGTCAAACGTCTTCCTTGAGATCACCGTGGAGAAATGCGTTCTTAACATCCATTTGATGTACAACCGTGATTGGGATCAAAGGAGCGAGAACCATAGTTGGACAAGTGGTCATTTTGTGGACAGGTCTCATCATAGTCGAGACCATATTCTTGATTGTTGCCAAGTGCCCGAAGCCAGAACGTAAGGAAGACCCATCGAACTTAAGCTTGATAGAAACACGAACTTACGCGTTGGGTTTCACTGAGGAGGGACATGGAACAACATCCCGTGTTTGGTTTTCTTCAAGTGCGAGAAGTTCTTGGTTTCAATTGCTTTTCGCCAACACTCATGCTCCATTGCTCGTTTATAAGATGAAGGAAGAGAAATAGACGACAAAGTGGTCATGAAGGATGAAGGAGAAGAGAAACCAAACCTATCCGGGGCTACGAACCCGAGCATGCGAGTCGGAGAGAGGGAGGTCGTCTTTGAACAGAGCAGCAACTTACAGGGGAAGAAGCTTGAGGGGGCCTGTGAGGTCAAGGTTGGTGGAAGTGGCGGTGGAGCGTCGTCGATATACTAGGAGAGGTTTAGAAGGGACCGGATCATGAAAAATGAAGGAGAAACATGATCCTCGATGGGTAGAAAAGAAATATTGATTTTCAAAAAATCACATTTCTAGAAACTCGAATGCGACATCATAGCAAAGAAAACCTTCATCCATGGGGGTGTCACGAGAAGTAGCGTTGAATATCCTAGAAATCCCAGCACATTTAATTGGTATCGAGTAAGTTTTGTGCGTTCATGTGCGGGAAGATGAACATAACTGCATACACACCAAAGGTACGAAGGTTAGAATAAGTTGGAGGGTGACCAAATAACCCGGTGAAAGGTGAGTCATGGTTCAATGTGGGAGAAGGCAATCTGTTAATGAGATGGACAAATCAGCGATGGAAAGAGCTTCACACCAAAATCGAGAGGGCGTGGAAGATTCTAACGTAAGAGTGCGAACCACATCAAAGGTGACGGTTCTTCCTTTCACCACTCCATTTTGTTGAGGTGTCGAAGGGCAAGACCGTTGAGAGATGATGCCATGATTCTAGGAAGTCCCGAAACAAATGAGACATATACTCACCCCATTGTCGAACGAAGGATTTTGACATGGGCCGAAAATTGTGTCTGAATATATGCATGAAAAATCTTAAAAAAAAAAAATACTTACGTCTTTGGAATGAAGGAAATAAATCCATGTGAAACGACTATAGTCGACAATAAAAGTGACAAAGTATTTGTAATTAGCATGCGAAAGTGACTCGGTGCCATACCCCACACATCACTATGTATCGATCGAAAGGTTTGACAACATGGGGTGTGTGAAAAAAGGGTAGAGTTTTACTTTTGCCAAGTCTGCAAGAATTGCAATCAAACCGAACAACACTAAGAGATGGTGTTTCATTATTCCCAAGAAAACCAGATTTCAATAAAGCATGAAGTACATTAGAGTTTGGATGTCCGAGACGTTTATGCCACGCTTGATAATCAACATGAGCAAAATTACAAGCGACAAAAGGCAAAGAAAAAGAAGACAAAGGAAATTGAAGAGGAAAAAGACGTCCCACTTTAGGCCCCCTCGCGATCATCCGCCCGACATTGATCCCGCACAACACAACCGTTTAGAAAACTCTACTTTACAATCATTATCAACTAATCGACCGACGACACAAGATTGGTGGTAAGACCGGAGATACGAAGACATCGGTGAGAGAGGAGGAAACATCACCAAAGGGCCGTGATAGGTAAATGATTGCCATTCAATGGTATGAATTTTGAGATTTCCAAAATATTTGTTTACATTGGTAAGAGAAGCATTGTTTGTCATATGATGATGGAAGCCCTAATCAAAGTACCAAGGAGATAATGTAGTGAAGGGTTTACGAGAGTCCTAAAGTGAAAATGCAGAAATGATCATTTGTTGAATCATGTCGAAGGGTCACGGTTGGACCGAAACGGAGCAGAGCAGAGCACTTTGTGTTGTATTCACCAAACTACCCGCACTAGAAGAGCCAACCGAGACAAGGTGTATGCCGCCTCCGATTTCTTGGGGGTCGAGTTGAGGCATTCCTTGATGATATGGCCATCCTTTTTCGCAATAGTTGCAGAATTTTCGGGGACACTTTGCAATAATGACCAAATCCTTGCAAATGAAGCACCGAAATCGAAGTGCTCATATCCACGCTTCGTGGCTCGCCTTGGCTTTGATAGGCTACGAAACGATGTAGATCGTCGTTGTTCCATGGTGGTTTGAGTGAGAAGGCGTTGTTCCTCGCAAAGAAGATCATTTAAGCATGTATCCAAGGAGGGGACAGATTCTCGGTTCATAAGATTGGATCCGGTGCCTTCAAATTCAGACCTTAGTTTCATTAGAAATTGATCCCTCTGAGTAGTTTCATGGACAGATTGAACATGAACTAAGACCTTCGGATGGTAAGTCAAGCATAAACTATATCGGTGTATTCGGCCAAAGATTAGTGAATCTAGAGTAAAAATCCTGAGATAGAAAGACTAAGACCTCCCGTAAAGACTGTCCATAAGAGTGGCCAATTCATGTTCAAAGGTTTGGAAACGACGAGCAGGTTTTGTCGATCGAGACCTTCTTCTGAGTATGTCCACATCCGAGTCAAGAAGATGAGAAGATCGAAGGTTCAAGATGATGTTGGAAGATTCAACGGATCCCAAAATCCATGCCATAACTTGTGCGTCCTTGACTTCCCACTTGGCGTGTCGGTCTTTGTCTTTGTCTTTGTCGAGTCGGGTTATCGCCATCAACATGTCCCCACGACTCCTTACCTTTGGACGAAAATCCCGAAATGAAACGCCTAGCAGTAGTAGTTCTTGCCATTGAAACGAATCAAAGAAACATCGACTTATCGGAAGACATGAGGTCAACAGTAACTAGAACAAGAATAACCGAGACTAAGAAACTTGAGAGCACGAGACAAATGGAAATTTAGAGCTATAGCTCGATACCATGACAAGAGTCTTTGAAAAAGTCCGCTTTCTTCATTGACAATCGCCCATTATATAGGTAGATTACAAGCTATTTAGGGAAGAAATACAAGTGATCTTCACTTTCTACCATATATACAAATACAAGTGATCTTCACCTTACCATATATATATCTATCTAAATATACAGTCTGACTAATATATCCTAATTAAGGAAGGAATAAATCAGTATAACCCATATCACCAAAGTCAAGATATTAGTCAAATCTCATTGTAGATATTAGTCAGAATCAATGTAGATATTAGTCAGAATCATCTTAGTAGATATTAGTTTGTAGATATTAGTTGTAAATCTGCTGTGTAGATTGATATTTCCTTTGACATAACAAAGGTATGTGTTTACAGTTGATTCCATAACAAGTGAGTCTCAATACGGCACGAACGTCTAACTTCCTTTCTCATAAATCCCTTGTCCCTAAATCGAATGAAGAAATCCTTTGACAAGCATGCTTGTCAGAACAACTTTGATCCAAGAGACGACGGTCCCACTCTAGGAACATCATGAGTTGTCCCGTAATAAAACCAGTCATTGTTGATACCTCCTTCTCGGTTCCTTCTTCCATAAGGACCATAACCTAAGCTCGGAGAAGGAAGAGATAAGAGGGCCCCATCAACAATGTGGTCAGAAATCCATAATAGAGTCTAACCACAACGATCGAGTGATTCCTAATATAGATTACCTAGTAGGTTAACTCTGTTTGGTTGGGCCTTTCGTCAATGAGTAGGCCAATCAGAGTGATTCCTAAAACAATCAAATGAGCAATGTCAATGGAGTAATAACATTATAACAGAAAACCAACATTTCATTAAGAAATTGTTCACCACATCATCTAGAAGTCGCGGGATTGGTAAGGCTCTTCTCCTTCTAATGCTCTACAAATCTACATCTCTCAAAAAGAACAAGCTAGGGTGACGAAAAGAGAGAAGCTTTATGACTTGATGACTAAGCATGATGATTAGAGACTTCATTGATTATAAAAGGGGGGGTGGGTTAGTGGCTCCATACTTTATGGGAATTTTGAAAAGGGCTGGGCTATTTGATTTATAAGTAAAGCATCTCTTGTGAAATATGAGCAACACCGAATCCCTCTAGAGCCCAAGCTTCTATTTCCCCTACTCGTTGTCCCCCCTTGCTTGGCACTTCCTCTAAGCAAATTAACTACCAGTCTAGTTTTAATTTAAATTAACAGAAAAAGTGTACACGATTATTTTCTTTAATTAGGTAAGGATTCTTAAGCTTTTCGATTTATTCAATGGATTCTACTGTAGTGCCACAAATTCGCAAGTCGATCCCACGTAATCGTTGTTGTTCATTGGATTTTGGAGGAACTACTACGTTAGGATTAGGGAATTTTGTTGAAAAATGAATTCCAATTTGTTGAACATTATTTGTCAGGTCATGTTCTATAATCGGGTTTGATCTTGTAGTCCGAATAATCCCGTACCATGAAGTATCTAAGATAGTAGTAATTAGTGAAAAAAGAATACTTGTACAAACCAGCGAAGTAACTCCATTTCCAACTATATGTATGTATGTGTCTGAATCTCTGGCTAATTCTTCATGAATTTCCAAAATGGGCGGTAACCGTCAATTTAAATTCAAATGCTCAAGTAATGTGCTTATGGATAATACTATTCTCAATTGAACTTTGGGGTATTGGTAGGAGCAAAATTCAAGGTTCTCAATGGGTTTCATCCAAACATCGTCGTTGTGTTTCAACATACCATTCTCATAGATTCTGAAAGAGTGGTTACATTGGGGTGAACAAATTCCATCATCCAGCTACCATGGACAAGTGGGTATCCTAGAACCAACTACCATACGGCATTTGGGTGTTAAAACTACATTTTGATGATGCTCGCAAGAGGGGTTCGAAATAATCTATCGAGATATTCTCAAAGGAGAAAGGCTCCATAAGATTTTTTTTTTCCTTGTTGGGTTTGTCAGCACAAAAAATGCACTGGGACAAGAGGGTATCCTAGAACCAACTACCTTACGGCATTTGGGTGTTAAAACTATATTTTGATTATGCTCGCAAGAGGGGTTCGAAAGAATCTATCGAGATATTTTCTAAGGAGAAAGGCTCCATAAGATTTTATTTTATTTTCCTTGTTGGGTTTGTCAGCACAAAAATGCACTGGAAAGCTCAACATTCGTCCCTCTTACCTGAAGTAGATCTTCCCACAAAACTCATGAAGCAACCATGGATTGATGTTCATTCTTTGAATGCAAACAGGTAATGAGCTAGACTCCTATGTTAGCTTTTCACCATTTAAAAGAATGGTGGTGGCTTATCCTCCTCGCACATGGCACTACAGCCATCCAGACCATCCAGGTTGTGGGTCCCATTGTGGACGGACCATTTATCTAAACTCATGATGATCAAGCAATCCCAATAATCCAAGTAATGGCAATTTGAAGCATCCAAAATCAAAGGGGAAAAAGCGGACAGTTATCATTATCATCTCAGTGCAAATTTTTGGTTATGCTCCATTGACAATTTGGCCGGCAATTTGGACGATTCGGATGTCCTTACAACTACGCCACCACGTGTGCATTTGAGTCACCACCATTTTTGGAACAGTGATAAACTAAGGGGTCATTTGGATGCCTGTAAATGGTGTACCTGTAAATCATTTACATTTACAGCCTATCCGTTTGGCTTTAAGCTAAATCATTTATAGTGTTTGGATAGCCTGCAAATGGTTTATATCCTGTAATTGGGTATTCACACCTGAGATAGTTTAGAGAAATAATTCCTCAAAAAACATTCAAATGGCATAAAAGAGTGGATTTTAAAGTCGATCATTGAGTTAAGCCCATCTCAATAAAGCTTAGGCCTCGTTTGGCACCATGGATTTGGAATACTCGGATTAGAAATCCATGCATATTATATTTATAGGGGTTTGAAGTTAATTACTAAATCAACTTTAATATCCCTAATTAGTGTACATGTGTAATGTTTGACACAATGATTGCAATAAGCCCGTTGAAATATATATACTTTGGCCGAAAATGATGAAATTCCAAGTCTCGGGGGCCACAAGCATATGATCACAACCGAGCGACTAACCAACAATTTTTAATCGTTGATTTACATGGACAATGTTTGGACTGCGAGGATCATCCTATTGAAGTAATTTTAGTGGTGCAATTGATAATTTGACTGTTTTGGGATATCATCAGTGGGTCATGTGCCCAATAGATTAGTAGCCTAGTGACACACATGTTACACATGCGACTCATTGGAGGATTTTAAGTGAAATCATAGCTTCCACCTTGGATTTCAAACCCTCTCTTTGAGGGGATTTGAAATCCCCAGTTACTTTATGGGGCCAAACAAACAGGGGATTTGAAATCCCCCCAAATCCATGGTGTCAAGGGTAGATCCTCGCAGAAAAACAAGCATTAGGTGAGCCATAGAAGTGGGGCCATGAATTCAAATGCTCTTTTATAAGGCCAAACAACTGAATATTAACACTCAAACCATAAACACATTAAGATAAACATAATTAACATGTCTTCATAAATCCAAATACATATCAACTCTAGACAACAATACTGAAAATAAGTCTAACAATGAATGGTCCTCTCCAACCATTGAGCTTTAAGCTCAGGTTCAATTCCAAGAAAAAGCTTGGATAAACCCGGTCAATTTGCAAGATAGCTAGCAGCCTTTCACATCATATCATTGTTGATGGTTGTGAGGTTTTGTAACACCTTCCACACCTAGACCAGAAAATTCCTCTCATTTTTTTTGGGATTCCTCAATTGTGTCACAAAGACGATCCACTCTTTGCATTACACCACCTTGGGGAGTTAGCTTCTTCTTCTTGCGTACTGGAGCGGACGTTCCCATGTTTGCGGACTGAGTACTTGTCCAATCTCGCTAATGAATTTGATGCATGACATGAAAATTAACTATGATATGCAAGATCTCAGGCTTTAGATTAAACTAATTCAGAAACATACACATAAAATTTCCACATCCCACACAAAAGTTCAAACATTCAAACAAAAGGAATCTGTGCGGGTCCAGGCCTACACATGCTAGGGTTAGATCAATAAAAATTATTAGCCAAACGATAATTAAAGGGAAGTAAAACTCATCCACACATGCACAACAACCAATCCCTAATCCAAGGGATTCACCTGTTTCAATTCAAAGAACCCTAAAATTAGAAAAGGGGCAAATAAATTGAAAGTAATGCAATCTAGGGTTAGGATTAGGGAAAATAGGTATGAGAGGAGTGAAATAGGCAGGACGTCTGAACCTGGAGACAGTTCCCGCGCGCGGACAGCGGGTCAGGCCTGTCGCACGTGCGCAGGGGTCAAGCTGCACGTGCGAGGGGGCGCCGAACGCGGAAAGCACCTCCTTGGCTCTGGTTGGCCAGGGGAGGACTTCAAAACCCAAAATTGTGTGTCAATAGGATGCGCAGTCTATGCGTGGTGCTTCGCCGAAGTTTCAACCCTCCTACGGGGCCAGATTCTAGAAACTGACTGTAGGGAGAAGAACGGCTGCAAAAACTGACGGATTCGAAGCGAGGATGAATGTAGAAGGTGAGAAGTATGGATGATAGAAGATAGGGGCGGATCGGGATAGATGTAGCTTCGTACCATAGTAGTAGCCCTTCAATGAAGGGAGGGCTTCGCACCCAATTGGATTTCCACAACTCAAGAACTAAGTAGAGTAGGAAAACGCAAAATTTTTATTAATTTTCAATAATCTAAAAAGCTACAAGGGGTGCTTATTTATAAGAAAACCCTATACCTCAAAATTCGCGCCATGTGCGCAACCTATTACTTGGTGATGAAGTAAACCAAAATAAAAACTAATCAAAGAAATCTAAAGTGTCCATGATATTCTAAATAACATTAATAAGCAAAACCTAAAATATGAGATTAATCAAACTAGTGAGTCACGATCATGAGATCCCATGATGGGTTTTACTTGACTACCGGGCCCACTCCAACGAACCAAAACTCAGTCTTCTAACTAGGAGGCCCTCCCTGGATGTCGTCATCGATCCAGATCGACGGTGAGGCCCTCCTTCTCCTTGCGTACATACGTAGGGGGCGTGTATATGCGTGCGCAAGTGATGTGCTCATCATGCTCTTGGAATTTCTTCCATCTCTTCATACCAATTTGCTACCATTGTAGCAGCGGTGATTGCGGCAACCATGATAGTATGGCAAATAACCACCTGACCATCCGAAATGTCGGATACTTCCAAAACGGAGGAGGTGCCAAAATTGGAATCGTCTGACATGTTAACTTGATGTTGGAGAAACAATTATTATTGAATTTCAAAAGGCATTCCAATGCAACATCCATAAAAACACCCATGATCTGGATGGCCTGGATTGATGAGCATGGTCGATTGGGTACCACATGTGAGTTGCCACATTTAGTGCATTGCCATGTTTAGCTGCGACATCGATGATTGACCTTCTTCATTTCCACATCAACGCTAGAAATTATGGATCCTAGTTTACATGCATCGTGGATCGAAATTGAGCGTACACGAATGAAAGGTTCTAATTTCTCAACCAATCTGATTTTGGGATTGTGATTGAGAGACCACGCTTTCCACAAATTAGTCAGTTTAATTCTACTTAATGCATAATAGTTGTATAATTTCCAAGTGCCTACATATCAAGCGGCATATGATGCACGATCAAGATGTGGGCCCAAAAAAAATATTATCAAGCATCCTATAATTCCTCCTTATTTTGAATTTTGTAAAATATGTTGGGCCCCAAAAAATATTATGGTTCAATCTGTATGTGGGCCCACTAAAAGATATCCAAACAAGATGTGGGCCCCCAAAAAAATCCGATCAGGATTTGGGCCCACAATTATAAAATCTGGTCCAATCAAATTTTGGGCCTAAAAAAAGGTCTGATCGAATGTAGGGATTTTATCATAAGAAAAACAAAAAACAAAAAAAAACAAAAAAAAAAAAAGGAAATATTCAATTTTTTTGAGCCATGAGCCCACCTTAATGTATCTGTTTTATCAACGCTGACCATCCATTTTTTCTGGATCATTCCAAAACCATAGGTGGACCCCACCATAGGTATTTGAACGCCCACCATTAAAAACTTCTTGGGGGACATGAAAGTGTTTGATCAAGTTTATATTTGTGTTCTACCTTCATCCAGGTCTGTGTAACCTAAACGAAGCAGTGGGCCCCATGAAGGTTTAAACGGTAGGCCTTCAATGAAAATTCACATTTTTTTGAGCCATGGGCCCCACCCTGATGTATCTGTTTTATCCACACGGTCCAACCATTTTCCAGATCATTTTTGGGCCCCACAAATGAGGCAGATCCAATTCGTAGGTAGACCACACCACGCAGAAAACAGTGGTATTTGAACGCCAAACATTAACAATTTCAGGGGGACGCGAAAGTGTTGGATCAACCTGACTGTAAATCATTTACAACTTGCCTCATTTACAGGCATCCAAACAACCCCAAGGACAGGAGTCTACCTCCTTGGGAGAAATGGAAATTGCAGAATTAGAGAGAGTGAGAGCGAATGAAAAAGCGGTAATCTGAGAGAAGAAAAAAGAATATGGAGAGGATTTTGAAAGAAAACCTGAGACAAGGAGACTGCATTTGCGAGCTGGAAGCGAGGGCAGGGAGTGAGAAGGATACTGGAGCGATGGAAACGGACGGTTGAGATTCGTGACACGCACCACATCGGGCTTTTCTCCTCCGCAGCTTCCTGGTAGGGTTGGTGGCGGTCCTGATGAATTACTTACAAGAGGGGGTCGTTTGGATGCGGTGAATGGTGGTCCCGGATGCCTATGTCGAGATCTTGTGTTTGGATGTGTGGACAGGGACGTCCATGGATGTCGTTTTGCTAGGGTACGGTGGCCCCACACCACAATGCATCTTAAATGATGATCTGAACCGTCCATATTCTGGATTCCATGCTACCAAGTCCATGGTAAGAAACTTTTGTTTTAACTGGTGGTTGAGAATGAAGATGGATATTTAATGACTTACAATCAAATCCAAAATTCATAGGTATGGAAAATTAATGGATATGATTTGAAATCCTCCTATTGGTTTGGGGGAATCAACTTTAATCCAAAAGTAGATATATCCAAAAGTAGTTATGCATAGTATATACAGATGAGCTTGATTTTAATTATTAAATCAACTTTAATATCTCTGGTAAATAAAAGTACACAATGTTTTATAATGGTTGCAATATGCCCGCTGAAATATATCCTTTGCCCCAAAATGATGAAATTCTAAATATGGGATGAGGGAAGCAGCTGGTGCACCTCACACCGGTTATATAATTGTTATATTGATGTCAGTGAGTTCTGTCTCCAAAACGAGCTCGAAATAAGGAATGAGATGAAAAATAAGACAAATATAACTATCAAATGGACCAAGTGCAAAACGTGGTTGGGGATTGAACATCTACCATTGAAATCCTTTTTGGGGTCACAGAAGTTTTGGATCAACATGAAATTTGTTGTTCCTCTTCATTCAGGTCTTTATGACCTTATAAACAAATTGGATGGAAAATAAACGTCATAGTAGGCCCTATGAATTGTTTAACAATGAAAATCATTATCTCCGCTCCTATTTATGGTGTGGTCTAGATGATCTTTGGATATGATTCAGTTTTTGGATAATGCTCTAAAAATAGATGAACGGTGTAGATATGATAAATACATCATTGTGGGGCCCATGTAAACTTGATCTCCTTTGAACCATCCTAACAACTTGGAGCCCAAGGAGCGTTAGTGCTCGTCTTGGCACAACGCCTGCCTACAGCAGCTATATAGTTAGTGTGTGGTACACCAGCCAATTTGCTTCCGGTCACAAGCACAAAATCTTGTTCAAGTGACTAACCAACAAATTTTAACCGTTAGTTTACATGAACAATATTTGGACGGTGTTGATCATTATATTAAAGTAATTATAATGATGCGGTAAATCATCTAATTGTTTTGGGACATCATTAGTGGGCCATGTGCTCGATAAAATAATAGTGCGGTGACATACATGTTACACATGCAACTCTTGGAAGAATTTTAGATGTAATCCAGCTCTTACTGTGGATTTGAAACCCTCCTTATTTTATGGTGCAAAACAACCTAAGTCATTTGAAATCCCCAAAAATCCTCCCAAATCCATGGGGCCAAACTACCCAAGGTTATAGCTTCTCGACTGTGGTTTTAACAGCATGAATGGTTCATGTCAATGTAAGGATTCTGTACGGTGGTTCTGGCAGCATTAATGGTTTAGATGTAACAAGGGTGTAGAAATCAACCAAGTGCTTTTCCGTCACCTTACCTGTCTAACCTCACCCCACTTCTTTTTCTAAGGCCTCGTCTGTGCCTCAAGGTTTTTTGGTTTTTTTTGTTAGCTTGTTTGTATAAGTTCACACTTCATTGTACCTCAAGTTTTTTACGTTGTAAGATAAATCAATTTTATTTTCATATGAGTTTGTAAGTAATTTATAAATAATATAGATAAGTTATTTTTTTATAAAAAAAAATAATCATGGGTTAGTTATACATGATAAATTATATATTAACACCAAGCATAACTTAAAATAGAGAATCATTCTAAAATTTTACTCACATAAGTTTGGCACAAATATGTCATTTATTAAACTTATCTAAATGAATATTTAAGTCAAATCTTTTGCTAAATCAATTATCAAGTGAGCCAACATATTCAAGTGAAATCAGGTGACTCATATGTCCACATACACAAAATCATATACTGGACCAAGCTATGCAATAATTGAGGATCAAAACGTTATCATCAAAAAAAAAAAAAAAAAAGTTTCTAACAAGAAACTGGAAACAAAGTTGAGGATTAAAATCATCGAATAGTAGCATTCATCACTCATCATGTTAAATATTGACATCATATGCTATAACAAAAGGTGAAATTGTTCAAATTATTTACTCTATATATTTTGTAAGTCTAAGTATATCAAATGTACAAGTATAGTTCACATATCGTAATCCGTAGCACATAGCAATAATGCAAAAATAACATAATAAATTAGTAATGGATATAAATAATCAAACAACAATGTCACTTGTGTAAGGCCTTTAATGGACTGGACTGCACTCGGGATGGATAAATAAAATAAAATTAATCCACGTTGACAAGCAATAATTAAATAAAATAAAATTTTTAGGTTAGACTATGGGGCCACCCTGATGTATGTTTGTCAGCTTAGTATAGGGCATCAGCTAAAAAAATCAAAATCACATGTGTTAAACTACACAAAACTGTGGTGATTAAATCCTGCCCATAAAACTTTTTGTTGGTCACAAAAGAGTTGGATCAAGCTAATATTTATGTCTTCCCTTCACTCAGGTCTATATAGCTTTATCAATGTGTTGAATAAAAAATAAACAGGATAGTGAGCCCTAAAAAGTTTTTAACGGTGGATATTCAATTACCACTTTTTCATTTGGAATCAAATAGTCGGACTGCATCACTACGGTCTCCTTTTCCGTATTAGTAAATCGAAGCCCACCCCTCCATTTTGCCCCTTTCATGGTTTGCGGCAATGAGACCTAATTTTACTTTACCTTTTTTTAATCTTATATACTAAAGTTCCATCATGATCTTTTCACACATTGTCTTCAGTGGGCCTCACTAAACCAGTTTTTCAATCCAATAACGGCCCTCTCATTTCTTATCTCTTATTCGTTGACAATGTAATGATTTGCTGCCATAATTGTTTATGGACAACTAGTGTAATTAAACAAGCCCTTGATCTTTATTGCCAGAAGCAAGCCAATAAATCAACTTCCAAAAATCAAGCCTATTTTTCTATATATATATATGTGTGTGTGGGAAAAGTTCTATACAGTCCAGCTCATGGGAACTTCCCATGAGGTCAAGCTATGTGTGCCCCACCGTGATGTGTGTCGAACATCAATACCGTGCATTTGATAGGTCCCCTTTAAATTATGGGATATCCCAAAAATCAGTGGTATAAAGGAACTTAGGTGGGCCATACCATCTAAAATCATGTGAAGACATGCATAAAACATATAAAAACAATTGGTGGGGCCCACCTGAAATTTGGATACGTCTAAAACTTCGTTTGACAGCTCATCCAAGTGGGACACACATAATGGATGGGCTGGATTTGTGAACCACATCTCGGTGGGCCCAACAATTGATTATGAATGTTTTAATGGATGGTAACCCAAGGAATGCCAACTTTCAGTCATGGTGTGGCCCACACAAGTCACGGATTGACTTGATTTTTAAGCCCTCTTCCCCGTGTGCCCACCATGCAATGGTGCATCTGACTGATGGGGTTGATGTTCGACACGCATCATGGTGGGGCCCACATAGCTCGACCTCATGGGAAGTTCCCATGCAATCGCACATGTACAAAGACCGTTTGATTAAAGTCAGAATACAAGGCTAAAATACCTCTCTCTCTCTCTCTCTCTCTCTCTCTCTCTCTCTCTCTCTCTCTCTCTCTCTCTCTCTCTCTCTCTCTATATATATATATATATATGAAAAAGGTACTATGCAATTACCGAGTAAACCGATGGGAACGTCCCATGAGGTAGAGCTATGTGGGCCCCACCGTGATGCATTTCGAACATCTACCCCATCAATCAGATGTACCATTCCATCGTAGGCCTAGGTCTCAAAAATCAAGTCAATCCGTGACTTGTGTGGGCCACACCACATACAGAAGTTGAGAGCGTCGTGCACCATTAAAACATTAATAATCATTTTTTTGGGCCCACCGAGATGTGGTTTCCAAATCCAGCCCATCCATTATGTGTGTCCCACTTGGATGAGGGTTCAGACCTAGTTTCAGCAGATTCAAAACTCAAGTGGGCCCCACCAAGTGCTTTTATATGTTTTGGCATGTCTTCACATGATTTTAGATGGTATGGCCCACTCCGTTGCAAGAATTCCGTGATACGGCTGATTTTTGGGATATCTCATAATTTAAAGGGGACCCATCAAATGCACGGTGTTGATGGTCGACACGCATCACAGTGGGGCCCACACAGCTCAACCTCATGGGAACTTATCGTGAGCTCGAGCGCATAGTACATTTTCCATACATATATATATATATATATATATATATATATATATATTGTAATGCCCTATACTTTTCAATACTCGGGTGTTACCATGTGAACGAAGTCTCACAGATCAACATATAGGATTATCAAAATAAGTTTAACTCTATTGTTGAAGCTACATTTTAAAACTGTATCTAGCCAATGGGAAGAAGGCATCGACCTTAGAACAATCCATCCATTGATTTTCAAAATATAGTGTCACGTTATCTGGAGGACCTATTTCTTTACTGAACCAAACCATCCACTAGAAACTTATAATATTAAATCATCGAATCCATCAATCCTTACCCTTAGAAATGGGTCATGAACGATACACGATTAGACTATCAGAATTGAACCTCAAATTCAGCCATAACCCACTATGTGAATGGTCCTTGGACTCCTAAAACCCTTGGATCAGTGATTATCAGGTCTAGGAGAAAATCTGACCATAAGATCAACGTCATTTGTGATCAAATTTTGAAATTTTAAAGTGTGGCCCACCAGAGATTTTGTTTTGCCTGATCTTTGGTCAAGGGTCATACTTGGACCCATGAAATCTGATGAACGGGCCAGATTCCAAACGCTGACATTGTAGGCCCCACTATAGAGTGCATGTACACGGGAAGTGTGGGTGCACTGACGCCGCACCGGACCTGGAAACCCGGTTAATCGGGTTTGACTCGATGGAAATGGGAAAAAGCAGGGAAGCTTTCCCGCCCGAGTCCGATTCAAACAGACAACCTCCGTTTGGCTTGAATGTGGCCCACCATTAGGGGCCCCTTTGGATATCTAAATTGTCCATTTCATTGGGAAGTCATGAACGACCATAAAGATGGTCGATGTACCCGTTGGATCACACAGGTGTGCACACAAACTCGAGTGCAACAGCGCCGTGCGTGGACAGATCTGCTGAAAATGGAAAGATATGTTTTTTTCTCTCTTTCCACGCTGGCGATGCGCGTGGGTTGCCTTTGGAGCATCCAAGTCCTCCACTTAGAGCTATCAGAGCCCTCCAAACCAGGGTTTTCCCTATCAATGATTCGAGTTTTCTCCGACCGCCGCCGCAAGATGAAACCGAGCCCATTAAGCTAAGATGCTAATCACCTTCCGTTTGGTGGGTCCCACAACGATCATGGGACCCATCCACACCGTCCATGTGCCTCAGATCGAGGGATGGGCCACCCGATCAAAATCTGCCATGATTATGGCCATCCTCATCTCCGGTTGTCCAGGATACCCAACATCAGTTAGTGGGTCCCATTTCCTGATCGGGATCGTCCATCTAATGGACCATGGTGTCAAAAATCTACTTGTGACGTTAGATCATAACTATGCATAAAGGAATCCACACGGTCAGCAATTCTTGAGGCGTTTAACTAAAATGAAAATACGATCTTTAGCTAAACCATTTATTAGCATTCGAAAGTTCTAAAGGAATTAGAGTGGCTTATAAAAGCCACCCTTTTAGGGCAGCCCTTGTCCAAAGAAGAATACGAAAAGGGGAGAGAGTGTCGTTCTTCTTGTTGTTTGCTACCGCACCGGGTTGCAGACTCGATCGAGCCACAGTTTGAGTAGGGGTTCCTCCCTGTCCAAAGAAAAGAAGAAGAAGAAGAAAATGGAGAGAAAGAAAGCAGGAGAAAGGGAGAGAAATGTGAGAGAGAGGGAAGAGTAGTTTCGCACTCTTTCTTGAACGCGACTAGGGGGCTGTTGCACCAAGCCTCCATCTGAGCTTGGATGCGGTTGGCCCCTCTTGAACCTTCAAATGAGAAGGAAGAAGGAGAAGGAGAAGGGAAGATGACAGGAGAAAGAACGAAAGAGAGAGAGAGAGGGAGAGGGAGAAGGAGAGAATGGCGGGGAAGAAGGAGAAATGAGGGAGAAAGAGAGAGGCTGGGAGCTGCTACTGTCGCACTAAGCTCAGCTGACCCAGTAGCTGAGTTTGGGCCGAGTCTCACGCCCAGTCATGAAGCTGAGTCTAGTCTCGGGTCTGTTCTGTCCAAGCCCATTGTTGGGTGTGGTTAGAGAAAGAATAAGGAAACAAATGAGAGAAAGGAGGAAGGAGAAAGGGAACTTGGGTGTGGCCGTTGTTGAGTCGAGTTTGAGTCGACTCGCTGACTGGCTCAGCTGCTATAACATTTCAAGTGGCTAGTTTCCTTCTTAGGCTGCCACATCTCTCGGGTTAACTCAATCGATTGCTGAGTTTAATCAGGTCAGATCTCTGTTCTTTCTGGAGCTGGGGTGTCTCATTTGATTATCAAGCTGATATTTTCCTCCCTCTATCATGTTATCTGTGAATCCACCTTATCAGGTATATCTTTAGAACTCTTATGCCGAGTCGCGTAGCTTGTTACCATGTTGACTCGGTCGCATGCTTAACTAGGATGGATTCATGCTAGTATCCAATATTTGTGAACACGAGCTCGGTGGAACCTTGTTATTCCATGCTTTGGCTTTAAACTACTAACTAATTAGAATAGATTCCCTTCACGATAACTAGAAATTTATCCTAATTAAGTTTACCCATTTGACTGAACCCTCACTCAGTTCCAACCCAATGAATCTTAGGGTTGACCAAATTCTCCATATATTTTCAGTTGATTGCCTTAGATCGGTGGGATTGTGGAAGATTCGAGTTGGGAGCCCGATTGACAAAGATTTGAGTCAAAGTGACTCAATGCATGATGCATAGGAAAACTCATTTCCTAACCACTCTATTGTGCCATTTGAAAACCTTTCGTTACGTCAAAGTACGATCAATCTAGGGAATTGAGAGATCTCTACATTAAGGCTTGTGTGATCAAGGGAAATCTTCTTGGAGGTAAGGACTCACCCTTTGAGTTTCCCACTTAAATTCGTTAATCTAGTCATAGATGATGCTTGATTTCTCTCATTGAGTTATTTACCTCATCATGGAATGTGCTAAATTATTGTGCAAATTATTTCCCGTGTTAGATGATAAACATTTTTCTTTAATTATAGCAAGCATAATTAAATGTTTATGATTTGATAATAATGTGTTATCTTTAGTCGTACATTTGTTAATTAATTGTATGTTTGTTGCTTGCGATTAAGTGATGGAATGAACAGAACCTGTCATGAACTTAGGGGTTGTTTGATTTTTTTATTTCCCTGGTAAATACATGGAATTACCTGATTATTACTTACTATACCTGTTTGAAAGTCGTCAGGAATTACGTTTCAAAAATTGGTCCATACAAACATTGTTATTATTGATTTAAATATGTGGGCCCCACCATGATATATATGAGTTATCACACCATCCATCCTTTTAAAAAATACCTTTTAAGACGAGCCAAAAAATGAGGAAAATCAAAAGCTCAAGTGGACCACACCTTAGGAAACAATTATCATTAAAACGTCAATGGTTGAAAGTAGTTTTCTCCCTAGGGCCCACAGTGATGTTTATTTGTCATCCAACCCATTAATAAGGTCACATTGTCATGGATAAAGTGGAAACAAAAATATCAGTTTGATCTAAAACTTCTGGGGTCTTCAAGAAGCTTTCAATGGTAGGAGTTCAATTTCCATTGTTTCCAGTTGTGTGGTCCACTTGATCTTTGGATCTGCCTCTTTTTTTGGCTCATGCCCTAAAATGAGTTGGCTAAAGGGATGGACGGTGTGGATAATACACAAACATCAAGGTGGGCCCCGTAATTTAACTTTTTTCTCCTCGGGTGACGTGAGGAGTGCTATAAATGAAAGATGGCGATCAAATCACCTTGGAAATCCAACCGAAAACACGGAGGTAAATAATTATTACCCATTTACCTTAAATTGTCTCTGTAATTAAAAAATCAAACAGGCCCTTACCATCTTGTGGTCCATATTTAACTTAGCGGTTTGAATTGCACATCAGCCTTATATGGCTTGGATCGCACATTGCCTTACATGACTTGGATCACATATTTTCCTTATGTGGCTTGGACCGCTTATATTGCCTATCGTGACTTTGATGGAACATTGACGCTCTTTTATGGCTTGTTGGTTATATTCTCATATCTTGTTGATTTTTGGATCATTACGGGGAGTTCGTTATGATTTCCGGGTGGAGCTGAAGTTCGCTTATCAATTTTCTAACCATCTTTCGGAGTTCATGCGATTTGCGAATGACGCCAAACCGAACCGATCCAACGGTTCCTATCCTGCCCTGCCCCGTTCCTATGTCACCCCTATTTTTGCCTAGTCATCTTGATGGAACATTGAGTTCACGTTGGTTACGATATGATTTTCGAGTGAAGTAGAGGTTTGTATGTTGGTTTCCTAGCCATCTTGCGGTGTTCATTCGTACCATGATTGTCGAGTAGAGCTAAAGTTCGCTTATTGATTTTCTAGTCATCTTGCGAATTTCACATATGATATGATTTCTGGGTGTTCTAGAGTTTGTATGTTGATTGTCTCTTTATCTTGCGGAGTTCAGTTGTACCATGATTTCTGGGTGGAGCTGAAGTTCGCTTATCGATTTTTTAGTCATCTTGCAAAGTTCACATATGATATGATTTTCAAGTGAAGTAGATGTTTGTATGTTGATTCTCATTATACTGAGTTCGTTATGATTTTCGGGTGGAGCGGGAGTTTGCTTATCGATTTTATAGCCATCTTGCAGAGTTCATACGATTTTCGGATAATGTTGGAATGCCCCTTGTTGATTCTCTCTCCATCTTGTGGTGTTCAGTCGTACTGTGATTTTCGAATTGAGCGGGAGTTTGCTTATCAATTTTCTAGCCATCTTTTGGTGTTCATGTACGATATGATTTTCAGGTGATTTAGAGTATGTATGTTGATTCTCTCTTCATCATGCGATGTTCAGTCGTACAATGATTTTCGAGTAGAGCGGGAGTCCATTTATCAATTTTCTAGCCATCTTGTGGTGTTTACGTACGATATGATTTTCAAGTGAAGTATATGTTTGTATGTTAATTCTCTCTTCATCTTGCGGTGTTCAGTCATATTGTGATTTTCAGGTGGAGCTGAAGTTCACTTATTAGTTTTCTAGCCATCTTCGGGTGTTTACATACGATATGATTTTCAGGTGAAGTAGAGGTTTAAAGCTTGGTTTTCTATTCACTTTGCGGAGTTTACTTGTACTGTGATTTTCGGGTGGAGTGGGAGTTCGCTTATTGATTTTCTAGCCATCTTATAGAGTTAACGTACAACGTGATTTCCGAGTGCAATATAAAGTCGTATAATTGATTACTTAACTATCTGGACACATTCACTTGTATTGCGATTGCTATTATATTTTACTACTGATGAGATTATGTTAATTGACTTAATTTTTTTGAGTATATGATCATGAATATGAATTGCGCTGCTTCATATACCATTCTTATGACTTGCGATCTATTATGGATCATGAATGATGAGTGTGTAATCTTATAGGGTACTCCTTACTGCGATAGCCACTGACGCTATCAAACCGTATCAGTTGATGCAGTTGTAGAGAGAGTCGATGTTGTTCACTATGTTGCTATAGCAGATCGGGTAGCTGAGGAGCTGGACGGCGTCCATGCGGCCCATATTGATCTCCATCTTTAGATGATAGATTTCTATCTTTGTTTAATAAACTTTGTTATTTAGAATTGTATAAGTTATGTATGCGAGCTACATTTGGAATTTTGTGATGATCAGAATGTTTTTATACAATGCATGGTTTACTCTACCAACATTTGCTGCTAACTCTAATTAATGATAAGTGGTTCAAATTTAGACTGACTTTTAGAAGCTAACACTTGGGTTTTTGGAAAACGAGTCATATACTTGGGTTTCAAAAAATCGGGGCATTACATACATACATACACACACACACACACACACACACACACACACACACACACACACACATATATATATTGTAATTGTTTAATTTGGACAAATGACCACACGCAATGTTCGAAATATCGGTATCGCGTTACGTATCGCACCCGTATCGGTTATCACATAGGATATATTAGTTACATCACGTAATAAATTGCAGTTGTTAGAAATATGAGGAAACATTTGGAAATTGGTTGAATTTTTCAATGAAACTTGAGTGATTGTTAAAAAAGACATAAATACAGACTCATAAATCAAAACATTACAAAAAAATGCATATTATAGGTTTTCTTTGTATGAGGTCCTAATCTATGTTTTGTATAACTAAAATAATGTAAGTATATTCAAAGTGTATTCATATAATTCATAAATGAAAAAAGACATGTGAAAAAACAAGCAATACATTAAAAAGCAAAAGAAGAATCACCATATCGGGTTACATACATAATTAATTTTATAGTTGAACATAAAGATTGCAACCGATTTGCGAGAAATAGAAAATTTTAATTTCTTTTTCAAATTTTCGTAACTCAGCCCATCTCATCCAAATCTCAAAATTGAAGCTCCAAATCCATGAATTTTCATGCAAAATATAGAAAATCATGGATTTGTAAAAATTTGACACTTGTTAAACATGATTTAAAGAAAAAATAATTGAAAATCGAATATGCTCACTTGATCGAACATGTGAGATATTGCCCACTACTTGTGCGTTTCGATTCGCACAGGTAGGATACAACGCTCTTAAGGAGTCGTATTGAAACCAAGAAATATAGACCTGCCTGCCATCCACACCAGTATAGATGGAGTTTTTCGAAAAAACTGCTAGTGGAGGAAGACCTCCTAGGGATAAGAGACATAAGGCTGAAGAGAGCCAAAAAAGGATCTTAGATATGTCATGAGATATATCAGTTGATATGGTCAATATTTAAAGCACCGGCCACATGTATAACGAACGACCCGATTTCAATTAAACATGTACGATTAGATTAGATGTTGAGCGTGCTAAGTCATGCTCAACTTAAATAAAACTAAATGCTTATGACCCAAAGCGTTGAATTAGCTGGATTGATTGTTACAACGATCAGGTAAGTTAGGAAGGAGAATGTTAGTCATTTTGAATGAGTCATTTTCAAAGGATTTTTCTTTCAACAATGATGGTGTATATAGGGTTTCTTAATAAAAAAAATAGTAAAAAATGAAAAGAAAAAAATGGCTTTACCATGGATTTTATTAATCAAAATACTAATATAGTCAAATCGACAAAGAAAAAAAGTAAATAAGCAAAGAGATTACCCATGGTGGTCTGTGCTAGCAAAAACGGCTATGGTCTTAACAATGCTCTAAACCTAGATAATTATGAGACGGTCGTACAAAATATCCAATGATTGTGAGACGATCGTTGTAAGAGGTCAAAAGGATGTTACCGAAGATGTACTAAATAAGAACTCAATAATCTAGGGATCAAATGATGAGGTCATGGATATTTATATTACTAGCGTACTGTAGTGGTGCGTTGAACAACAGTGAAATTGAACTGAGAACTCCAGTCTTATTGTAGTATGGCACTGGACAGAAATGGAGAAAACTAAGCTAAGAAACTAATAGATGTCTATGGAAGATAAAAAAGATAAACAATCTATAATTGAAAGTTTGTATGTGAATGTATTAGCATATAGTTTAAAGTTCTTATTCGCATATTGCTTTTCATAGACTTTAAAATATGGTGACCATACATAGCATTTAGCAACGTGAGAGATCTCGTGTAACTCTCATTGATCCTTCCACATAAGTATAGCCATTGCATTCGGTCATTTGTACAAGAGAGATAACATAATCATCTTGTTATTATAGTCAAGCAACATGATAGAAAGTTTAGCTAGAGTCTTCGCATCATTAAACTCTTACATAGGAAGCTTTGCTTGAGTCTTTACATTACTGGAATATTAACTTTGAAGAGAGTTATTTTTCATGGGACTCTATTATTTAATGCTTACTAAATGTTGCTTTGACTGGACTCTAGCATTTAATGCTTCTCACACACGTCTTTAGTTCATTCCTTTTAAAGTTTGTCTACACCACATAGTGTACATGATTGTCATGTGGCATCTTCTGGGCCATCTAATCTAGTTGTGACAAGCCGAGTGTAAACATATCCGACCTAAAGTAAAATAAGGCACTCACTTGGAATATCTTTTGGAGGGAAATCGACCCAATATATACCATTATTTCTCAATCATATGTTGCAAAATCAAAAGGCGCACCTAACAATCTCTCTTAGACAACATTAAGGCTCACTTAACAGGTTGAAAAGCCATGTCATACCCTGATACCCCGAGTAAGACTATTCAAGATCCAAATTCCGAGAACACATGATTTATTCAACACATAATTCTAAACATCGCATTCATCCATTATAAATAAATAAACATCCATACGTCAAATAAAAGAATAACCATCGCCATCACATAAATGACTTAAATATTTCAAAATATTTAGTATCAAATCCCATCACTACTAATTCAAAATCAAAATATTAATTATAAAATGAAATATCATACTACATCAAATCCTTATGACAATATAAAATAAATCATAGAACAATGAGCAAACAAACTAGTAATAGCCTTGAAACACGCACTTTAAAATTAAACATGAAATAGTATCCAAAATAAGACGAGCTTACACGCGTTTATTAGGATAACCCTATATAGTGGAATGCCAACCTTATAAATGCAACGTGACTAAGATAAATAACACAGAACATCATCCAAACCCTTGCCCTTATAGAGAAAACACCCGTATTACTAAGCCTTAATTGCACTTAGGAATTAAATAGCCTGATTTCTGTAAATATGTGTAATATGTCCGGTCGGACCGAATAGACCTTCGATCGAACTAAACCAACTTGACTGCACTTTTGGTTGAACCGAAAAAGTGCAAATCTTCACAACGTTTAAACTGATAATCCACATATTTTCAGTAAGTCGAAAATAACTTCGATTGAGCCGAAGCAAGATTTCTTCACATAACATATTGACAATTTTTAAGGCATCCTACACAACAATTATCCCTTGTAATTCGACAGTTAGAAGACGTCGGTGATTCACTCGTTTGTGATCCTATGCTTATGGCCTAGTCGAAGCTCAAATTTTCATCATGTTTTGCCATGATATATATTTTCATGATACTATTATAATATATGTACAATAACTAAAGATATTAAAGCTGATTTGAAAATTAAATTCTTATTCAATAAATATATTACATAATTTCATTGTATTATTATTTTTGAATTCGAGTGTAATTCAAATATAACCTATGACACAATTGGGGATTTAGAGTGACCTTAATTTGTGATTTAAAATCTAATGTATTCTAAATACAAGCTCTTTAAAATGATAAAAGTTAACATAACTATTATTTAAAAGTGGGTTCGACCCAATGGAAGAACCAATCATTAAGGGCAAAAATGTTAAATCTTGACAATCTTTCTTAATCACTGTAGAGACGTAAATTGTTGATATGTGTTGATGTGGACCCTACCATGACATATGTTGTAACGACCCGTAAATTTTCGTACAAAGGCTCGAGTATCACCTCGACCAGAAATCACTTAAGATTAAATCCTTTAGAAATTTAACAAAATTAACTAAGTGCTAAACTAGATTAGTCATGAAATCCGTTGGAATCGCTTCAAATACGATCTGCAAGACCCAAAACTTGTAGAATCATTGACGCTAGGTTACCCTAAAGTCTAGGATCAAATTCATTACCCGACTGCTCTCGAGAACGAATTGAAACTCCATATTAGGTCTAGACCGCACATCTAAGTCCGATTAACACGAAAAGGAACTAGGACCGCCTCACCGGGCTTGACCACCATCTCTGAAATCAAGTCCGACGATGTCCCACGGCCATTCGCTTGAGTCCTAAGCGAGGGAGTGTGAAAACCACTATTTTCTTTACAAAATAAATATCTTGAATAGTGATCCGCACCACTCACTTCAGGATCGATATAAGCAACCAGACATCGTCGAGTCGGACCAAATTACACCTCGATCGGAGAAAATTTCAAGTAACATTTACATGTACTTGGAATTTCTGGATCGTGGCCATACCGACCGTTGAATCGAAATGGTCTCGCCACGTGTGATCTGGAAATTCGACCGAGACGAAAATGTAATCCCCCGTAGATCCATGAGTTGTGAGCTTAATTCTGACGTTTGGCTCAAGGAGGGCCGCCAAAAACCCTCTTTTGAGCTGGAACAACGCTGAAATGCTTATAATAGAAGTACCCCTTAAACATGAGTCTATTCCGGAGAGGTTTTAGGCTATATAAGGGCCTTAGAACAGCCCCTTTCACAGCCATACGAATTTGGGATAAAACCCTAAGGAGAGAGAGAAAAAAAGGAGAGAAAGCTTGGGATTTATGGGAGTATCTTCCTCCTACTGCTTTCGATCATCACACGATGACCGCCTTTTCTTGTCACACTTTCTTCGGCGATACCGACTTATTTTAAGGTGAGAAACCTAACCCTAGATCTTTTGGGTGAGTGGAGGTTATAGGATATGAAATAGCTAACCTGTTTTCACTCTCTAGCGATAAAACTAAATGTTACGAAGCCCTTGAACCTTGCTGATTTCTGGTGATTCCAAGGTGCAAGGTGAGGACTTTAGGTGTATAGGTTATGGTTTTCAACGCTTTCAATGTCAGATAGTGATAGATTCATGATCTACATGCAATTGCACGTGTACAAAGTGCTTTCCGTTTTCTGTTTCGATTAAAGTTGTAGAATATGGAATTTCACATACTCTAGGTATACGTAGAAATACCGTATACGTATTTTTTTTAGAAATGTGTTTGACATGTTTATTTGATGTATGGTTATATAATATATGGATAAAATACTTGTTTGGTGAAAGGAATCGTCGTAATACATGTTTGCTCATAAACACTATGTATGTTGAAATTGTGTATTCTAGAAGATACCGTATATGTATAAATTTTGGAAATGCAATTGTCATGATTAATTCTTTGTATGATTATGGTATACACGGATAAAATACTGCTTCGAAAGGATAGCCCTAATACATATTTTACTAACATACGTCATGTATGTTGAAATAGTAAGACTCTAAGTGTTTGTGTAAATGCTTGTGAGAGTAAATGCTTAGATGTTAGTCACGTAGGTAGGTGCTTTAGATGGAATTCTCAACTACCTTAGAGACATGTATGATTCCCTCCATGTGGTTGTTTACTCTAGCCACTCACTTATGATGTATATGTATTGGTATCCCTATTTGTATAATGCTCTATAACATGCTTTACAACATGCTTTATATCATGCTTTATAACATGCCTTATGACATGCCTACTAGCATGCTTGTATTACTTTGTTTATCATGCTTTACTCCACATGCTATGGATGAGAACTGGTTGAGTTTGGAACTATGTCCATAGTCCAGACATTTGGTATTAGACTTGAGATTGTGGTTGAGATTCATGTCGCCACGAGGGATGTGTCTGACGAACCCGAGTCGTACTTCGGTTGGCGATAGTGGTTGGCCACACGGAGTGCTGTCAATGGCTCATATCGCTCAACTTGTTGTGCGCTTGAGCTTGTCGACCATCGTTAAGTAACCCGATATGTCAAATATGTGTTCACCATGTTTGGTCGCATCTTACTCGAACCCGGGGTACTAAGCTTACCAAATAAAATCCCTTTTAACCATGGTACCTCGATCCGCTAAGACTCATGAGCCGGACATGGTGGTATGGGACACCGTGGCCGTAGACTATTGATATCTTTGGGCCACGTGCTTCCCCCATAGTGACCATTGAGCAACCCAAATCGTGAGCCGAATACTTGGTATAAGATACTATATTCGAGTCATCGATACTTACATACCGAGAAATACTGTGAGACACATGTACCGTGCCGACGGCGACGAGTCCTCTCGTAGTATCTTTGAGTATACTCCAAGGTCTATAATTGGCATGACGAGCCCTTCACAAAGAACTAGAGTATGAGTTAAGCCGAGTACGGTGAGACATAGTATTAGCCGACGGCCACGCCGATTGAGCCGAGTACGGTGAGACCAACTCAAGTCGGTCGAAATCAATTGAGCCGCATACGGTGAGATCTGATCCATGCGATAGGTGACGAGCCATTTGCGATGCCTTCGCTGATGCCTCTCGAACCATAATACCGTATGAGATTAACTAGATTGACGGCCCTAGAATGGATCAAGTTTGGGAATGATCAAGGGAGGTACCCTAGTTTCCCAATCCGTTTGAAATTGACTAATAATAACTTGGTAATCATGCTCATCATCGCACCGCATGTGCCTAGTAGATGTGGAGCACCGAGGGAGGTATGCATTCGTTCGTGAACGTAAGATGATGTCGCATGAGGGTGGTTTAGCAAAATACTTCATCATGTCATTTCATACTTGCATTTAATAAGAGTAGTTAAACTTGTTTGATTGTTACGCTTTATCATTATATTGATTGATATTGATAAGATGTTAACCTATGCTTTATTGTTCCACCGAGTTAAGGCTACTCACTCCCAACGTTACGGATTCTATTGTATACACCAACCGACTTAGTCATATATATCACACGTCGGATTCATGCAGAGGTGGAGCCCGATTTTCACGAGGACTAATGAGTTCTCGTTCATGCGAACTCGATGGCTTTGCTTTAGGCCGATTGCATCGCGGGGATTTGTGGACTCATCTTTTAGATTGTATTTTGACTTTTACTCGAAACAAGAGTACATGTATATGGGTACTTTTGATTAGTGTTCATACTCTGGTGTTCATGAAATTTTGTTTCCTTACATACCTTATATATACAATTTCGAATTGCCTTTATCCAATTGCTCTTTGGAGTATGAATTAACATAACTGTTGGTATAATCTCATTCATGTTTATTGCTCTAACTCATTAAGACAACATTTAACCATCATTATGTATGTTGCATAAGTGATGCGTTGGAACTCGGAGTTGAGTTCATACTGTGTTGAATTTGGACCCTACCATGACATATGTATTATATACACTATCCATTCATTTTGGAGATCTTTTTATGAAATGAGTCAAAAAAAATGAAATAGATTCAAAGTTAAAGTGAACCATATTATAGAAAGCAAGGGTAATTGAATGGCTAATATTAAAAATTTATTGAGAACCTCAAAAGTGTTGGATCAAGTTGATATTAGTCTCTGTAATGACCAAGCTATATGTCCTAGAGGGGGGGAGTGAATAGGACTATGCCAAATTTAAAATAATTACAGCGGAATTTAAATAATCAGATAGCCAAATAAAGTAAATCAACTCACAATTCTGAAATGAATAACAACCTCAATAAACAAGTATTGAGAGATTGATACAAAAGTTGTTCTAAGGACAATCTTACACCAAAAACCAAAGTTTATGGTAGGACAACCTAATTTCTAGAAAAGTCTTTGTGTCAAGAACTCAAACTTTAGAAGAATAAAAAAATTAAAACTATACTGAGGAATAGAATGCAATCTCAAATATTGATTGTTTTAGGGACAACCATGCACCATAAAAATGGCAGGGCAACCTTACTAGAACAATTAGAGAATCTAAAGCTCAAACAAATAAAGGAATAGATTGCAGAAATATAAATCTAAATTATTACAACATTCCCCACACTTGCTTGAAATGTAAATTTACAACATTCACAACCACACATACATTCCACAGCTTTGCATGATAAAGGATAAAAATTTAAGCAAGCATTCAATCCACAAGACAAAGAATTATAGTGGTTCGCCTGTGTGTTCACCAACTGTTAAACAACAGTCATACAGAATGCTACTCCATTCCTAATATCCTCACACAAGGGATATTAGCGTTCACTATCAAAATAGGTTTCACAGGTTCACTTAAAACCTTCACAATTGTGTCTTTTTAACTTAGGCTTACACAATCCAAAAATCCATCTTTTTGAGTTTTCTGGCTCTCCTTAGATAACCACAGAAATGAAATTTTTCTGGCAAATCCTAAACAAAAATCAAAAGAACGGAAATTTTACAGAATTGTAAAATACCTGGATTTCTCCTCTTGTAGCAGCCCGGAAGAACCAATCGGAGTAGAAGTACGAATATGGAAGTTCAATGTCCAATACTCACTTTACAATGGTTCTAAGTTCTAATTGATTTTATGTTAAATCAAATTAGGGCTAGCTGTATTTGATTTTGATTCCAAGAAGAAGGAATTAAGAATTTTCCCTTTTCTAATCAGATTGGAATACAAATCAAAATCAAATAACAATAAGCTAATAAAAGGAAATAGAATTATGCAGAATATAGCTTAAAAATAAACACAAACTTATCTCAGAGTGGAGCCTTGAATTCACTTAATTTTCAATGAAAAACTCTGAAATACGTGTGTTATTTATAGCTGCAGAAATTCATCTTCGACTGGTCTTAGGGTCACCACAACTGGTCGAAGGATAAACTGATATTTGAATTTTTGAGTGCGATCGAATCAAACCGTTGTACGATCGGTCGTAGGCAGTCCACGACTGGTCGAAGGTAGTCCACGACCGGTCGAGACTCCTCTACGACTGGTCGTGTGACACTTGATTTAGTCACTGGAGTTTGAGTCATAGCTCTACGACTGGTCGAAGGTCAAGTCAAGACCATCCCAGGACTGGTCGAGCAGACTCCAGGACTGGTCGTAGCTGAACCCGAAAATTTGATAAATTGCAACAATTCTAGGACTAGTCCTGGAATTTCTTAGATAGGTCGAGCCAGTGTTAGGACTGGTCGAACAAGGTCTAGGACTAGTCTTAGAATAGACTAAAATCATATATAAACATACAGTTGAATTATGTATCTGAAATGACCTACCCTAAGGTCAATCTAATGGTCTATCAAACCTGGAACATGTCGTATGGACATTGAACTTTATTCCTTCAGTGAAGGTAGACCTTTGAACCTTATCAAGCATGAGAACTTGAACTTGATGTAGCTTGATCATGAGATGTGCGAAGGCTTGAAATCAAATTCCATCTTGAGTTGTACTTGAGTCTTGAACTTGAACTTGAACTCTTCTTTAATATCTTCTATATTGTTGCTTGAACTAGCTTGAAGAATTCATCTTCTTGACTTCAATTGTTGACATGGTGTCTCAAACAAATTTATCAAGATATAAACACAAGATACATACAGAGGTTTTGACACACAAAATTTGACAATCAAAGAGGAATCAAACCATATCACTTACAGTCTCTTCCCTTCACCTGGGCCTGTGTGACATGTTAGATGGCAAATAAACATTATGGTGGGGTTCTAGAAAGGTTTCAACAGTGGTAATAGTTGTTTACATATATCCATGACTGGAAGTGCACCTTGTGAGGATGGTGTAAATAATGGGTAATCCAAGTAGGCATTGAAGGACCTTACCAATTGTAATTGATATGGACCATGTTGGGATTTGTGCTGTGAAATCACACAGTGATGGATCTAGGATAGCAATCCAAGAGCACTAAACAAACTAAAGAAGAACACAGAGATTTAACGTGGAAAACCCTTACAGGAAAAAACCACAGCACAAAGAGATAGAATTCCACTATGAAAGAAGAGATTACAAAGATAGAGAACTTATCCGGCTTGAGCAATCCTCAAACCTCACCTTTCCCACACCTTGAAACCCTGTAGCCCCCTTTTAGAAACTCTAGAACCCTTTTAGAAACCTTAGAATGCCTTAGAATACCTCGGTCCCATATATACCCCTTTATATAAGTTTACAAAGAAGCCAAAATGGAACAGGAGACAAATTTTGCAAAATCTGCGTTTCTGCAAAAAATCTGCGTAAAACCTTTGATGACATCGAACTAGCTTCGATGTCATCGAAAAATGACAAAATATGTATAGCAAGCAGGGGCGAAAATCTAAAAAATACGATGACGTCGAAGCTAGTTTGATGTCATCAAACCCTCATTGACAGATTTAAGACATCTATCAGAAACAATCTTCAAACGTGTAGCTTCTTATCCACTTCTCTTATCTCTGTATTGCATCGTAGCTTCATCAACACTTCTCGTGCAGACTTCGTCCTTCTTTTACACCATCGTCAAGCCCAGAGAAGTTGCACAGAACTTTAACTTCTCCGTATGAACGACCTTGGTGAGCATGTCTGCTGGATTCATACTAGTGTGAATCTTCTCTAGTGTTACGCCTCCTTCCTCGAGCACCTTTGGATAAAATGGTTACGTACATCAATGTGTTTAGTACGTGAGTGATAAACAAAATTTTTAGCTAAATTGATAGCACTCTCGCTATCATAGTTAACCGGCACGACCTCCTGCTGAAGTCCCAACTGATTTATCATGCCCTGAGCCAAACACCTTCTTTAAATGCTTTCGTCACTGCCATATACTCTGCTTCTGTTATGGAAAGAGCCACCACAAACTGAAGTTTCGACATGCAACTAATTGCTCAAACCGCTAGTACAAACGAGTATCCTGAAGTAGACTTTCTAAAATCCACACTGCCTGCATAGTCTGAATCTACATACCCTACCAACTTTGCTCCAATCTTCTCAAAAGTTAAGACGTTGTCTTTCGTACCTCGAATGTATCGAAGTAGCCATTTCACCACTTCCTAATGTTGCTTGCTGGGGTTTGACATGTATCTTCTCACAACATCGACTCCCTGTGAAATATCTGGTCTCGTACAGACTATAACATATATTAAACTGCCAACCGCATTTGAATAAAGCACATGAGACATAACCTGCTTTTTTTCATTTGATTTAGGACATTGTTCTGAGGAAAGTTTGAAATGAGCCGCGTGGGGAATGCTCACCGGCTTTGCTTAATCCATCTCATACTTGATCAATACCTTTTCAAGGTATTCTGTTTGTGATAACCAAAGCCTGCTCCTCTTCCTGTTTCTATAAATATCCATGCAAATAACTATAAGCTCCGTATCCTAGATTGTACCGTTCCAAAGACTTCCGCAGTCCTCCCGGCCGAATTCCGGCAACTTCGACCCTTAACTGACCTTTGCGCGCGACCCTGATTTATAGGCCGTCAACCCAAGTCGACTTAACCTAAGACTAGTACCTTAGCGACCGCGCCGTCGCCGCGGTTCCGATGCCGCAACTCGCGCGTTGAGGCAATACCCTGGCCAAGAGATGTGGGCCAGCATTCGGTGCGAGAAAAACGCCGCGTGTGCGAAAATCGAAGAGAATCTTTACGAGATGTCACATCAATCATCCATCAATCAATCCCATCATGTCAAGTATACATCACCTCACAGCCTTTCCCAAGCAACCCCTAAAGTCAAAAAGCTCTTACACAAGCCATACTTTTCTTACACTTTTTACCCCAAAAGTCAAAAAGATACTCTTACACCCATCACTCACCACATCAACACATCCATCACCCATCCCTCTTTACAACTCTCTCTCTCTCTCATTTTCAAACATACTCCCAAGCAAGAGAAACATCCCACATCCAAAGCCTCTCCCATCTCTCCCAAAAATCACAAGTGTGGCCCACCCTCTCATCTCCCATCTCCACCATCCAAACCTCATCTCCTCCGTTGGAATCAAAGTTAAGGAGCTAAGGAAGCCTTTGGTGCAAGAAGAAAGTGGTGGGTGATATTAGATTTTGTTTTTCATTCATTTTGTTGATTTAAGGGTCCATATATGTGGGACCCACCTTGATGTATATTGTATGTAAGAGGGGCCCATAGTGGCGGGGCCCCTCTGTCCTTACCGATCTCTCTCTCTCTCGCTATGATCATGGTCCACTTAGAATGTATGTATTTTATCCATGCCATGTGGTACACACCATGATGTTTTTATGTTATCCCAACTGTTCATAGAGGGCCCACCTTGAGGTAGCTGACAGTAGAGATGGCTGCCAGTGAAGTATGATCTGACGTCACTACCAAAAAAAGGGACAAAGGCTACGGATAAAATCCGTAGCCTTAGACCTATGGCTACGGTTCTAGTCCGTAGCACGTCCGTAGTCGTAGGTGCAGTAACAATAGTTCGGAACCTATAGCTACGGATTTAATCCGTAGCTATAGGTCAAAGAGCTACTTGATTGAATCCGTAGCAATTAAGTCCGTAGCCATGTGATTACAACGGCTACGGATGTATTCACTAGAGCTACGGATTAAATCAGTAGCTATAGCTAACAATAGCTACGAATATAATCCGTAGCAATTATATCCGTAAATTGTAGATTACAACAAATGCATGATTTAATCACAACAAATTTTGGATTGAATCCGTAGCTATATCTGCAATAGCTACTGGATATAATCCATAGCAATTATTTAATACAATGATTCTAGATTTCACCCGTATAATCATTCAATTACCACTGTATAATCATCCCGTATAATCATTCAATTACCACCTGTATAATCATTCATTCATTCCATTACAATCAATTACAATCATTCATTCATTTAATTACAATCAATTACAATCCTTCATTCAGACAATTACAGTCCTTCATTTAATCAATTACAATTACAATCCTTCATTCAATGAATTACAATTACAAATACAATAATGCTAAAAATACAAATCTTTGCTTCATTAGGGAAATTTGCTCGACTTCACCCTGAAATTTCAAAGATAAAGAATTGAAAGAATAAATATCCTTCATTCAATGAATTACAATTACAATTACAATTCTTCATTCAATGAATTACAATTACAATTATAATTTACAATTACAATAATGCCGAAAATACAAATCTTTGGTTTAAGTTAGGTTATAGGTTAAGGTTTAGGTTTAGAAACCTGGTTTCGTGTTCAGGATCTGATTTAAGTTCTGGGTTTTCAAGTTTAGGTTTAGGTTTAGGTTGGGAGTTGAGATTCGATTAGGTGTAGGTTTAGGTTAAGGGATTTGAGAATAGGTTAAGGTATAGGTTTAAGAAATCGGGTTCTGGGTTCGGATCGGGTTTAAGTTGGGTTTTCAAGTTTAGGTTTAGGTTTAGGTTAGGTAGTTAGGTTTAGATTAGGTTGTAGGTTAAGGTTTTGGGAATTGAGAATAGGTTAAGGTTAAGGTTTAGAAACCTAAGTTCGGGTTCGGGATCGAGTTTAATTTTGGGTTTTCAAGTTTAGGTTTAGGTTTAGGTTAGGAGTTAGGTTTAGATTACGTTGTAGGTTGCTTTGGAATTGAGAATAGGTTAAGGTTTAGGTTTAGGAAACCAAAAGTTCTGATTCGGGATTGGGTTTAAATTTGGGTTTTCAAGTTTAGGTTTAGGTTTAGGTTATTAGGAAGTTAGGTTTAGGTTAGGTTGTAGGTTAAGGTTTAGGGAATTGAGAATAGGTTAAGGTTTAGGTTGAGGAACCGAGTTCGGGTTCGAGACTCGGGTTTAAGTTTGATTTTCAAGTTTAGGTTTAGGTTTAGGTTAGGGAGTTAAGTTTAGGTTAGGTTTTAGGTTAAGCTTTGGGAATTGAGAATAGGTTAAGGTTTAGGTTGAGGAAATCGTTCTGGGTTCCCAGATCGGGTTTAAGTTTTAGTTTTCAAGTTTAGGTTTATGTTTAGGTTAGGGAGTTAGGTTAAGGTTAGGTTATAGGTTAAGGTTTAGGGAATTGAAAATAGGTTAAGGTTTAGGTTCGAAACCGGGTTCAGTTCGGGTTCAAGTTTAAGTTTGGGTTTTCAAGTTTAGGTTTAGGTTTAGGTTAGTTTGTAGGTTAAGGTTTAGGTCTAGAAACCGGTTTCTGTCCTGGATCTGGTTTAAGTTTGGGTTTTCAAGTTTAGGTTTAGGTTTAGGTTAGGTTATAGGTTAAGGTTTAGGGAATTGAGAATAGGTTAAGGTTTAGGTTGAGAAATTGGGTTCGGGTTCGGATCGGGTTTAAGTTTGGGTTTTCAAGTTTAGGTTTAGGTTTAGGTTAGGGAGTTGAGATTTAGGATTAGGTGTAGGTTTTGGTTTATGGATTTGAGAATAGGTTGAGGTTTAGGTTTAGGAAATCGGGTTTGGGTTCTGGATTGGATTTAAGTTTGGGTTTTTAAGTTTAGGTTTAGGTTTAGGTTAGGTTGTAGGTTAAGGTTTAGTGAATAGAGAATAAGTTAAGGTTTAAGTTTAGGAAACCGGTTCGGGTTCGGATCTGGTTTAACTTTGACTTTTCAAGTTTAAGTTTAGGTTTAGGTTAGGGAATTAGGTTTAGGTTCTAATATTGTAGGTAAAGGTTTAGGGAATCGAGAATTGGTTAAGGTTTAGGTTGAGGAAACCGGGTTTGGGTTCGTGGACCGGGTTTAAGTTTGGGTTTTCAAGTTTAGGTTTAGGTTTCGGTTAGGGAGTTAGGTTTAGGTTATGTTGTAGGTTAAGGTTTAGGGAATTGAGAATAGGTTAAGGTTTAGGCCGAGAAAAGTGAGTTCGGGTTCTGATCGGTTAAGTTTGGGTTTTCAAGTTTAGGTTTAGGTTTAGGTTTGGGAGTTGAGATTCGATTTGGTGTAGGTTTAGGTTAAGGGATTTGAGAATAGGTTAAGGTTTAGGTTTAAGAAATCGGGTTCGGTTCGAGATCTGGTTTAAGTTTGGGTTTTCAAGTATAGGTTTAGGTTTAGGCTAGGTAGTTTGGTTTAGGTTAGGTTGTAGGTCATGGTTTTGGGAATTGAGAATAAAGTTAAGGTTTAGGTTTAGAAAACCGGCTTCGGGTTTGGGATCGGGTTTAAGTTTCGGTTTTCAAGTTTAGGTTTAGGTTTAGGTTAGAAGTTAGGTTTAGGTTGGTTGTAGGTTAAGCTTTAGGGAATTGAGAATACGTTAAGGTATAGGTTTAGAAACCCGGTTCGGGTTCCCTGGATCGGGTTTAAGTTTGGGTTTTCAAGTTTAGGTTTAGGTTTAGGTTAGGAGTTAGGTTTAGGTTAGGTTGTAGGTTAAGGCTTAGGAATGAGAATAGGTTAAGGTTTAGGTTGCATGAAACCGGGTTCGGGTTCGAGATGGGGTTTAAGTTTGGGTTTTCAAGTTTAGGTTTAGGTTTAGGTTAGGAAGTTAGGTTTTGGTTAGGTTGTAGGTTAAGCTTTAGGGAATTGAGAATAGGTTAAGGTTTAGGTTGAGGAAATTGGGTTCGGGTTCGGGACCGGGTTTAAGTTTGGGTTTTCAAGTTTAGGTTTAGGTTTAAGCTAGGGAGTTTGGTTTAGGTTAGGGTAGGTTAAGCTTTAGGGAATTGAGAATAAGTTAAGGTTTAAGTTGAGAAATTGGGTTCGGGTTCGGCATCAGATCGTACGTTTCGGTTTTCAAGTTTAGGTTTATGTTTAGGTTAGGTTGTAGGTTAAGCTTTAGGGTAATTGAGAATAGGTTAAGGTGAAGGTCGAGGAAACCCGGTTCGGTTCTGGATCGGGTTTAAGTTTGAGTTTTAAAGTTTAGGTTTAGGTTTAGGTTAGGGAGTTAGGTTTAGGTTAGTTTGTAGGTTAAGGTTTAGCTCTGTGAATTGAGTTTAGGTTATAGGTTTTTGTTTTGGTTATTGGTTTTGGTTTAGGTTAAGGTTTAGGTTATTGGATTTGAAAATGGATTCGGGTTTAGGTTATAGGTTTTGGTTTTTGGTTTTGGTTTAGGTTATAAGTTTTGGTTTAGGTTATAGGTTATAGGTTTTGGGATTTGAGAATGGGTTCGGGTTTAGCTATAGGTTTTGGTTAAGGTTTAGGTTATAGGTTTTGGGATTTGAGAATGGGCTCGGTTTAGGTTCTGCTTTTGGTTAAGGTTTAGGTTAAGGTTTAGGTTTAGGTTTAGGTTATAGGTTTTTTGGGATTCGAGAATGGGTTATAGTTTAGGTTTAGGAATCGGGTTCATGTTCTGGATTGTGTTTAAGTCTTGGTTTTCAAATTTAGGTTTAGGTTTAGGTTAGAGAGTTGAGATTAGGATTAGGTGTAGGTTTAGCTCTAGGGAATTGAGTTTAGTTATGGGTTTAGGAAAGGTTACGTTTAGGTTATAGGTTTTGGGATTTGGGAATAGTTTTAGGTTATAAGTATAGGTTTAGGTTAGGTTATAGGTTTGGCTTTGGTTTAGGTTATAGGTTATGGGATTTGAGAATGGGTTCGGGTTTAGGGATTTGAGTTTAGGTTATAGGTTAAGGTTTTAGGGATTTGAGTTTAGGTTATAGGTTTTGGTTTAGGTTATTGGTTTTGGTTTAGTTTAAGGTTTAGGTTATTGGATTTGAGAATGGGTTCGGGTTTAGTTATAGTTTTGGTTAAGGTTTAGATTTTGGATTTGAGAATGTGTTCGGGTAGAGGTTATAGGTTTTGGTTTTAGTTTAGGTTTAGGTTATAGATTTTGGATTTGAGAATGGGTTATGGTTTAGGTTTAGGAAATCGGGTTCAGTTCAAGATTGGGTTTAAGTTTGGGTTTTCAAGTTAAGGTTTAGGTTTAGGTTAGGGAGTTGAGATTAGGATTAGGTGTAGGTTTAGCTTTAGGGAATTGAGTTTAGGTTATAGGTTTAGGTTTTGGTTTAGGTTATAGGGGTTTTGATTTAAGTTATAGGTTATAGGTTATAGGTTTTGGTTATAGGTTATAGGATTTGAGAATGGGTTCGGTGTGGTCCCCGCAAATACAAATATAATACAAATATAAACACGGCTTTGTCCGAATGGCTGTGCCCTTCCAATGCCGTCCATAGGAAATGGACAGATTTCATCATGGTCATAACACGGTTCCCACCTTCCAGGGACCCCCGCTCTTCCAGATAGCTCCGACGCACATCCGGGTCTGCTCTATTAATCTCGAGCAAATATATAAACACGGCATGTCCAAATGGCCAGGCCCCTCCAATGCCGTCTATAGAAAATGGACAGCTTCATCATGGTCATAACAACGGTTCCCACCTTCCAGGGACCCCCGCTCTTCCGGATAGCTCCGACGCACATCCGGTCTTTCCGTTAATCTTGAGCAAATACATAAACACGGCTTGTCCAAATGGCCAGCCCCTCCAATGTCATCCATAGGAAATGGACAACTTCATCATGGTCATAACAAAGGTTCCCACCTTCCAGGGACCCCCGCTCATCCGGATAGCTCCGACGCACATCCGGGTATGCTCCATCAATTTTGAGCAAATACATAAATACGGCACATCCAAATGGCCAGGCCACTCTAATCATGTGCATTCTTGACAAGAGACGTACCAGATGCTTAAATCTGAAATATGCAGCTCCAATCCTCCTACATGCAACATCCACCGAAAGAATGCGCATAATGTCATGCTTGAGTAATCAATACAGAATGTACAAGTAAAACCATAAATGGCACAACGTGAACATAGTCCGGGATAGAGTACTGCACACTCAAAATTCGCCACAAGAAAGAAGAACATGATTGATTGATTGAATAAATAAAAACTAGTATATGTAAGGCAAGAATGACAAGCCAAGTACTAACCTGTATATGCGGCAGAATTTCTGTAATTTTCTTAAATATGATTTCAGATTTGATTATGCATAAATCTCTTTTATGTTTTTTCTATCCATCTTCTATTTTCTTCTTAACAAGAAAATCCATATTTACTAATATTCCCATTTTTCTATTTTTCAAAAGAATGAGTTCTGATTCAAAGCATTGGCTCCAAAGACTCATACTTTTCATTGGCCCAAACCTAACCTAAACCTAAACCCGATCCCGAACCCGAACCACGATGGTAGTGGTAAACAATACCATAACTCTCATGTTTTTACCGATTGGTGAAACAAGATTGGGTGTAAATATTAGTTCCTTGATAGGAGGGAAAATCTCACATGATCCCTACCCTACAATAAGGCTATTTGGTAGACCCTAGTACAACATGACATGTGCACAAGTTAAATCATTCATATGGATGGCCATTAGGATAGCCCCACTACTCATGGTCTATCATAACAACCCTAAGGGGACCACAAGATTCTAACCTTCAAAATCCAAGTCTCTCTTTTTGTAATTGTTGGTTTGCCGAGTTGTAGTATTCTAGGTGAACTCTAGACCTTTGAACTATACAATTCATCGATCTTTTATGGCATTGATTGGATGGAAAGAATAATTCATAGTGGCCCTTGAAAAATGGGTCACACATGAGAACCATGTAAGTCGATAATTTGATTGTCCACATATTTAAAAAGTATAATAAAGGGAGTTAAGATTAGGATTAGTTGTAGGTTTAGGTTTAGGGATTTGAGAATAGGTTAAGGTTTAGGTTTAGGAAATCGGGTTCGGGTTCGGATCGAGTTTAGCTTTGGGTTTTCAAGTTTAGGTTTCGGTTTAGGTTAGGGAATTGAGATTAGGATTAGGTGTAGGTTTAGGTTTAGGGATTTGAGAATAGGTTAAGGTTTAGGTTTAGAAATCGGGTTCGGGACGAGAGACATACCGGATGCTTGAATCTGAAATTCACAGCTCAATCCTCACACATGCAACATCCACCTGAAAGAATGCGCATAACCTGTCATGCTTGAGGGAGCATTGAGATGTTGATGTTGTTTCATGAGGCATGACATGGATGGTGATGTGTTCATACCAAGCAAGTGCTTGATGATGTATGATGATGATTATTCATGATGGTGACATGGATGGTGGTGACCAGTGGTGGTGGAAATTGGTTATTCATTGGGTGTGGAATGACGTGAGTTAGACTGTGGGTCAGTTTTTTGTGAATTATTTGTTTTCTCAGGTGATTGACAAGAGTAGTCCCCTAAAGTTTCCTCTTGCCACATTATTCATAGCATACAAAGCACAACATAAGCATGACATGTTTGGTGGACCATTAGATGCATATCATTGTGAATTATGACTTGAATGCACGAGTGTCTGCCTTCATGAAAATCAATCATATGACCCATTTTATTAATAGCATACAAAGTATGACATGTTCACTGGACCATTAGATGCATATCATTGTGAATTCTGACATGAATACACTAGTGTCTACCACCAGAGAATGAGCCATAAATTAAGCGACAAACTTGAAAATATACACGGTGTGAGAAATCACTTGAAATGAGGTGCATGCTGAGAAGGAAAAAAAAAAAAAACAAAAAAACAAAAACAAAAAAACAATGGCCATACATATGGTGCATGTTGAGGTGCCCATAAATGTGGTGGCATTAATGGAATCCATGGGAATACATTTTCAATTGCAGTCATGGAAATCATTATTGGATAACTTTTACATTCTATTTTCTATTTCCTTTTTTTCCCACCAATCAAACAGGCATGGACTCATGTTGAAAGTCAAATAAATAAAAATCTAAAATCTCCATAACACATTTGCCAACAAAGTTAGTACTACTAAATGAGAAGCACCACACCAATCAGGCAAGTGTTAATAATGGTCTTAACCAAAATCTCACATTATCTTTATAAGTTTCACCTAAAAATTGATGGAAAAAAAATTGAAAATGAAAATGAAAATACTTGTACCTTTTTATTGACAAGCAAGGTACCCTTCACAGCACAACCATTGTAGAACAACCTGACCTGGATAAGTAAAGGCTAGAGGATAGAGAAACAAAAACAGAAGTTCCATCAAGAACAATTGATTATGAAGGGGATTTGGACTAGCATTAAAGAAAAGACATAAACATAATGTACATATTGGATCCCCAGTGACAGATTTGAGTAGTGTTAATGTTGAAGATTTCTCCACAATTTCAGCCTGATCCAGCATTCTCTAAAGGAAGAAAGACATTCAACTAAAATACGCCAAAAAAACAAGCACAAGATGGAGAAACATAAAGATATCAAAAATGACATAAGTGGTGATGGATAGCTTCACTGTCCTTACAGCCGAGATTCTTTTTACAAATCGCTCTTCACCTACAAAACATAGATGGATTCACATATGGGAACGAAATGTAACTAAACCAACTCAAAATGATGTGCATTTTCAGATGAAGAATTATGCATGTCCTGCTCATGAGCATATGGGAACTTGAGAGACAAAGAATCCACATACAAGATGGTGTCTGTAAGCCATCAGATCCACATTGTGCAAGCATCCTAACTCGGCAAGGATTCAGAGTTTACTAGCCCCGTGCCATATGCGTTGAATCCCGTGATGATACAATGTCGTCAAAAGAAAGATGAAAAGCAAAAAATTTAACTCAGAACAAGAGACAACAAATCTATAGAAAAGATCAAAACCATATTTTGATTCATCTCAGCGAGAGAGAGAGAGAGAGAGAGAGAGAGAGAGAGAGAGAGAGAGAGAGAGAGAGAGAGAGAGAGAGTACTCTAATTGAGATTATCCAAATGGAAACTGCTTTGATTGAGATTATCCAAATTGTTATCAATTTAGATATCAAGTCAGGGATGCCCATTGTTGATAATGCAGGCCATTGATCTATTGTGTCCCACCATGTATTGATCATGCATCAGATATCTCCTAAATAGAACATCTTAACATCTTTTATTTGTGGTATTAAGGCATGCAGTTCAGAATAGAAACACAACAATGGTCTGCATTCAACTTGAAAAGCTTCCTAATATTGATTGCTTGGGATCTTCCAATTCATGAAATTTTTTTCCTTTTTGGGACACTCCATCCACACTGGGACCAATGGTCCTAACTACCAAACAATTGATGTATGACAATATGAGAATTGAAGAGTTGATGAAACTATATGGTCCATGTATCATATAATTCCTCTTGTGCAGGATCTCCTCACTGTCATTTGTTGTGAGTTTAACAGTGATGACACAGGCATATAATGGTGGGTCCCATACAACGGACATGTACAGAACTCACGTACATGCAAATCTAAGCTATTTGAAGACTGGCGGTCAAACTGTAAAAGACGGATCCGCAATTAACTCAACAGTCAATATTTCTAACAACACATATAACAAAAGCACATACACATCAAATTGATAGAAATATTGCTAATAGTTTTCAGTTTTATGATTGATTTGAAATGGGATCAGTCAGCAATTATTCATGGGATGCCTACGGCTAATTAGTAGATCAACATGTGGCGGCACATCAAATGTGGAACACTGATCAAGTATTTATAACCATCCATTTTCTTCATAGATGTGACGCATTGATGAGCACATCCGCCTGATGATGAACAACTGAAATCTTGTCATGAATCCACTGTAAAATGCTTCTGATGAGAACTTCCAATTCTAAGAGGGAAAACATCGTGTCCATGAGTCCATCACAAAAATAGTTGTTTACCCAAATACAAAAGCCTCACATTGTGATCCGATATAGTTCGAATACGACAGTCATTACTTGTCAGGCAAAACATAAATTTGATACAATAACATAAGTGAAAAGCTTTCTTCTTTATCGAGTTCAACAATCGTATGTGGCATGAGGTTCACCTCTTTTTCAATTGTGTGATTAGAGCATCATTTTGTGATATTGATCTGCTGAGAATCATTCTCTTTGAAAAGATTGATAAAAGATGTTTTAAATTTGAAGAAAGAGTACCCTGGCATTTATATTAAGAATTTCAATTATTTACTGTTGTTGTCGCATCCAAGGAGCCTTAGTCTCTATGCCCGACCGATGAAGTATGGCATTTGAAGAACATAAAACAAGACGGTGCTTATCACGAAAGATCGAAAAAAGCCGAGATAAACACCGTCATAGCTTTCTATGGCATTTAGCTACTGATTGTGACAGATTACACAAGGTAAGAAGACCACTTACAATGATAATATTCTTTTTTCTGTAATGCTGAAAACTGAAAAGTAGTTGACTGTTTTGTTTGGGTGCTCTATCAAATTGAATTGCAATTAATTGGAAATAACGAAATTGTAGTTTCCGCAGCATTCATGATGAGGAACTGGGCTCCAAATTACACTCATGTCACTTTCAAATAACCAACCAGGTTCCGAGTTACTTTCACGTCACTTTCAAGTGGGACTTGAAAGGCTCATAGCTGCAATTAAGGGCTACTCACTCATTATGAATACTGGGAACTGGGAAGCATCATCAATATTTGGCATTTCCTCTTTGATTAAAATGAATTCTCACTGTTCAGTTCACTTGAATGCCCAAACACAGCCTTTGAGTTTCTCAAGCTGGTCAAGTAACACTAACAGTTTCACTTGGGTTCTTGGGTTAACCTAACCCGATTGACCCAACCTGAGTTTGGGTCGGTGGGATCTTGTTGTCAACGTCCCCTCGCTTGGCTTCGCATTGAAAATGCCTACCCAATTTGAATTGGTCAGTCGGGTTCTTGTTTGGGTCTTGGGGCTGGGTTGACTGACCCTCTACCCAACCCAACCCAACCCGCTGAGTTGCACCCTACCAGGTAATGCTTGTGAAAAGATCCGATCGTTGTTCTCCCATGCACATTGTAGGTTATTATTGGCGCAGGATGCCGAAAAAAATGGAAAGAAACCGTTGAACATGCCCGTAAGTGTTTTTCGGACAACCCTTTTCTCTCGCACAATGGCTCTTCATTTCCTCAACGCAAGCATCTCCTATTACAGGATCAGGACTTGGCCAGCAGAATCTGGATTCGTTGATCCCACATCAATGTATTCTTCTAACCAGAACACCCAATTTTAAATTTTTCATTGCATTCGCTCTTCTCATATGTATTTTGGTCGGGGCTTGATATTGAAATTTGTTACAGATTTAACCAACAACCAGAATCAATTTTCAAAGTCCTCATTGGCCAAAATGAGTTCAAGGTGGACCCATCTCAGCTAAACGACCCTCTTGCTGTACAGAATGTCCATCTGATCCAAGGACACGGTTACATCATTGCACATTCAATGCCCATCTCTGGACTGCAAGCTTTTCCAACTGCATGCCTTGGCCAGGAGAATCCTAACTCATTGATTACACATCAAAGCCAGGAGAATCCTAACTTGTTGATCACACAAGTATACTTAATATGCAATTTTCATTAATTTCTTTTAATATGCAATTTTCATTAATTTCTTTCTTCTAGCATTTATTCCAGTCAAGCACTGATCTTGAATTTATGGCAGACAAATCATCAGCAGAAAGGAATTTCATGGACCCTGCCAACCACAATGACCTCATGGTGGGACTCTCTCAGCATAATGACATTGTGGATATAGGATATCAGCTTCAGTCTCAGCCGTCTGATCCAATCCTAGGATAAAACAATGGTTGTGGATATAAGTCAGGCACGGGTGGATTTTCAGGCCAGCAGTCACCAATGGATGATGCTGAGCATTTTGTTGCAAGCATTTGGGCTATTGGTAAAGCAAAAAGGAAGTGGTACAAGGTTGGGGCTGTTCTCATGTTGGCAGCTAGGAAACCAATTGATAAAGCCAAAAGAAGGAAGAGGTGGTTCAAGGCTAGCTACCGTTTTCTAATGTGGACAAGTTAGGAAACCAGTTGCTGATATAGCCTAGATAGTTCCAACCATTATTGTTGGTGTCATCATCATTCATGGTCGTCATCGTCGCCACCGTCATCATCGTCGTTGTCTTTGTTGTTGTCATCGTCGTCATTGGTGTTGTTGTTGTGGTATTAAATAAAAAACATTTGAGAGACAAGTTTGCAGATTTCGGATACTCTTGTTAAACCTTTATGCATGATTAAGTTGAGGATTTCCATCTGATTGCTCTGACTATTGGGTGCTATAATGCCATGTCTGGAAGTTTTTTCTAGCATTGATCTGGATCGTTCATTCAGTCCACTTCATTGTTTTTTAATTGCAGATGAGAATGTGGGAAAAATGGGACCCATTTTTCAATCCACTAGCTCGACTTTCATCGACTTGGACAGAAATGGCGATCGTATTTCTGATTTCTCGCCCAAGGTGCTGGAAAGGATGAATGGATGGGATGACTTCAACGGATACACATGGAAATACATGGATCAGATTGGTTTGATTTTCTTTGATTCATTGAATTTATAATGGTTAGGAATTGATTAAGAGCAGCTATAGAGTCCTGCCTTTATCAGAATGGGGACTATCCTGATGCACATATTTCCATGTTGGCTTGATCTAGACCGTTAATCTTATGGATCTAGTGCAGAGGAATAACACAAATATCTTTCAAGTTGAAGGTGCTAGTTTTCAAATATGGCCTTTATAGATAACCTTCCATTTTTAGGATACTGATCAGAGGGTCAAGAACCTCCAATCTGGAAGTGCTTTTTGGATCCATTTCATTGGCCAAACAGACTATTAAAGCAACAATGCTCCATTTCATTAGCCAAGATATCCATCAATCCGAACGGTTAGAATTGTTCACCAGAACAACTTCTCGAACCATTAAAAAAAAAAAAAAAAAAAAAAAAAAAAACAGGAAGTTATTTGATACTCCAGCTGACGTTTGATACACAGGAACTTACAATTAATGGTACACGTTGCACAAGTAATGCACTGTACCTAATTTACATTCTAAAAATCAGATTAGTTGAGCAATCCTAACCTCTGATCTGTGGAGCCCTTTTTTGAAATAAAGCCATTGGATTTTTTTTATTTTAACTGTCTAATAAATATCTATCAATCTAATAGTTGAATCATCAAGCAAAGCTAATTTTATAAGCGGTCTCTGCAATCTTTCGCATTAAAACCCTAGATCTGAAAAACCATTACAGGATATAGAGCATTTTATCAGAGATCTATAGGAAGATATCGACCATTCTTTTCAAGATATCTACACCATATATCACACACGAACTCTAGATCTGTCGAGAATAGAGCATTTTATCAACGGTCCATAAAGAGATTGATCATTTTTTTCAAGAGATCTACACCATATATCACATACGAAACCTAAATCAGAAATCAAGGAAAATCAAAACAAAAAGAAAGAAAATGCAGAGATCTAATGAAAAAGATCTCAGATCTGAGGTAAACTCACTGACCTGGATGCCATGCTCGAGGCAGTACAGCTCTCGGCCTGACCGATGTGGATCGGATGCACTCTCTCATTTTCTCGAGGTGGAATAAACCGAGAGAGAAGAGAGAGAGAGAGAGAGAGAGAGAGAGAGAGAGAGAGAGAGAGGATTAGGGAGATGGAGCGAGATCGAGAGAGAAATAGGGTTGAGAGAGAGAGATGGTTAGGGAACTGGAGAGAGAGAGAGAGGGAGGGAGGGAGGGAGGGATTGAGGAATTTTTGGGCGCGCGCCAATTTGGGGCATCGATTGGGTAAGACGGACCCATGGACGGTCCTGTCAAGGGCTCCGTGGGGCCCACCATGATGGATTTGGTTTATCCATTCCGTCTATTAATTTTCATAAATATTTGTAGTAGATTATCCCAAATTTAGAGTAGATTAAAGGTCCAAGTTGACCACACCATAGAAAGCACATGTGATTTAATCTCCATGTTTCCTACCGTGTGGTCCACTTGAGCCTTCAATGTACCTGATTTTTGGTTTCATTCACTAAAATAATATTTCAAAATAGATGAACGGCTTAGATAGAAAACATATATTTTTTGGGGCCCTTTAGAGCCCCTTACACAATCTTTAAATAGTAACGGTGTGGCAACATTTTAGCTACGGATTAAATCCGTAGTAAATATATCTACGGATTATATCCGTAGCAAAATACTAACATGGTCCGTAGCCTTTGCTCAATTTTTTGGTAGTGCGTGGGCCCACCTAGCCCCTTAGATTAGGTGGTAGACCGAGTGAAAGATGCCTCGTTTAAACCACTAGAGGTCTTGGTATTGATCCCTGTGGTGGTGGCTAACATGGAGTGTGTGCTGACATGGTGTGTGTGCTAACATGGTGTGTGTACTGACATGAGAGTGTATTGACATGGGGTGTGTGTGCTGACATGAGTGTGGACTGGCATGGGGTCCACAGGACCCATCCACGCCGTCTATCCTTTTTGGATGGGGCCCACCATGGTGTACGTGTTTCCCCCGGACCGTCCACCACCCCTGGACGGTGGGGCCCACGTCCGTGTGGGCCCTCCCTAATGCCAGATACAAAGCTCAACTGGCAGGCGGAGTGGAGACACCTCGTTTCAGCACAGAGGTCTTGGCCTCGATTTCCCTAGTGAGGGTGCTCTGTGTGGGACCCACCTAAGTTTTTGGGTGCGCTTAGAACTTGGCCTGACCCTTCATTCATATGGGACACCCATGATGGGTGGTCTGGATTTGTGGACCCCATCTCGGTGGGCCCAATAAAAGATTATGAATGTTTTAAATGGAGGGTATCCCTCTCAACTGTTGTACCTGGCGTGGCCCACACAAGTCATGGCCTGACTTGATTTTTGAGACCGAGTCCCACGCTGGAATGGTGCATCCGACCAATGGGTTAGATGTTTGGTAAACATCAACAGTGAGGCCCACACAGCTCACCTCAGGGGAGCTTACCGTCAGCACGAGCGTTGTACCTCTTCCCATATATATATGTATATATATATATATATATGTATATATATGGTGGGCCCTACGTGGGACCCACCTCTATTGTATCTCTGCCTTGTCAGAGAAGGAAAAAGAAAAAGAAAAGAAAATGGAAAAGGAAAGAGGAGAGGCAGCCACGTGCTGCTCTCTCTCTCTATCTTTCTCTCTCTATCTTTCTCTCTCTATCTCTCTCTCTATATCTCTCTCTCTCACTCTCTTAATGGCCAGAGACATGTGGGTCCCACCATGACTCACGTGTGATCTGACGGTGGGACCCACCCTAGATGTATGTGTTTTATTCCCCTGGCATGGCCGCAATGATGTTTGTGCACTATTCACACCGTCCATTATTTGAACGACGGGGCCCACCATGATGCAAGTGTTGTATCCATGTCGTCCAATCATTTATGAGATCATTTTAAGACATGGGAAAATGAGGGAATCAGATCTAAAGTTCAAATGGGCCCCACCATTAACCATTTAAATAGTGGACCATGGCATCCACCGCTCAACTTCTAAGGGCAGCATTAGTTCCCAATTGAGTTGATATTTGTTTTCATTTCATCTATCTCTATGTTAACTTGTGAATAGATCGGATCTCAAAAATATATGAGGGTAGGTCCGATTTGACATACTTGAGGCCCATCTTGGTTTATTGTGGCCCATCCGTTGAGGCCCACTTTAATACATGTATGAGACCCATCTTGGTTTATTGTGGCCCATCCATTGAGGCCCACTTTGATGTATGTATGAGGCCCATCTTGGTTTATTTGTGGCCCATCCGTTGAGGCGCACCTGATATACTTAAGGCCCATGTTATACGACCCATTTGTTGTACCTAAGACCCATTAGTCGAGGCCCAATTGGATGTACAGAAGTCCATTAAGAGGTATGACTCTACCATGGTTTGCGTAATGATGTTTTATGACAGCCGTGCCTTGGGAGCAATGTTGGTTTGACATCCACATTATAAGAATAATGTTGGTTAGATGTTCGCATTATAATTCTCCCTAGGGCCCGTTGTTAGACCCATACTTGTAGGCTGTCTGGGCCTATCTTCGTTATGAACAACATCCATCACCATATATGTATGCTTAATATGAGAAGTGACTGATCATAGCATATGCCTTCGGGCAGATTATTTAGGGGCTCCCGGATATGTGGTGTTACCCCACATGAGCGCATGATATGCGCAGGATTGTTGCATGACTGGATAGTGTGATTCATGCATTCACATTATGTGATATGGTTACTGTATGCCCTAGCGACATCAGGGCCATAGCCGCCACATGCATATCGTGGTTGGCAGGATCGGATACCAAAAATCTTGTTCTACATGGGGTGCTATAGATATCCCTGGGTGAAAGTCCTTAAACCCTTATGGTACCAAGAGGTTGCTCCAATGTCTAGACAGAGTAGGTGCAGGAGCGCCGAGTGCCGATTACTAGACGGCTGCGCTTTCCACTGTGTCGTGGTCGGTTGTAAGGGCGTGCGGCCTTACCCGCCCGAGAGGAGGGGGCAATGCTAGGCTGAGTTTAACCAGTTCGAGGAATGGGTCCGCTATCGACGAGCCGAGCCCGATATTGACAGGCGGATAGTGAGGTCTTTTTCACTCACCTTGTTGTGCGCAATGGGGCGACAATCTGGTTGGAGTGTATTAGACCCCGGTTATATTCTAAAGATGAGTTGTACTGATATATGGACTTAGATGAGGATTTGTATGCTTGAGTTCTATTTTACATTGTATGGCCTTGGTATAGCCGACATCATTCATGTCTTGTATCGCATAACCTTGGTACGTCTAGTGGTATTCATGGATTCATCAGCATGTTCCGCTTTACTCTGATACTGCATATCTACATTACTACCTTGCGCACACACTTTCACCACCCTTTAAGCTTTTTATAAGCTTATGCACGACCATTGCGTGCAGGTGACGTTAGGACGTAGCAGCGCTGAGGCAGGAGCGCAAAGTAAATCTTTTTGGAGCTTTTTGTCCATTTTCATTGTATTTTCCTTTATGCTCATTGTACTTGTAAAGTTTTTTATCATAATGAAAATGTGATGGAGTCTTTGGTTGTTGTTTATGGATTATGCCTTTGGTTATGCTTATTACGAATCAAATTGATGTTGAAAATCTTCTTAGTAGCATCCTAGGATCGGAACCTGGCAAATGGGCACCGGGAGTCGAGAATGAGGTTCTATGGAGGTCATTGCACTGGGATTCGGCTATCAGGAATTTTGTGAGCCTGGTTTCCGAGTTTGGTGCGTGACAATAACCCTCTTTGCAGCCCTTGGATCTTTCATCTGGAATGTCCCTGATAACTGAGTCTTCAGTACGTTGATTTCAGATATATCATGATTGACGATCAACATATCATCAACATATAATACTAGGATGATTAATATGCCATTACTCGTTGTCTTGTAATAGACATAGTGATCGTATTCACTCAGAGTAAATTTCTGACTCAACATGAAATAATCAATTTTTTTTTATACCATTACGTAGGCGATTGTTCCAGGCCGTACATCAACCTCATTAACCTACAAAATTTTTTCTTTGCCCCTTTAATTGCTTAGCTCTCTAGTTGCTTCATGTTGATCTGTTCTTCTAACTCCCCGTGTAGGAATACAGTCTTGACATCCATCTGTTCCAGCTCGAGATCATATTGGACAACCAGCACCAACACGAATCTGATAGACACTTGCTTAACCACCGAAGTGAATATCTCTGTAAAGTCAATTGTTTTTCTCTGAGCATAAGTCTTTGTTACTAATCTAGTTTTGTATCTATCCTGTTTTCTTTTGAATAACTACTTATATCCGATCGCTTTTCGGCCCACTGGAAACTCCACCAACTCTCATGTGTATTTTTGTGCAACGAGTCTATCTCATCGTCCATAAACACCTTTCACTTTTCTACATCAGGCTCATTGAGAGCATCCTGAATAGTAGACGGGTCTCCCTCATATGTAACGAGGGCATATGCAATATTAGAGTCGTCCCTGTATTTTACCAGTAACATGCAATCACGCGGTGACTTTTTTCTTACAAGTGACTACTCCACCTGTTCATGTATCTCTGCTTACGCATCTGTCTCTGCCTGAGTACCATATGTGTCAATCTGGATGTCTACGATTAACCTTTCTGGTTCCTCTTGCTCTTCTTGTCATTATTGCAGAATAGGGACCTTTCATCGAATCTAATGTCATGACTAGTGATGACCCTGAGTGTGACCTTGTCGAATAACCTGTAACCTTCCACACCAACACCATAGTCAATAAAAATATACTTTTTTGGCTCTACGGTGTAGCTTATCCCTCTCAACTGACGGTATATGAGAGTAAGCTTCACAACCAAATATGCACAAATCATAATAGTCAATCTTATGACCACTCCATACTTCCTCTGGGATCTTACATTCAATTGCCATATAAGGAGATCGGTTCACCAAATAGCAGGTCGTGTTAACGGCCTCTGTCCATAGGCACTTGCCTAATGCAACATTACTTAACATGCATCGGGTCCTCTCCAAGAGAGTGCGATTCATTCCTTTAGCCACACCATTTTATTCGGGCGTGTGGCGCATTGTATTGTGCCTAATGATCTCTTCATCCTTGCAATATTCATTAAACTTGGTGGAAGTAAATTCTCCACCATTGTCAGTCCTTGAAACCTTTATTTTTTGCCCTGATTGTTTTTCCATCATTACCTTCCATTGTTTGAATATGATGACAACTTTAGATTTACGTTTCATAAAGTAAACCCAAAGTTTCTTGGAGTGGTCGTCAATGAATGAAACAAACCATAACGGCCCTCCAATGGAAAACTCTGGCGATGACCCCCATACATCATAGTGCACATAATCAAGCACTCCCTTACATACATGTTTTCCAGTTTTAAAAGATAATCTAGATTGTTTACCATATATACAATGCTTACATATATCTAAATCAGAATTCTTAAAAGCTGGAATCAAACAACGATTAGATAGTACCTTCATGTCTAGCTCTCTCATGTGGCCTAGACGAGCATGCCACATACTTACAAATGTGGAATCTGCAACAGCTACTGTCACTCCGCCTACCGAAGTGCTTCCGATCAACCTGTAAAGATTTCCATGTCTTTGTGCTCTCATAACCATGAGTGTCCCATTTGTTACTTTAAGGACACCATTGACGCCAGTGAAATTGCACCCTATAGTTTTGAGTGCACCAAGAGAAATCAGACTTTTCTTCATATCAGGAAAGTGCCTAACATCAATCAAGGTATGCTCCATCCCATCAAACATCTTGATGCTCACAGTACCAATAGCCACAATATTATAAGCATTGTCATTGCCCATAAAAACCTGTCTACCATCGCATTCCTTATAACTAGCGAACCAACTACGATGAGGAGTCGTGTGATATGATGCTCCTGTGTTAAGGGTTCATTCATCTTTATAATTGTCGTGCAAGTGACCAATTAAGGACACAGACAGAACATCACCACCACTTGTCTCTTCATCAACATTGGCCTCCTTGGAAGAAGCCTCTGAGTTTTCTTTCTTCGCTTTAGGATTGGTATAATTCTTTTTCATGTGTCCAGTCATCCCATAGTTCCAACACTTTAGTTTTCCTTTGCCCCTGCCCTTGCCCTTGGATTTGGATATAGGTTTTGAAGATCCTGTACCTCGATCAGTATTCCTGCCCCTCGTAATCAGTGCATCGGAAGATGTCCCCATGTCGTCGTTTATCTTTCTCATAGCTTTCCCTTGAAGGGCTTAGATAACGATGTCGACACTCAGGGTTTTATTTGCAGTGTACGTTGTGTCCTTGAATAACTCATATGATGCCAGAGGAGAATTCAACAACATACATGCTTGTTCTTTATCTTTGATCACTTCCTCCATATCCTGCAATTTGCAAACCAATTTATTAAAGTTGCTGATGTGGACCTCAAGATTTCTACCCTCTGCCATCTTGAAATTTACCACTATAGCTTTAAGTGTAGGTGATTTTTAGAAGATTTTTTCGTATATATATCCTCTAACTTCGCCCATAAACTAGCTGCAGTTTTCTCCCTTAAAATATTATAGAAAACCTCATCCGTGAGACATAAACAAATTGAGGATAAGGCCTTCTTATTAATGTATTATATTCATCATCACTCATAATAGACTTTTTAGGCTTAAGAGCACCATCCTCACCTTGCTTGGTTAAAGAACCGATCATCTTGATATTCTATAACTTAAAGTTATTTTTGTCTGAATACTTCTCAATATCATACCTAGTACTTTCCATTATTTCTAATCCTGCAGATCCAGATCCGTGCCCTAACGATAGCTCTAATATCACTTCTTGGGATTTGTGCTGCGGAATCGCACAAAGATAGATCTAGGATAGTAATCCAAGAGCACCAAATAAATTAATGAAGAACACAAATATTTAATGTGAAAAACCCTTGCGGGAAATAACCACGGCACAACGCGACAAAATTCCACTATAAAAGAAGAGATTACAAAGATAGAGAACTTATCCAGCTTGAGCAATCCTCAAACCTTACCTTTTTCACCCCTTGAAACCCTAGAGCTTTATTTTGAAACCCTAAAACCCCTTTAGAAACCTTAGAATGCCTTAGAATACATCCCAATCCTGTATACACTCCTTTATATATGTTTAGAAAGAAGCCAAAATAGAATAGAAAACAAATTTTGTAAAATTTGCATAAAAACCTTTAATGACATCAAACTAATTTTGATGTTATTGAAAAATAACAAAATATATCCAGTGAGCGGGGGCAAAAATTTGAAAAATACTCGATGGCATCGACCGACTTTAATGCCATCGAACCTTCATCGACAAATTTAAGACATCTGTTAGCAACAGACAATCCATTGGATAGTTAGGATCAATGAAGGTAGGCCCCGCACGATGGATGGCCAAAACCATGGTTCATCCAACCTTCTCGATTATAGTTAAATATGGATTATCATTTATAACCATAGATTGGATGGCTAACGTAATCTAATCAAAGTGACTTTTAAGAGAGAAGATCAATCAAAAGTGTGTCCCATGCGATGAACAGTGAAGACCAAGATGGCTAGGATCATATGATTAAACCGACCTAAAAATGAGGTGGGTCCGGTCAAGACATCTCGGAGTCCGTCTCGGGTCTGAATAGTTGCTTGGGCCCGTTTAGTAAATGGGAGGGGCTCGGGCCGATCGTGGCTCCTTGCGTAGGCGGGTAACCCATTGCCGCTCCTCGTTTCAAAACAGAAAGCTGGGTTTTGTAAAATGCGCGGGCCACCTTTAAAAATTTCACGCCCTTGCCACGTCATCGATCCGCACCAAAGCTACAATGATAATCTCGCCCGTTCACACACAGCAATCAACGGTTGCCAAAGCGTCCGAAAATCCATCGCTGAATTCGATCCCCGCCATTTCCCGATCCAACCACCCTCTATATAAATCTCCCAAACCCATTTTCCCTGCACCGCATCTTTCTCCGCGCTTGATAGTTCGAAGCTTTGAAATTTCAGGTCAGCTCTCTCTCTCATATTAGGGTTTCGAATGCCCTATCGATCTCTGCTCTTCTGTTCTATTTGCTTAATCACATTGCTTTAGGGTTTGCAATAAGGCTTTCAAATCTATCAAATTAGTACGCGTGACTATCCAAAATGGTAGTCCACGCGGCTTCGCCTTACGGGGCGGCACGGCTGATCGATTTTCAAATCGGCCGTGCGAAAGGCTGTGGGTCCGCTGGATTGATCAAACGGTGGATCTCGATACCAGTAGACTGTCCACATCAATCACTGCATTATTAACGGTTCTGATTTCTAATCTGTTTTTTAAAGGTATAAAGAGAGACAATGTCTGGCCGTGGAAAGGGTGGAAAGGGGCTTGGCAAGGGCGGGGCGAAGCGTCATCGCAAGGTCCTGCGAGATAATATCCAAGGTATCACAAAGCCGGCGATTCGGCGGTTGGCAAGAAGGGGCGGTGTGAAGAGGATCAGTGGCCTGATCTATGAGGAGACGAGGGGAGTGCTGAAGATCTTTTTGGAGAATGTAATTCGAGATGCAGTGACATACACGGAGCATGCGAGGAGGAAGACGGTGACTGCGATGGATGTGGTGTATGCACTGAAGAGGCAAGGAAGGACTTTGTATGGTTTTGGAGGTTAGGAGGGGGATTTTCTTGATGAAAGTCTTGCGGTCAAGAAATGGGAAGATGGATGGATTTTGATGGGTTTGTTTTAGGGTTTTGGTATTTCTTTCCTTGTTTTAGTTTCATGTAAGTATGGGAGTTGAATGGATGCATGTATGGTGGATTTTATGTTGATGAATACAAGGATCCTTTTATATTTTGTTATTATTCCCTTTCATATTTCTGTTTTTCCGTTCTTTTTGGTTCTTCTTTTAGGACATTATAAAAGAGCCAGAAAAGGCCTTGGTTTCCCATTTCTTTTAAAAGTTGGTTGCCAGTTTGCATTTCGGGCATTTGTAGATCTGTATAGGTTTTTTTTTTTTTTTTTTTGAATTTGAATTTATAGTATTTAAAATTTATTTGGGGTTGTTTACTTGCTAAAAGGTGACTTTTAGCAAAGTTGCTTATGGAAGTTTGGATGGTGGTAAATGGTTTATATTGTAAATAATTTACTAGTAAATCACTTATAGGCTGTAAATGATTTACTGCCTTTTTGTTAGCTTTAAGTTGTAAATGATTTATTAGTAAATTATTTTCAGTGTTTGGATAGCTTGTAAATAGTAAATTTAATCTGCTTTGCAGGCTTTCATTCAAAAATTAAGAACCATTGCCCGCTCCTCATTTACTAGTAAATGAAAACTCACTTTTTATTGGTAAATGAAAAGTGGGCTTTGCTAGTAAATTATTTATAAATACTAAATGAGTTACTAGTGAATTGGAGCATCCAAACACATGTAGACATATACAGGAAAGTGACTTCTAATCTGTCTATGAACTTCTCACCTAAATCTTCAAACATCATATGTAGGTGGTTTGGGAGGGGAAATTCATTTGAAAGTCACAACTTTAAAACTTACAACCATCCAAATGACTCATTAGGATTGAAAGTCTTCTAAGGTTAGGATTTTCAATCCTCCCTGACTGTCTTTTTAAAATTCAAGTTTCAGTCACAATGCTTCCTACCCAACGTGTGTTGATACAAGCATGCTGAAACTTGGTGATAGTTTGTAATGAAAATGAGACCAGCCCATGTTTGGTTTGCTGCACTCAGAACTTTTTTTTTAATCTTTTAGTTCATGGCATGAGTAGTAATTTGACAAAATGTTTGCCATGTGCATGAATGTTTAGAAATCGGAAGTTTGTGTTGGGTCCCCAAGGTGCATGCTAAGCTAAATTAGCAGGAGGTTGTACATGTGTTAAAAATGTAGCCCATGTGGACTATGCTTGATTTGTAATATGAAGTATGTGTGTGTTTGCTAATTGGATTAGGTTGGGTGTACCTTTAACTTAGCTTGAGTTTGATTAGTTATATACCCAATCTGAGTACAATTAATCAGGTCGTGGGTTGGAATTGGGCTTGGTGAGTTGTAAATCTATTCAGTTGGGCTACTGGGTAATGGGTTCTGTGTACTATTCAGTGAACAGGTTGGATTTGGCTGACGTCAACCCCAACTGGGCCCATTAAGTCATATGGTTGATAAGTCCAGTAGAGCGTGCAAAAATTGGAGTGGTGTCGAATGTTAAATGCTATTATCTTTTCTTTGGTTATCAAGAACTAAAAGGAGTCTCTTTTGAACTACAATTCGATTCCCAAGAGAAGCAAAGCATCCACTGGGCCCATTTCCTTATAATAAAAATTGAGTCATTTTACAAGGACCAGTAAAACACACATGTTGCATGTGAGAGGCATTTGAATTGTAGGTCGGGCTCAGCAGATGCAAAAACCTGCATAATTCTTTTTGGATGGGCAAAGATCCAGTTGGACATGGGCAGCACATGTCCCGGCACCACTTGTGAGCATGGAACATATATAGGACATCCAAACCATCCATCATGGGGGCCTATTATATGTTTTATGGTGTGGGCAAAAGATTATAAGCGCACATTCATGATTTGGGCTACTGTTTATGAAAAACAACTTCATAACTTAAAAATAGGCCCAAGATTTCTAAACCTCCACTTGTTTCTAACATCATGTCCAGGGGTGACAATGGCCCGGAGGTGGTCCTGTCCCAACATTAATCCCTTAAGCCCTGTCCCTTGGCCCTAATCAGAGTAATATGATCCAAGATTTAAAACTGGTCTGAATTTAAGAAATTTGTTTGTAGTATCCTTTCAACAATAAACGTGACCTCAAATTGGGTTCGGCTCCATGGCTTAGTGGTATGACAAACTCTGTTTAAACTGATTAAAAAAGACCCCAAATTCAAAACAGGTTAAACGAGACCACTTACAAGTGTCCTCAAATCATCCATTCTTCTTTATAATAGTGACCCACTTGATCATTGGACCTGGCCATGGTGCTAGGCCATTCATTGTTGGCATGGGCTCAGACATTAGGCCTAGGCCTACGTTTTAAGCTCAGAGCTGGGCTCTAAGGCCAAGCTTTGGCCCCAGCCAGACCCATTGCTGCCCTTAATCATGGCCCACCGATGAATATAACAATTTAATGCTTTGGCGACTATATCTTCACAATTGAACCTACTTGATAGACAACTTTGATATAGTAGAGTTGGCTGTTTTGAGATGTGTGGTGTGTCTAAAACAACCAATTAAGAAAGGATATGTGTCACTACGTGAAAGTATAAAGTACGTCTAAGATCTTTTAGAATATCTCAAGTTCGTGTTGCGGAATTATTGCTAGTGCTCTCAAAGTGCTACACGTGATCAATGGACATAATTAACGTGGCCAAGAAGCTCACATACAAGATGTGATCAAGAGAAAGTAGTGTTGAGGCCAAAGCAATTTGATGTATCTGCCTATTTTGGTGCTTAGGGTCAAAGTTGTTAGGTTGAAATCGAGTTGCATTGTCAGTTCTAGCATGCTCGCAAATATTACACGTGATTGAATTTTGCATCCTAGGGAGTAATGTTTTTTTGCACTCCCGGTGGGACACCTAATTTGGTATACATACCGGTGTGTCATAAGAGTGATTAGTTCATCCAAATATGAGTCGAAGGGTTACTTGAAGTTCCTCTGGGACTAACGATCCTGTAACACCTTCTGTATTACCTCCACTCAAGGAGATGCATATGCAGGCAACACCCGAACTCCTAGGGTCACCATCAAATCTAATGGCTAATCTTTCAAATTAGGATCAAGTACCCACGTCTTGGAGTGACCCTCTTGAGACCATATTAGTTGGGATGCGTGACATGCAATTGAGAATCCAACATATCATGGAGTAAGGGAGGGCTCAAGTCAAGCAAGCACAAGATCAGGCAGAGCAATAAAGAATTCAGGTAGAATCCTTCAACAAATGGATGACCAGGTGTATGGACTGTGCCTCTGCCTGCTGAATTCAAATGACATGAGCAGGAAGTTAGAAACTTCATTCCTGAAGTTTGAAATCAAGGAATGCCTAGGGGCACCTTTTCCCTAGGAATCCGCCTTACCATGTGGCACAATACCCAATAGGTCCAGATCCGCCACCATTGGTTGAACCCCAACGTATGGATTATGACTAGGTTATGCAACTAGTTCAAGAAAGTGGCAGGCCAAGTTCTCGGCTGTACTACTACCCCAATATATCACGAACCATATTTGAAATGGATCGACTGACAACATCCATTACCTAAAAACTATTTACTAGACTTTACACTTTTCACTGGAGACACTAGTCAATCGATCATAGAGCATATAGGTCGATTTACCATGCAATATGGCAAATTAGTCAACAATGGCTATTATAAGTTATAATTGTTTGACCATTCCTTAATTGTAGTGGCTTTTACTTTGTATTATAACATGTTGCCAAATTCTATCTAAACCTGACCAGAGATGGAAGAGAAATTCCACGCCTAGTTCTTCTACAAGGACAAAGAAATTTCTATGGTCGATCTTATACATTTCAAGCAGTTGTTTGGTTAATCGGTCAAAAACTAGATGTCCGATTAAAGAGAGCAAAGAGTTGTTGCAAGGTGGTTATAGTTGAAGCCAAGTTTGTACAGGTCACATAGGATGGTTTAAAATACAAACTTTACAAAAAGTTTATCGAGATGGAGTTTGTAGATTTATATGATTTGATAAGAAAAATATCTCGATATGAAGCCCTTCTTTAAGAGGGATCGATACAAAAGAACTCATCAGCTGTGACATATTATTATGTTCCTAACTACAAGGTGGCTGCAGCCCAAGTAGTGGCCAAGAAGTCATTTGTGTGTTCAGCATTAGTTAGAATTGAGGCCACTGCATCGACTATACAAATAATTCATAAGTTGTGTACGTTCGATATTACCCTGACTGATGAAATCTTTGATATCATATTGGTCAGGAAGTCCATTAAAGTTCCCATTAACTAGAAAAAACCCATGGTTGAAGAATTAAAGAAGATTGAATATTGCAACTGGCATGGAATTGGTTCCCACTCTATTAAAAATTGTGTAGTTTTCAGGAATATCATCCTGGAAACATCGACCGGGGATTGCTGGAATTCCCTAATAAAGATAAGGAAGCAATGCTAATTAATACTGATATGTTTCCACCTAATCTGGAGGTTAACATGGCCACAATCAATCTTCAGCACCTAACTTGACTGTGACAGAAAGTCGACCTTGGTCCATGTGATCGCTAGGTTGTGGCACGACAATCTAACAGGAGTAGCTACTTGTCTTGGCAGACGCGCGGCCACAAGCGCAGAGGCGTGGCCAAGAGTAGCACCACACATCGACCATGAGCCACATCTATGTAGTTGATGCATAAGGGCGATCTGGCCAACCAGGCTGTTATCCGAATCAGCTAGTCAAATCAAACCTTGATTTTCGCACAGAGTCGAAGGATCAAGCTCCTATCAACCGTAGAGAACATACCGGCCTCATTTTGATCAATCTTAATAGGTCCTATCATTGAGACAAAGGATGGTTAGACCTCGCCCTACTCAGGAGGAGGTCCAGAGGAGGGTAAGTCACTACAAATTTTCAGTCGTGCCTGATAGGATGAATCGTACTCGGAAGTGGCATTGGCAATGACAATATGTTACCAATCGAAGAGAATTGGCCCACATGAAACATGAGTTGCAACCATAGGTCATAAGCAAGCCAGACATTGATAATTCCTTAGCTGAGAGATGAGCAGTTGGACGTGAACATGATTGATTTGGTCATAAAGCCTCCCTTGGATGGTTCAACTGTAACAAGCCAGCCAGTTAATGTAGAACATAGTAGAGACATTGAAGATCTCAAGGGCTTAGTCGAGTATCTCAGTGATGAGTGCTTCTTGGATGATGACCTATTGATTAAAGAGCTTCTAATAACATCAAAGTTGTTGGAAGAAACCCTACTTAGTCTTGAAAAGGTAGATGTAGCTCCGAGGGAGAATTATCCAAGTACTGTACCCGTTAGTAGAAATGCTAAAGGGCAACCGAATTTGGAAACGCTTGGGGGGCAATGTCCAAATTCTATAATAAGGTTTGAATAATTGCCATTAGTCGTGGTGGATTGCGATAAGGTTATCACACTCCCATCCAGTTTTCAGGCCAAGCCATCTCATCCCAACGAGATGGTAGGAGATGTGGAGAAAATTAGTCCTCTAATAATAATATAATATGGTTCATTCTACCTAGAGGGAGCCAAAAATACATTAACTATCATTGTTGAGTTGGGAGTATCTTATGAGAAGGTGGTCATAGAAACACCCACTATTATTATGACTGAACACCTAAAGCCATTGTACATCTCAATTCATTTAGAAAGATGACCGGTTACCAGAGTCCTGGTCGATAATGGGGTAGCTTTGAACATTGTTCTTGCCACAATGATGGAAAAAGTGGGAAAAATCGAGGTTGACTTAATTCCAATCGAGGTCATGGTTAGTAATTTTACTAGTGGAATAATAAAAACATGTGGCATCTTGCCGTTTGAGTTGACGGTTGGAACTAAGAAAGTGTTGACCGCTTTCTTCGTGGTTGACACCTCATTCAGTTATAATGCCTTACCAGGGATGAAATGGCGGTAAGGATCGCACTAGTTGAAGAAGGAATATGCCAATATGTCTTTAGAGGGGGGGTGAATAGGACTTTTTAAAGTTTTTATGTTTTATTTAAAAACCTACTTCACTGATCCTGTGATCATGCAAATATCAGGATTAGTCAAATGCAGCTCTACTGGCTTCCAAGCTTGGTAGAGGATCCAATTACAAACTATCTTAGAAGTAAACAATATGCAATCTAGTTCATGATGGATATGAATGTGTAGGTGTGTGAGGAGTGATCAGATATTCAAATATTAAAGTAAATCACCCAATCAAAATAACAATCTCAAACACAGCCATTTTATAGTGGTTTGATGATAAGTCTACTCCACTCCCGGTAACCACACTCAACCCTTGAGTGTATCGGATTTCACTAAGGAGGTTTCATATGGTTCACCTCTAACCTAAGGTTTTAAATCAGGTTCACCTTCAACCTTTACAACCTACACTGAGGCTGATTGTTTATGTTCTCACGAGCAAGAGTCAACACAACGCACCCACTTTTAGGCACACTGGCCAAGAATCTTCCATAAAACCCTACTGGAGGTTTCTACATGGTTGACCTCAAACCCTAAGGTTTTACCCGGTTCACCTAAAATCTAGAGTTTTACTGGTTCACTCCAAACCAGATGTTTATGCTCTCCACAGAGCAAGGGTCCACACAACGCATCCACCATGTACACTCCCGCCGGAGGCTTCCTTGAGGACTTCAAAGGGTGAGAACCACTTAAGACCTAATCTTAGAAAGGAATGATCATAAGTGTCCTCTTGGACTCTGGATACTTACAAATAAGCTGATGAGTCTCGTCTAGTACAGTGCCGAAGATCTCCTCCTCCTTGTTGACGAAGAGTCTTCTGCTCCTTTGATCCGCAACACAGAGTGATGTATCAATACTCGGCTTCGGGTTGGGTCAAGGTTATGATGGAATCCTACTCTCTAAAGATTTTCCTATAAGAAAGATAGAGTAGCTCCAATCATCAAGGCATTCAAGGCATCCCAGCTTAATGATTTGCCATTAAGGTAGTAGCTGGAGGATCCTTAAATGGGGAAGTTCATTCCCCAATCCACTCTATTGAATGTCAATGGTGAGGGTGGATTGGAGGATGAACTCCCTTGAGAGAAAGGGCTTTGGATATAATATATAAGTTGAAACACTCAAAAGCTCTCTCTTCTTTCTCTCACAGCAACAAAAAAAGTCCTCTATATATAAGCAAAAAGTTCCAACGGATATAAAACGGTCACATTTATGACAGAGTTCGATATCATCGAGCAGGTTTGATATCATCGAGCGTATACTCTCGATAACATCGATGGTCTGCTCGATGACTCGGACTCGATGTCATACGCTTTTTGAAACTCTTTGCTAATTAGTCGATGAATCGAAACTATTGTCGATGTCATCGGATTTCGAACTATGATTCCATCGATGACAGGTTCGATCCATTGACACTTGAAAAATGAGAGAGACTTGACTTTGAAATATTTCAGGTTTTCATGAATGATCGGGGAACCATCGAGATCATCAGAATTTGAATGTCAATGATATCGAGATCATAGTTGATGCATCGATAAATCCAGCGGATTTGTCTTTAAGCTTGCTGGAAAGTTTATGACCTTGTTCGATGCAATCGACCTGATGCCGATATCATCGATGAATATCGATTCTATCGATTCTATCGAAGGGCCCCCGATCATAGTTAAAAACTATCTGAAATATTTGCTGAAAGAAATGCGTGCCCTTGATCGATATCATCGATGGACTTTCGATGTTATCGATATTTGATTTCAGATCAAATCGGAAGAACATCGATATATCGAAGTAATTTGAGATTTTCATTAAAAAACAGGGGCGCCGGAAGTCTGCCTGTCGATCTTATCAAGCCATTCTTCGATGGACTCGAGATTTGAATATCGATGATATTGATAGGTATATCGATACATCGATAATTCATCCAGATATGTTGTGAAGTTGCTGGACATATTTAGTGCTTATATCGATGATATCGATAGGTGTATCGATACATCGATAAATCCGTCCAGATGAATATTTAGTTGTTGGATACTTTTAGTCCTCACATCGATAATATCATTTAAGGTATCGAGGACATCGATAGAGCAGGTTAATCATATGAAGGGTGTTCTAATAAGATCGATAAGGCGAGAAAAACTTAGAGATTTTCGTATTTTGAAAAAAATGTTTTCTCGCTTTAAAACCCTATGATTTCTAACTTGTTTTTAAGGATTTTCTTTACCTGGTGATTTGGGTTATGGGATGTGAGGCTTTAGTTTTACCTGTGACAAGCTTGCACACATCCAGTTGAGGCAGGCGCTTGAGTTTATCTTCCTATCAGGTTTTGTAGATACTCTGACTCAACATTCACGTAACTTAACAAACCAGGGCACTTTCAATCTCCCCCTTTGTCAATTACGTGACAAAATCCTCAAAACACCCTATAATTCTCTAGACAAACACACCTTAGAATTGTGTGTACATGCTTTTACAAAATTTTATAATTTCTACCCCATGTACACACCCAGTAGCTGCTCCCCCTGACTTGTAAACACCAACTCCCCCTTGCTTGTTGCTGCTACTCCCCCTAACACCTGCAATAATATCTAAGCAGATATACAATTTCCATTCGGGGTGTTTGTTTGTAAATGTTTGTAAATGTTCTCCCCCTTTTTGTCAGTCATTAACAAAGATATCTCAAATGATATTGACTAAAGCGTGAAATTCTTGGGAGAACCAAGCAGGTAGAAGTAGAAAATTGATGAATAAAAGATTTAACTTAATTCCATCAAACATCAATTTCAGAATTCATGAATGCATATTAGATAAGATAGAGCAGTTGTATAACAGTTTTTAATCATATGTAATCCATAACTTGATAAACCAGGGGAACTCAACACAGAAATATGGTATTAATGATATACATTCTATTTAGCCATAATCCAAAATGAAACCAACGTATCCAATTATCCAAAATAGACTGCCTAAGATTGGCACCAAATTAACAGTTATCCCAACAAAAACACCAACCCCATGCACAGATACCCAAAAAAAAATGATATCCAACTAGCACAATCGGCTTCTACCGTCTTCGCGAATCACCACGTGTGAGTAAATCAACGACTTGCTGATTTGTTTGTTGGAGAGAATCGACTTTTTCTTCAATCACGGTGAGATGTCTCTCACAATTGTGAAGTCGCTCCTCCATGCTCGCTATACCGTTCAGTAGGTGACGTTCAAGGTGATGAGTTTGGCGATTTGTGATAGACTCCGGACTCAGCAAAGGCGTTCGGTTAGATCCCCATGGATATGACGGAGGAGCATATGGAGCAGCCGACTGCAGGATGGCACTGTTCTCGGGAAGAGCTGAAGGAAGACATAGCTATTGTGCCACCTGAGCCGAATCACTATCAAACCACTTCTCTGGATGGACTCTATCAGATGAGGCAGGAATACCAACATGATGGGCTAATTTACAGATGAGTACAAGAAAGGCTAGTGTATCCTGATGATTGCCTTGAATGACCCGAATTAGCTGCTTAAGAAGAAGTGTTGGGATGCACACCTGAATTTCCTGGTATACATCGTACAACACATTTAACATAAAGGGAGACAGATGATTACCATTCACATCACAAGGGTAGATATTGGACCCAAAAATGTCATGAAGGATTTTAAAAGTGGGTCTAAGATGATTAATATGAAGGGAATTATCATCATTCCGAGAAATAGTAGTTTCCTGACACAGTGCACGAGTTATCTCGTCCCAAACACCAAGACCATTTAGATTCCGACCGGTAACAGGAATGCGAGTGACTTGGAGATCGAAAAGGTGACTCAAGGTGATGGGAGTGATGTGCTTGGAGTAATGCAATAATTCTACTTGAACACAGGGTGGATCGTTACAAATAACATGACTTTACTTAGGAAGTCATGGACCACTCCAATTTGATAAGTTCCTCCAAGATTCAGAATATTTTGCCATTCTATTACTTCTAGAAGGAGGTCTACACCAAAAGACTTGATGACACTGTTAAGAACCAGACGTTCAACAATAGTGGCTGGATATCTTACTGATGGAGTGAGTTGATGCAAACTGGGTTGTTTTGCTTTTCCTTTTTAAGACTGAGAAGGAGACTTACCTTTCCCTTTGTTCATGATTTTTCAGTGTAAGAGACGGGTAAAGGTAAGGGAGATCAACCAAAAGAATGGAAAGTACCCAACCAAATGTGAGATTTAACTCTGGAGTGAAAGGGATGGAAGGATAATACCCATTTTTTTAAAGCTTTCTGGGACCCGTCGATGGTCTTCTGGCCGAGGATTCGAGCAGAGAGTAAAATTTTTTTTCAGAGAAATAAAATTCTTCCGCTTGATCGCCTTTTATCGGCCAGGAGTTTTCGATTTTAAAGTTGATTTAGTAATTAAATTCAAGCTCCTGTGAATATACCATGCATAACTACTTTTGGATTAAAGTTGATTCCTAATCCAGGGTGCCAAACATAATAGGAGGATTTCAAATCCAGGGCGTTCCAAATCCATGCTCCCAAATCGGCCCTAATTAAATAAGTGCACAAATAACATTCCCAAACACAAGTATGTATAATAGTTCAACTACTTGCCTACTCTACTCTCGGTGGACGCACTCAACCCATGAGTGTATCGGATTTCATTATCGAAGATTTTAAATCAGGTTCATTTCTAACCTTTACGGCTACATAAAGACTCTAAACTTTATGCCCTACACGAGAGCAAGGGTCCTACTCCCGAACTCGACAATTTAGGCTCTACTCTCGAGCCAAGGTCCTACACAAGAACTTGGTCATTTAGGCTATACTACCGAGCCAAGGTCCTACACAAGAACCCAAAGATTTAGGCCTTACACAAGAGCACAAGGCCCTACACAAGAACCTGGAAATTTAGACTCCACACTAGAGTCAAGGTCCTACACAAGAACCTGGAATTAAGGCCAAAGGCCAAGGTCTTACACAAGAACCTAGTTCGAGTTTAGGTTTACTAACTCTTACCCACAATCATACACAAGGAAAAAGAGTAAACATGTTCTCTTACAATGACAACTTGTTGGGTTGAGCCCCATTTGTAGCGCCTCTTTGGGTTGCTTAATTTCTGCTCTTCCATGCTTCAATCAGCTCCCCGATGCTCTCCCGATTATGATGTTGCTGCTTTGCCAAGGCTTCAGGTCCACGATCAACCACGTTGCATATGATGCTCTTACGTGGTGACCAAGGTGATGGGAGGATGGTTAAATCTCCTACAACTAGTGGGAAGTTGTTTTCATAGGAGATTTACTTAGATGGGTTTCCTAGATGATTTGGACAATGGTTTGCCAATATTCCTTAAGTTCAATCTCTAGGAAATGGAAGGATTCAAGCACATCTTCAATGTAGAGGTTTGAATCCTCATATGAGTGAAAATTTCAAGGATGATTGCTTAGAACACCATGAAATAAAGACTATGGATGGAGGATATGAATATGGAATCACCCTATCTTCTATTGCTCTAAAAATCTATTAAAAGCCAAATAATCGAATGCTTTTTATAAACAGTTCGAGCTCCAATAGTAAAAAAAGGGCAGAAAACGGATCTGTCGATGTCATCGAAAGTCTTTCGATGTCATCGAAGATACCTTCGATGTCATTGAAGGGTTCCTCGATGTCATCGAACAATCCAGACAATATATGATATTTTCTTGTTGAACATATTTGGATATGTTTCGATGTTATCGAACTTTAAGTTTTGATGTCATCGAAGGGGCTTCGATGCTATCGAGAAAGTCATAGAAAAATCAAATTTCTTACTGGGCAATTCTGACTTTCAATCGATGTCATTGAGGTGTCTTTGATGTCATCGAAGGGACCTCGATGCCGTCTAGAATTTCAGAGAAAAATCTAGTTAGTTGCTCGACATTCCTGACTCTCAATCGATGTCATCGGCCAGGCCTTCGATGTCATCGAAGGCTATCAATTGAAATATGCTGTTTTGGGCTAACTTTTACATAACAGATTTGCACATCTTCTAAGCTTATTTTTCATATTTTTTTTGGTCTCCTAAGGTTAAGAGATGATTAATAAGGTATTCCTATTAAGTCAAGATCATCTAGAGGTATACGGGGTTGTTTTGGATTAAGGGTTAGGATCACCAAGGCACCTGTTTTATTTGTTCTTGTTTCCTTAATACTTCAACTACTCTTGTGTCTTCGGTCTTCACTTTCCAAAGGCTCAACCGACTATGTGACACAATGACTCACGTGATTGACAAATAGGGTACAAAAATCAGTGCACTAACAATCCTTATCTATCACGTTTCCTAGTGAAGACATGTTCTCTCTCTTTTTCTCTTATGTCTTTTATACAATGAAGTCTAGTTAGATTGGGCTTTAGCATGTGCCCTCTCCTATTGTTTGTATAAGGAGAGAGACATTTTATATTAATTTTTTAAAGATATTTCTCGGTAAGAAGTTCTTATATAGTGGGAGAGTGGTAAGTCTTGTATTTTTATTTTTCTTATTTTAGTGATGAAGAAAGCTTTATGTTGTTGCCTTATAAAGTAGTCATGTCAAACATGTAAATCTCTGTGCCTTTTGTCTATTAATTTTATTTATTCTCTGTCATTTGTGTATTGGTTTGACCCATTCTCCTTTTATTTTTTTGGTTTAGCTTGTCCTGTCTTACATTAACCATGTCAGAAAATACCAAATTCAATTGCTAAGATCTTTATATGTGGAAGTCTTTTTGGAAATGGTCCATTTATGAGACTATTATATCAATGATTTGGATAGGCCAACCATGGTCCTGGATATACACTTTGTCAACCTAATTAGAAACTTGGCCCATTTTATTAATGAGACATGTTTGCATCCAACTGGTTGGATAACGATTTGCCACCATCTAACGAATAACTTACCCAGTCCTTGGCCCTACCATGAGAGGATCACCTTGTGTAAAAATCAACCCCACCCACTCATCATGTGAGCCACTAAATAAAACAAAGAAGATCTTCTGATAAATAACAAACTACAAGTGTGGTCTACCTCAAAAGTGGATTGGGCCAATTAAAAATTAAAACTGCTGGGAATAAATATTTTTTCACACATAAAGCAAAGGAGAGAAAAATCTTGCATCAAACTAAGATGAATGCTTGTTTGTATTTTCGTTTGCTATTTGTGTTGTTGATATCTAAGGTTTGAAGGATTGACTGGAAAGATTGAAACCGAAAACTTCAATATCAAACAATAAATGAAAGGGCCTTTACATCCATATTCTTCTCCGTTTCTCTTTTGGAAACTAGCACGATTTCAGAAGCATTTTCTAGCTCACTGGTTTTGCAATTTCTAAGTACATATGATCATTGTGAGATCCTAACTTCTAAGATAGTAATAAAAGGCGCTTCATTGCCTTTTTTTTTAAAATTTTTTTTTTTTTTATAATGAAACAATTCCTTTGTTTTTTTTAAAAAAAAAAAAAAAAAAAAAACACAAAATCCCATTATAAAGTGAAGAGATCACTTTCAAATCTCTCTAATTTGGTGGCCCTAGCTTTCTGATCAGTGGTATATAGATACATATTTCTTGAGAAAACTTCATTTATTGGATAGGAGAAGGTCTTTAGTCCAAGCGGCCGTTGGACCAGGAGTTCCTGTCTACACATCAGATAACTTCTAAACTTTCATATGCATGTATCATCCAGTCCATCCAACAGCTTTTCTACATTATGAGAATCACTTATTGTAACAAAAAAACAAGCCATATCTACTCATTGAGTGAACAATAGTTATATTTTTGTTATTTACCAATGACTAGGCATTATTTTCTTCAGTGTGACCCACCTGATTGGTGGATAGTGCTGATTTTTGCTTAGGGTAACCCTCTTAGGGATGCCGACGTATTGAAAAAGTTGGATTTTGAATTCAAATAATAGGTTGGAAGTCATTTGCTAAGTTATGGTCCAACTGGTTGGAATCCACCTTCTTAGGTAGTCAGCCTAGATTTTGTAAACCTTGTCATAATATTATGAAAATAAACTAAACGATATTATTGCCATATTGTTGTGAGATTTTCAAAATGTTAGTGGGTTTCTCGACTAAATTCTCCAGGCTCTGGAGCCTGTCCCTCATCGGGCCGGCTTAAGCTGGAGTATTAGGTCCGCGGTCTAGGCTCGAGCTGACATTTCAAGTCCTTCTAAATGGTCTAGGCTTGGACTTAGATGTCCAAAAGCCCATCGGCTCAGTCCAGCCCATTAGGGTTTACAAAGGATCTGCCTCATTTTAATGGTGGGAGTTCAATCCCTATTGTATGGTCCACATGAGATTTGGATCCACTTTATTTGGACGGTGCAGATATGAAACACATACATCAAGGTGGGCCCATGGTCATGGCCTTACTTGCCAATCTGTTACCCTTGCCTCACATAACCTGCATCCACTTCCAATCGGTTGGATATCCAAGGCCCACTTCTAATCGGTTGAACATCCGGACGTTAGAATGTATAGACTGACGTGGAAAAGCTCCTTGAGACCTTTTATGATGTATGTATTATATCCACATCATCCATCCATTTTTCCATGTCATTTTAGAGCAAGAGACCAAAAGTGAAGTATATCTAAAACTCAACTGGACCACACCATAAGAAACAGTGGGGATTGAACTCCTACCATTGAAACTTCTTAGGAGCTACAGAAGATTTGAACCAAGCTGATATTTGTGGTTTTCATTAATCTAGGTCAGTATAACCTTATAAACAGGTTAGATGCAAATAAACATGATGGTAGGCCCTGGGAAGTTTTTAACACCTCATTTTTGAACTCATGATCTAAAATGATCTGATGGATGGTGCACACATATTACACACCAGGCAACCAGTCTGACTTACAGGGCCTTAATTAATGCTTATAAATGGGTAGTAGAGAAATCATGTTCCTCGAAAGAGACTTGTTGGCTTAGGTTGGCACACCATGATGGGCCTATAAATATTAAGGGGGATGTCTCTCTCTTAACTGTTTCTTTAGTAAGCTTGGTTTTTTGACCATAGGCATAAGGTAGAATTACAAATCAAATGGTTATAGTGAATCTCATATGCACATCAAGGTGGGAGTCCCTAGAAGATTTATTTTCCATTTAACGTCTCTACATCGAGGGAGAGGGGTTTATCTCACGTGTCTTCCGAAAACGTGGGCCGGGCACCTTGAGTGCATTCCACCTTGTTGTTGATGTAAAATCCACCTTGATCATAAGGTGTGTCACACCATGTTAAGTCTATGGCTCAAAAATAAGGAAAAAAAGAAAAGACAAAAGAAAAGAAAAAACCTCATTTGTATTTCAAGTAGACCACACAATTGGAAACATCACATGGGATAAAGTTCACCCTCCGAACTGTTTCCCTTGTTGCAGCTCACTTGAAACATGGATGTACCTCAATTTTGGACTCGATTCCTAAATATTGGTGTGGCATCTAATGGTTGGAGTGGATTTTATATGATTATCACAATGGACCTTGTAATAATCAAGGGTGGATGTCTCTCTCGCAACTATTTCCTTTTGTGTGGCCCCACTTGAATAACGAAGAAACCTAATTATTTTTCCCTTGGCCTAATATGGAATTACACATTTAATCATCAGAGTAGATCTCATGTACACATTACATTGGGCCCTTAAACAACCAAGGGTGTGCATCCCTTTAATTTACAAAATTCGTTCATACTTGGACCTGGGCAAGACCCTCTGTAAAAATTTTGGGCTGGGCTAGAGATGGATTTTTCTGACCTGTCATGGGCTTGGGCCAGATTTGGGCTTAGATTGAATGATATGGGCCAGGTTAGACAAATCCTGGCTGACCTTAACCCGGCCAGTTGACATCCCTGTAAACAAGGCATAAGTGGAATACAAGTAATTTAAGTTAAAACCATCCAAGTTATGCATCCCAACCGACATGTATCATGAATTAAAAGTTAAGCTTATTTTATTATAGTAATTATTGGATTAGTGAAATATTTATTGGATGGCTATAAATAAAAAATATCTAATGGTCCTATCCCAACAAACAAGTATCGACACTCTAAAGGTTAGCAATGTTCAATCAACCTAGTCTTAAGTTTGTGATTAAGCTATAGTGAGTTCTAGAATTTGGTTGGTTTAATTTGAGCCATTATATGCCTTGTTTTCAAATTTGACTCCTTGCGTATCAAGCATCATGCTTAGTCGAAGTATCAAATAACTCCCTTTCCATCATATAATTCAAATTACTGATGGTGACTGCCCAATAAATGATACCAAATTACTTTGATTGGTGTGGTATAGTCACCTTGCAAGCAGCTTGGCAACAGGAAAACCAAAAAACTAATCCAAAGGATATAGAGCCCCTTCTTTCTTCTCCTTCATATAATCAATCATCACTATGTTGATGAGTTCCAATGTTTGCAGAAGAAAAATAACCAATAGCAATTTCTCAGTAGGGTCCAAAGACTCCCAAACTATACACCAATAAGAATTAAGTTAGGATTCCTCTAATTAATCAAATTAAAGTTACTAATCTAATGATAAATAGAAAACTAAAAATAGCTAACAAAATTAAAGTTACTAATCTAATGATAAATAGAAAACTAAAAATAGCTAACAAAATGAAAGAAAAAAGAAATGTAAACTCATAAATCTGAGCTTTCTTAACTTTTCGTGGAACACACGCTGCGAAAGAAACTCGTTGCAATTGAGTTGGAGTCTTTTGCATAATTTTTTTTCTCCGAAAAAACATGTGCTCTTAACAACTGTCCTTCGAAACAAGAATCCGGATCCTCTACTTGTAATAAACATGGTTTTTCTGCATTGTGATTGATACACATCATCACTTACGTTGTCAGCAATATTGTTACATTAAATGCATTAGGTGATGATGTGGTCCAATCACATTGCAACAAATATATATATATATATATATATATATATATATATATATATATATATATATATTTCACATTTCACGTATGATGTTCTCAAAAAGTTCAAATGATCTGAATATTCTTGAAATAATAATAACTTGATCACCTGGTGTCGGATTCATGTGTTCTTGAGCTCTTTGGAAAGCTGATTTTAAAAGCTTTCAAATGAGATGGTGCTCATGCCATTTCAATACTATTTAATCCTCCAAAAATGGGCTGCAAGTTTCGGCATAAGATTTGGATAGATAGTTAGGTCACAGGGTCTATTGGTGAGAGGGCTTGGAATTGAAATTTGATCCCGGGTTGCATGAGATCGTAATCCATTTCGCAACTATCTATATTGTCATATTTAATGGGTCCAAGCATGCCGAAATGATGAAACTATCCGGACTGATGAATCTACTCGTGAATGTTTCTTGCTTGAGATGGGACCCATAAAGTAAAAAGTCTATGATGTGTACAATCCACAACTAAAGATAATGACTCTCTTGTGAATTAGTAAAAATCTCGACCCTTGGATGGTTCGGTCATGATTCATGATGAGATTAACGGTGGAGATTAGCGTGGATCATATGCTGCCTGCATCACCTTCTCTCTTTCATTCATGCTGAAGGAAAAACCCAATATACCGGTAGTGCCGGTTAGATTTTCTAGGGTAAGAAGCCCACAACATGTTTACCTATAAGAGTGCAAATCACATTAGCATTTCTCAAGAATAAAATAAGAAATAAATCCCTGATTGGTGCATTATGTTGAGGCTCAAAGGCAAGCAATCTAAACAATTCATGTCGTGTTAGTGAGCCATGTTGAAAAATAGTAGTTCTGATTAAGTTTCTTAGGTGGGAGCATATTGACAAATCTCATTCTTAAGAATTTCTTGGTTTTGAAAAATAAAATGGATTTTCAAAATTTGAGACTTTCTTTGGGAAAATCTCTCTAAAAAAAATTAAAATTTTTTTTGTTATAAAATAATTTAAAATTTAAAATGTAATGTACAATTATAGCATGAATTAGTTAACAATTTAAACAATTTTACATTAATATCTGGATAATTACATAAAAATATCAAGAAATTAAAAATGGGACACATTTGAAAATCTCAGAATATTATTGTGATATTACTGTTTAGTTGATTTATTGCATAAATATCGTGAGATTTTCAAAATCTCAGAGATATTTGTCATAGAAGGTGAGAGTTGTCAGCTGTTAACCATAGATCAGCCAGAGAATTTCTCAGGAGATTTTGACGCTTTTCTTGTGATGTTATTGAGAAAATCTTGTTGAAATAAAACATATAAATACATTTCACAAATTAATAAATATTTTTAAATTAAAAAAATATGAGCACAAATTGATTTATATTAGCTCCTAAATAATTTTCCCTAAATATAGTGAAAAATTAAAATCTTCTGAGATTTTGAACTCCAATATCATTATGGTAATATCATTACTCTTAACTGTTCTCATGGCAAAGAGGAGGTGGACTGCGAGATGTACTCAGGTGCCACTTTCTAAATTGTCGTAGGGTTATGCATTAATCCTAACCATTCATTTTGCTGATCTTCTCATAGATGACCCATTTTTTAAAACCCGCCTCTCTTAGACAATCCTAGCTAGGCATACTTTCACTTTTCTATACTAAAGGCCTGTTTGAATTGCAAATTATGGCGGTAAAGTATCGTAAAAATGCCATCATCATGATTTTACAATGATTGTTAGACAGTAATTTAGTGATCAAATGCAAGCTTGTGAAGTAATTTATAATCATTACTCCTGTTCAAACACGCACATTTCATTAATGTAAAAGCATCATGATTTTACTACATGTTTTCAAATAAAGGAATTTTTGGTCAAATTATATAGTTTTTAAGAGTCTGTTACTGTAATTTGTGATCATTACACTTTTATAATAAATTATCGTCTTTAGATGTCAACCCTAAAACAAATTCGTCTCCTACTAAAGCTTCAAAGGGCATACTCAAATGGAAGGGCATTCATCGGATAGGTTCAAACCATATATGTGTATTAAGAAGGGAAATTGACCATACTCGCCTCGAAGTTTGGGCAAATTACCTAGAACGCTACGACACTCCATATATTCCCAGAAGGGCCTTTTGACAACTTTTGGAGTTTATTTCGGACGAAAATGCCCCTGACCTTGGTTCAGTAGTTGCACGGTTTTCTAGGGACTAAGAAGTTACGTAGTATTTAATGCTAGTAAAGTGATGTGTACGGAATCCTTTTTTGCACGAGGGCAAGGACCAAACTCGTGGGGCCCAAATTGATGTATGCGTATAATCCATGCCGCCCATCCTTTTTACCGTGTCATTTTAGGGCTAGGGCCCAAATATTAGCCTGATTCAGAGCTCGTGTGGGTCACATAATAGAAAATATTGGTGATAATGGAACTCGTTGTTGAAACTTTCGAGGCTCATTGTGATGTTTGTTAGAAGTGGACACTGCCCAAGTCAAGACTTTTTGGGCCCACGCCGAGCTGACCGACAAGGTGGACGGAACAGATCTCTCCATTGTTGGGCTCAGGCTATTGTACCAATGACTATCCTTTCATTTGGTAGTAAAGGAAGTGAACATGTAACAACCGCGACCCATATCACATGAGAACCACGACACATATAACATGATAACTACGACCCATGACAACTACGATCTATATAACATGACAACTACGACCCATGTAACATAAGAACCATGACCCATGACAACTACGACCCATGTAACATGAGAACCATGACCCATGACAACTACGACCCCTACCACATTACCACCACGACCCTTACCGCATTACAACTGCGACCCAAGTATGGGTCGTGATTGCCATGTTATATGGGTCGTAGTTGTCATGAGGTAAGGGTCGCCATTATCGTGCTATACGGGTTGTAGTCTTCATTTTATAAGCTTTGACTATTGATATTTAAGCCCTCACGAGCTCTAAATTGGGCTAATATTTGGGTACTAGCCCTAAAATGACACGACAAAAAGGATGAGCGACATGGATTATTCACAATCCTTACCTTATGAAAACCATGACCCATACTCGGGTCGTGGTTGTAATGTGGTAACGGTGGTGGTTGTAATGTGGTAAGGGTCGTAGTTGTCATGGGTTGTGGTTCTCATGTTATATGGGTCGTGGTTCTCATATAACATGGGTCGTGGTTATCCTGTTATATGGGTCGCAGTTATTCTGTTATATGGGTCGTGGTTGTCATGGGTCGCGGTTATCATGTTATATTGGTCGTAGTTATCATGTTATATGGGTAGCCGACAAGGTGGATGGATTGGATCACCCCATTGTGGGCCTTAAGCTATGATACCAATGGTTAATTTGGTAGAAAAGGAAGTGAACACGTTGCAAACTATGAACCATGCAACATGACAACCACGACTCGTATAACATGGCAACTACGACTCATGCAAACCACCACCCAAATGGGCCCACATTGATGTATGTGAATAATCCATGCCACCCATCCTTTTTGTTGTGTCATTTTAGGGGTAGAGTCAAATATCAACCACAACCCTTTGTGGATGAAAACCACGATCTATTGCGCATGTGAACTACAACCCTTTAGATGGATCTTGGTTGTCATATAGCAAGGGTCGTAGTTGTCTTATTATATGGGTCGTGATTGTGAAGTTATACGGGTCGTGATTGTCATATTATATGGGTCGTGGTTGTCAAGTTATATGGGCCATGGTTGTCATGTTATATGGGCTGTGGTTGTCATGTTATATGGGTCATGGTTGTCACGGGTCATAGTTATCATGTTATATGGGTCGTGGTTGTTATGTTATATAGGTCGTAGTTATCATGGGTTGTAGTTGTCATGTTATATAGGTTGTGGTTGTATTATAGGGGTCGTGATTGATATGGGTCGTGGTTGTGATGTTATAAGGATCGTGGGTCCTGTTGTGATTTGTAGGGCCCACCATAACCTTTATTTTCCATCCAATCTGTTCATAAGGTCACAAATACTTGTATGAAGAGGAAAAACAAATTTCATGTTGATCCAAAACTTCTGTGACCCCTAAAAGGGTTTCAATGGTAGACTTTAGATCCCCCTCCTTTTTGCAGTGCGGTCCACTTTATCTTTAAATGTGTCTTATTTTTTATCTCAAGCCTCAGGACTAGCTCGTCAAATGCATGGATGGTGGGAGCTGGAGAAGTTTCCGATCAAGCTAATATTTATTTTTTCACTTCACCCACGTCTACACGGTGGGCCCCACAGAGGGCGGGGGTAAGATGCAATCCACGTTCGTGTACCACACGCCAGCTATATATCTGCTGTAGGTACGTGTCGTGCAAGGAGAGGAAATGGATTGGCTACTCCCCCTGATGCTCCTCCAGCTCGAGTTGTACGAACGGTTACATGGGCCCCACAGTGATGTATTTATTATATCTACACCGTTTATCTATTTTTAGAGATCATTTTATAGCATTATCTAAAAAATGAATCATATCCAAAGATCATATGGACCACACCACAAATAGCAGCGGAGATAATGATTTTCACCATTAAACAATTCGCAAGACACGGGACGCGGATTTCCTACGGCGCTGGGAGCTTGGTGGGGCCTACCTTGATGTTTTATCAGGAATCCACTCCGTCCATCTGTTTCGTGAGCTAATTTTAGGATATTAGACCAAAACTGAACATGTTCCAATACTCAAGTGGGCCATACTAAAGGAAAAGGTAGTTAGGGAAAGTCCTACCGTTGAAACTTCCCTGGGTTCGACAGTGATGTTTACATGCCATCCATACCGTTAATAACGTCATTCTTACTAGGATGAACTGAAAACACAAATATTAGCATGATTCAAAACTTCTATGGCCCCACGAATATTTCAACTGTGGATGTTCAATTATAACATTTTCGGGCCACTTGAGCATTGTATATTGTTCATTTTTGGCCTCATATCCTAAAATGAACTCACAAAACATATGGACGGTGAAGATTTCTCACAAACATCCCAGTAGGCCCCATCTGCGTTCCAGACGGGGCTTTCACAGGAAATCCACGTACGCGCGACACCTACCTACTATGCAGCTGGTGTGGGGTGCAGATTAGCTACTGACAGGTTGAGTAGCGAGAATGGCTACTGAAGTGACGTCACCAAGTTCCGTGGGCCCCACCATGATGTATGTTTTGCATCCACACTTTCCATCCATTTGGACAGATCATTTTAGGGCAATATTCAAAGAATGAGTTAAATCCAAAGCTCCAGTGGACCCCAACACAGAAAACAGTGGAGACAGTAACGCCCACCATTAAAAACTTCTAGAGGTCAAAAAAGTTCTAGATGAAGCTGTTATTTGTGATTTCTCTTATTTCATGTCTTTTTTAAGTTTTGAACAGGTTGGATTTCAAATAAACATTATGGTGGGCCTTAGGATAGTTTTAACGGTGGGAATCACTCTCCCCACTGTTTTCTGTGGTGGGGTCCACTAAAGATTTTTATATACCTCATTCTTTGGCTCATGCCTTAAAATGATATCTCAAAATGGATGAACCGGTGTGGATATAACGCATACATCATAGTGGGGCCCACAGAACTTGGTGAGGTCACTTAAGTAGCTGACTCGCTACTTAACCTGTCAGTATCTAATCCACGTCCGCTGGTGTGAGGTACACCAGCCAATCTGCTTCTGTCTCGGATGGACGCTGATTGCGTCCTACCCCCGCCTGACTCTAGCTCGAAAATTACTCCAAGCCGTTCATTGGATGAGACCTGAACTGACATGAATCTAATTGAAAAACATCACAGCTAACACATTTGAAAGTGGCCGAAGGATCTAGACCGCAGGGTTTGATCTAAATGAATTAGATTTGTTAACGATGCATGTTGCATCTAAGAAATAATAGTAATCGGGACATGATTAATGTTGTGCCAATCTCTATGTGGCCCACCATGATGTATGCATTAGATCTGTCCATGATGTTTCCACGCTTCTGTAGCCTTTGATCCATTTACACTACCAAAAATTGATCGTGGTTGTCATGGGTCATAGTTGTCATATTATATGGGTCATGGTTGTTATGTTATATGGGTCGTAGTTATCATGGGTCATGGTCATCATGTTATATGGGTTGTGGTTGTAATGTGGTAAGGGACGTAGTTGTCATGGGTCGTGGTTGTTATGTTATATGGATCGTGATTGTCATGTTAAATGGGTTGTGGTTGTCATGGATCGTAGTTATCATGTTATATGGGTTGTGGTTCTCATATGATATGGGTCACGATTGTTAAATGTTTACTGCATTTACTACCAAATGAAAGGATAGTCATTGGTACCATGGCCTAAGGCCCACGATGGAGTGATCTGATCCATCCACCTTGTCGGCCAACTCGTCGTGGGCCCAAAAAGTCCTGACTTGGATAATGTCCACTTCTAACAAACATCACAGTGAGCCTGAAAAGTTTTAAGAGTGGGTGCTACTGTCACCATTATTTTCTATTATATGGCCCATACGAGCATTGGATTAGGCTGATATTTGGGCCCTAGCCTTAAAATGGCACGGCAAAAAGGATGGGCGGCATGGATTATACACATACATCAATGTGGGCCTTGATGTATGGTCAAATTCTCAGGTCGTGGTTGTAATGCGGTACGGGTCGTGGTTGTAAGGTGATAAGGGTCGTGGTTTTTATGGGTCGCGGATGTTATATGGGTCTTGGTTGTCATGGGTCGTAGTTGTCATGGATTGTGGTTGTCATGAGTCGTAGTTGTCATGGGTCGTAGTTGTCATGGATTGTGGTTGTTATAGGTCATAGTTGTCATGGATCGTAGTTCTCATGTTATATAGGTCGTTGTTCTCATGTTATATGGGTTGTGATTGTCATATTATATGGGTCGTGGTTGTCATATTATATGGGTCATGATTGTAATGTAGTAAGGGTCGTAGTTGTTATGGGTTGTGGTTGTCATGTTATATGGGTCATGGTTGTCATGGGTCGTAGTTGTCGTGGGTTATAGTTATCATGTTATATGGGTCGTGATTCTCATATGCTATGGGTCGCGGTTGTTACATGTTCACTTCCTTTACTACTAAATGAAATGATAGCCATTGATACAATAGCCCAAGGCCCATAATGGGGTGATCCGTTCCATCCACCTTGTTGGCCTGCTTGTCGTAGGCCCAAAAAGTTCTGACTTGGGTAGTGTCCACTTCTAACAAACATCACAGTAAGGCTGAAAAGTCTCAACAGCGGGTTCCATTGTTACCATTATTTTCTATTATGTGACCCACGCGAGCTCTGGATCAGGTTGATATTTGGTCCCTAGCCCTAAAATGACACGGCAAGAAGGATGAGCGGCATGGATTATACACATACATCAATGTAGGCCCCACAAGTTTGGTCTTTGCCCATGCGCAAAAAAAGGTTCCTTACACATCACTTGCTTGGCATTAAATACAACGTAACTTCTTATTCTCTATAAAATCGTACAACTCCTAAACCAAGGATAAGGACATTTTGGTTCAAGTAATTTTTAAAAGCTTGTCAGAAGGCCCTTCTATGAATATATGGAATGACGTAGCTTTTTAGGTAATTGACCCAAACTTCGAGCCAATCACGGCCAATTTCCCTATTAAGAATCATTTTGGGATCTGTAGTTAACTGGATTTATGGTCTTGAATATTAACTCGCACTGCACGTGCCTTGTAAAGAGATGGCTCTACCGTATTTCTATTTGTACTGGCCCTGGCCTTTCACCCACCCATCTCATTTATTGCATTCCCATCTCTTAGTTAGCCCTTCGGAAAGGCTGTTTCCATGCTATGTATCTTGAAGAACTTGACTTTTTCGATACCCAGCCAGAGTAGCTATGCACGTGGTATGCATTAAATGAAACAAAGCAGTCCAAATTGTGGGACCCATTGTATGTAAGTCATAACTTGATTTTAATTACTCCAACTATCCTAACCTTTGGTTAGTAGGCTCATTTGTTGAATTTGGATACTTCACCGTCTTCTTGATAGAGCATTTAATATTCACCAACAAGCCAGTGAAGAAGAAATGCATAAACAAATCACATTCAAGGAAGGGAAGACCGCAATACAATTACTAGGATCTTCCTATTTGGGAGTCTTTTGGGAATTGGTCCATCCATGGGGCTGTCACAATGACTTGGATAGGTCAACCATGCATAGTCCCTACCTCTACAAAATGAGTTCTACACTATAAACTTTCCTTTGCCAATCCAATAGAAAAACTGGCCTCTTGTTATAAATCAATCCCACCCACTCATTAGGTAGGCCACTATAGAAAATAATGAAGAGATACCTATAAATAACAAACTACAAATGTGGTCTACCTCAAAGTGGATTGGGCCAATTTTTGCATAAGGTGATCCTATCATCCAACTGATTGGATGTGAGTGTCTCTCATTATAAATTAATAAGTTTTAAAATGTAAATATGTAGATATAAAATGGATTATCTTAATATTTAAATACTTTTTGTGTTGAAATCGCAATAAGTTTGTGATTTATGGCAAAAAAGTAGAACTGCAAGGAACAAATATTTTTTCACACATAAAGCAAAGGAGAGAAAGATCTTGCATCAAACAAAGATGGATTCTTGTTCTTATTTTTGTTTGCTATTTGTGTTGTTAATATCTAGAGTTCGAGGGATTCATAGGAAAGATTGAAACCAAAAGCTTCAATATCAAACAATAAGTGGGTTTTACATCCACATCCTTAATTTAGCATTTCTCTTTTGAAACGTAGCATGATTTGGGAAGCGTTATCTAGCTTGCGGGTTTCACAATCTCTAAGCACATATGAACCACAAGTTAAAGCTTATATTTATTTTCTTAACTATTGGATTGGTGGACATTTATTGGATGGCTATAAATGAAAAATATCCAATGGTCCTATTTCAACAAACAAGTACCCTCGAACTAAAGGCTAGCAGCATTCAATCAACCTGGGCTTGGATTTGTGATAAGCAATAGTGAGTTCCAGAATTTGGTGGGTTTAATTTGAGCAATCATATACCATGTGTACAAATTCAACTAGTTACATATGATAACATACGATTGAAGCAAGCACATGTCTATCACAAATGGATTAAAAGAAGTTTAAGAAGAAAATTAACAAAATTCAGCATAGTTCGATCAATTGAGGTCGATCGAGCAGACCAATTGAGTCAATTGATCGATCAATTGATGGAAATTCAAATTTAGATGAAAAGCTTGCTTGTCGGACACTTTTTGCTCAGTTTGATCGATTGGCAGGTTAGGTCAATTGATCAGAAAAAAATCAATTTTATGGATTTTAGTCTCTGGGCTTTTTTGTGCCCTTCCTATAGATTGGTTGATCGATCAACCGATCGATTGACCGAATGCGGAAACTTGCACGTTTTTTAGTTTTAGTTTCCTTATTTGTTTTTGTCTTTTCTAATTATATCTTAGGTTTGTTTAAAGTTATTTAATCATACGAACTCATTTATTTTAAATAGCTTTTAATAAAAATATTCTCAAATTTCTTTTATTTTTCTCTAGACCCGAGACTCTTCTCTTGTGGATTCAAAAGAACCTCGTAGATTCAAGGTGCTTATTGTTTGAGGGAGACGATGATTGAGCTCATCATGCCCAACCCTGGGTCAACATGTATCAAGAGTGACGCTTGGTTGGATTATCAAATAACTCCCTTTCTGATGATCACCATGATATCATTTAAACTAACGTGCATGATCTTCCAATGATGATGATCATTGATTGACTAATGATACCCCAATTTGGCAAGCAATTCCATGACAAATCACATTGAATGGCACAGTATAGTCACCTTGCAACTGGCTCGGCACCATGAAAACCAAAATGGAAAATCCAAGGGATGTAAAGTCCCTTCTTTTTATAAAATCAACCACATCTCCTATGCTGATGAGTTATATGTTGGGGGCCTTGCACAAAACCTTAGGATCTAGCCCTCCAGAACAAACCAGAATTATGGATAATAAAGCAATGAAAACAATTAATGCATCAATCACACACCACATGAGATTTTTACGTGGAAAACCCTCAAAGAGGTAAAAACCACGGGACCTCGTCCAGATCAACAATCCACTATGAAGTAGAACGTTACAACCTTCTTCACTCACGCAGGAGTGGATAAACAATGAGAGAAACAAAGAAAACGGAGAGATCTCACCGATTGCGAGGACATAGAAGCGCTGAGATATAGATTGCACAATAGATAACCTCCACGAGCATATACCTCCCTTTTATAAGCTTCCTCTCTCTCTTTCTCTTTCACTCTCACCTTTGATAGCCCTAAACCCTTTAGCAAATCCCTTGTAAAGCTTTAGGAAACCCTCTTGTCATACCTAGAAAGCCCTAGGAACTCCTATTTAAAGTTTTAGGAAACTCATTTCCACATCCGAGTTGCGAAAGGACTTGCAACACGAAATCCGCGCAAAATCGCGGAACGAATTTGCGTAACCTCGACTGGTCGAACCGAGTCTACGACCGGTCGAGATCCACCTACAACCGGTCAAGCACCTCCTTCGACTGGTTGAGCACCCTGGAGAAAAATAGTCCATAGTCGCTGGACTTTGAGTCGTGCCACGACTCGACTCCATGACTGGTCGACCACAGCCTTCGACCGGTCGAGCAGGGCTCACGACCGGTCGACGAAGGGTCAAAAAAATTCATCATTATAATCTACGCATAATAAAAATAACCAATAGCAGTTTCTCAATTGGGTATAACAAAGACTCTAAAACTGTCTCACCAACAAGAATATTAAATTAAGATTCCTCCAATCAATCAAATTAAAATTACTAATCTAATGACAAATAGAAAACTAAAAATAACTAAATAACTAAATAACTAACGAAAAAATAAATGTAAACTCTGAAGTCTGGGCTCTCTTAATTTTATGGAACACGTGCCTGTGAAAGAAACTCCTTACAATTGAGTGATAGTCTTTAGCATAGAAATTTTCAGAACAAAACGCATGCTCTTGACAACTGTCCTCCAAAACAGTTGTAACTTGATTATCCGGTGCTGGGGTACGTGTTCTTAAGTTCTAATTTGGAAAGCTGATTCTAGAAGCTTTCAAATGAGATACTTCTAATGCGGTTTGAATAATGTTTAATACTCCAAAAGTGCGGTGCATGAGATCGTAACTGATTTTGTATATCAATCAATAAAAGATGATGACTCTCACAAGAATTTGAATCAATAAAAATTTTGATTCAATGATCATAATCCATGATCAGATACTGCCTACATCACAATATAGCTGGTGTGGGTACGGGTGCGCTACACTCCTCGAGCTCTGAATTGCACAGCCGGTCTAAAGGAGATTAAAGTTACACGGGCCACACAATGATGTATTTATTATATCCACTCCATTCATCCATTCGGAGAGATAACTTTAGACCATGAACCCAAAAATGAGTCATATCCAAAGCTCAAGTGGACCACATCACAGATAGCAGTGGGGACAATGATTCTCGCCATTAAAACATTTATGGGGCCCACCATACCGTTTATTTTCCATCCAATATATTCATAATGTCACACATACCTGGATGAAGAGAGAAAAGAAATATCAATATTATTTATTTATTTATTTATTTTTTAAGTTAGCTTTTTAGTACACCCCACCGTTAGATCACACTTCACTGTTAGCCACCCCCACTAGGTATCTTTCACTCAGAATATGCCAAGACCTCATGTGTTGAAACGAAGTATCTTTCACTCAGTCTACCACTTGAGCTATGGATGAAAATGTTGAGAAGAAGAAGAAAAAGAAGAGGAGAGGAAATACATTGTTGTGATCCAAAACTTTAAGGGTTCATTTAATATTTGTATCTGTCTTACTTTTCTCTTCAAGCCTGAACTTGGTGACGTCAACACATGACCAGCCATATTCTGCTCCCAGCAAACCGGGCGCGGATTAGGTACTACCCCCGCCTGTTCGGAGCTCATGAGGAGGCTCCGAGGGCCGCTGAGGGGCACTGTGATGTATGAATTTTATCTAAATTGCCTATCATTTTTTAATATCAATTTAGAGTACTAGACAAAAAAATAAGGCATACTCAAGGTTTAAGTGGACCACGCCACAGGAAGCACCGGTGCTAAGAACACCCACCATTGAAACCTTCTTGAGAAGGTCCACCGTATTTTTTATTTTCCATCCAACCTGTTGTCATGGTTATATAAACCTGTGTGGATTGAAAAAACAAATATCATCTTAATCCAAAATTTCTGTAGTCCTCGAGAATTTTTCATAGGTAGGAATTTAATCCTCACTGTGTGGTCCATTTATTCCTTGGATCTTCTTTATTTTTGGGTTCATAATTTAAAATGATACGAAAAAAAATGTATGGACGGTTTGGATAAAATTCAAACATCATGGTGGCCCCTCAGTGGCCCTCGGGCCACCGCCTGTCCTGAGCTTCGAACAGGCGGGGTACTGCCTAATCCGCGCCCAAGGAAACCTAGCACAATGGGCAAGCGTTAGTTAGATTTTCTAGGTGGGAGCCGACAACTAGTTTACTTATCAGAGTGCAAATCTCATTCGAATTTCTCAATAATAAAATAAGAACTAACTCCCTTATAGTTAGGCTCACGGACAAGCGATCTAAACAATAGATGCCATGTCAGTGAAAGTTGTTAAGAAATGCTAGTTAGGATTGAGTTTCTTAGGTGAGAAGGTATTGATAAATCACATTATTAAAAAAAAAAAAGATTTTGGAAAAAGGAATTTCTCAAGAGATTTTCCAAAATTTAGACTCTTTTGAGGAAAATCTCTCAAAAATAAATAATTTAAAAATATTTGTTATAAAATAATTTAAAAATTTATATAATAATTATAGCATGAACTAGTTAACATTTTTTTTTAAAAAATTAATATCTAGATAATTGCACAAAAATATGGAAAAATAAAAATTGGAGATATTTGAAAATCTTAAAATATTGTTGGGATATAATTGTTTCGTTGATTTCTGGCATATATAGTGAGATTTTCAAAATTCGGTGATATTTGTTGTTATGGGAAGATCTGAGCCTCTTATGATTCCGAGGACCGACGTCATGCTGATCCGATCGGACGGACGAATACCAGCTCGGCTCGGATCATAAGTGCTGACATTCTTCAGCGAGGGTTGATAGTCACACTGATTGAGATTTTATGCGCCTAAGGTATCGAGCCGAGGTTAGCTCCCGAGGCAGGCGCTCCACGAACTAAACTTAGAAGCTACCATAAGTAGACGTGACCGGTTACTTCGCTCGTAGATACTCACAACGTACATGACGCAGTACAGGATCCTTGGATTACGTGCAGTATCTCCATGATCTGAAAATCTCCCTGATTGCGTGGATCGTGCCGTGAATAACGGGCCCAGACCATCCTACAATCAGGTATAAATACATGAGGACCCAATTGCTACAGGCACGCGACATTTGACACTCTCCTTCTACACTTTAATTTAGACCCCGATTCCCTTGACCTGACTTAGGCATCGGAGGGTCCCCTGGCCTAGCCAGGGTCTCCTTTGCTCATCCGTTTTGCAGGGCCAAGGTCCATTCAAGGAGCATTGCATGAAGTGGAGGGTAGTCTAGATTTAGTCGTCAACATTTTTGGCGCCATCTGTGGGAATCTGATACAAAAAGTTAGGTTCCTGTTTTCGAATATAATGGCTCGAGGAAAGAAGAAAGCAGTAGCTGAAGAACCAGAGCCGAATGAGCAAACTCGCTCCTTCTCGCTATTTCACGCCGAATCAGCCCCAAGGCCCTTCCAGCGTTCTTGCAATCAGGCGAGTAAATATCGTACAATGCAGAACGAGATACAAGCCCTACGGGATGAGGTGAACAGGATGAAGCAACAACAGGAGCCGCGACCGCACCCCGTTCAGGAAAATCCTACACCTGAACCAGTGGGTTCGGTTGTGGAAGCCCACTTCGCGCCGAGGGGTGTGAGGCTCGAGGCGCCTCAACACCCCCAGGTATCGCCCTTGAGTCAGAATCCTCCCCCGACCCAACTCCGAGCCTCGGCTCGGAACACGGTCACGCGAGTTTCAACCAATGTTTCGGTCACCTCAGCCCTGACACCGACAGATCTCCGCCATCGGTTGGAACGGAGGAGAGGAAGGAGAACTCCAGAAGTTGAAAACAACTAGGAAATTGTGGCAGAAAACAGAGACCCGTGGGAGAAATGGTTCGCAGAGTTCAACGATAGATTCACGGCTCTAGAAAAGAAACAGTTGCCTACGTCAGTTCCCACCACCATTCAGGCAATGATGGAAGATACCGAACCTCCCTTCACCTCTGAAATCATGAATGAGGTGATGCCTCAGAGGTTCCAAATACCTCCCGTCATCTAATACTTGGGGTCTGGAGACCCATCCGAACACGTAGAAGCCTATCGCTCATGGATCAGATCCAGACAACGACGGATGCTATGATGTGCCGAAGGTTCTCGATCACACTTGCAGGTTCCGCACGGAGTTGGTACCGACAGCTCAAACCATATTCCATTAGTTCCTTCACAGAGTTGAGCCAATTATTCCTTACCCAGTTCATAAGTGGTAAGAGGAGTTGAAAACCCAACACTCGTTTGCCATCAAGCAAGAGCTTAAGGAGTCGTTGAAAGATTACATCGTTTGCTTCAACGAGGAAGCGTTATTGGTGGAAGACTACGATGATAAAATGGTACTCGCTGCTGTGTTCAGTGGTCTAAAAGAAGGGAAATTCACTTTCTCAATTGGAAAGAACTCGCCGAAGACACTAGGCGAACTGGTCGCCAGAGCTCAGAAGTACACCAACGTGGAGGAATTCTCCAATGCCCATAAGAATGTCCAAGTAATAGAACCGAATGGTAAAGGGAAGAGGCCTAGGAACGAGGAATCTCAGTCGTCTAACAAAGGGGTCGATGATCGCGTCTCTCGCGATCGTCGTTTGAGCAGAAGACCGGAGGAAAAATTTCATTCCTACACCCCCTCAACGCGTTTACCGAGTAGATTCTATTGGACATCCGAGGAGAGAAGCTGCTGAATTGGCCTGTTTGCATGAGAGCCGACCCAGATCATCGAGATAAGCGCAAGTATTGCCGCTTCCATCGAGACCACGGCCACAATACAGCTGACTGTGTCGATCTTAAAGATGAGATCGAAACCCTTATTCGGAAGGGGCATTTACGTCGGTACACCAAGGGAGGAAAAGTCGCTTGGAAAGGAGAAAGAGAGCGAGAGTAGCCGAATAACGCCACGGAGGAGCCCATCGAAATCCGTACGATCTTTGGGGGCTTATCCGGTGGTGGAGATTCGAACAGGGGGCGAAAGGCTCACTCTCGGAAGTCCGAACCGGAGCATTACATCCATTTAGCCGAGCAGCCCAGCAAGGAGCTTTAAGTCAGCCCATGCACTCTGACATTCACAGAAGAAGATGCTCGCGGAATCCAGTACCCACACGATGACACTCTAGTAGTCACCATGACTATAGCGAACCGAAATGTATACCGCATCTTGGTCGACACTGGGAGCTCGGCCGACGTAATCTATTCTGAGGCCTTTGAAAAATTGAGAATTCCGAGGTCTTATCTCAGACCCGTGAAGACCCCTTGCATGGCTTTGCCGTGGAAAGAGTGATCTCCGAAGGAGCCATTTCCCTCCCTGTGACCGCGGGAGAAGGGCAACATCAGGTCACACTCATGATGAACTTCTTAGTTGTTAATGTACCGTCAGTATACAACGTTATCCTGGGCAGACCTTCCCTCAATGTAATGAGAGCAGTCTTCTCCACCTATCACCTGATGATGAAATTCCCTGCCAATGTCGGGATAAGCTACCTCCGAGGTGATCAACGAGAAGCTCGGAGATGTTATGTGATGACAGTAAAGAAGTGGTCAGTTAAGCAAGCGCTCACCATCAACGTTCTAGACCCCAGAAGGCCTGTGGAAGGCTCATCCGTGGAAGACCTGGAAAAAGTGCCACTTGATGAGGCTGATCTGAGCAAGACCGTTCAGCTCTGAACATCATTGAATCCTGGGCAACGGCTCGAGATTTTAACATTCCTACGACAACATAGCGATCTCTTCGCCTGGTCCCACCAAGATATGTCAGAAATTTCTTCGGACGTCATAGTCCACAGACTGAATGTGGATCCAGATCACAAACTTGTCAAGCAGAAGAGAAGGCCGTTCGACGCCTAACGATACCAGGAAATAGCAGATGAAGTTTTTGCATTATCCCGACTGGATCGCAAATGTGGTCCTTGTGAAGAAGGCCAACGGGAAGTGGCAGGTCTTCGTGGATTATTCAGATTTGAATAAAGCTTGTTCGAAAGATAGTTTCCCATTACCTCGGATCGATCAGCTGGTGGACAGCACGGCGAGACACGAGTTACTTTCTTTCCTGGATGCATATTTCAGATATAATCAGATCGCAATGCACCCCCCCAGACAGGCAGCAAACTACCTTTATCACGAACATGGGGCTCTACTGTTACCGGGTTATGCCATTTAGCTTGAAAAATGCTGGGGCCAAATATCAGAGGCTAGTGAACCAAATGTTCTCTAAGCAGATCGGACGCAACATGGAAGTGTATGTTGACGACATGCTGGTGAAAAGTATTAAAGCATCCAATCATCTGACGGATCTTGGAGAAACGTTCACCGTCCTTCGAGAATTCCAGATGAAGTCGAATCCCATGAAGTGCGCTTTCGGAGTCGGCTCAGGAAAATTTTTCAGTTTTCAAGTTAGTTAGAGAGGTATCGAGGTTAATTATGACAAGATCAAAGCACTCCTGGACATGAGATCGCCTCGGACCATCAAGGAAATACAATGCCTTACAGGGTGAGTCGCGGCGCTCGGACGTTTTATATCTAGAGTTACGGACAAATGCCTCCCCTTTTTCCAACAGTTGAAGGGTCATAAGAAGGCAGAGTGGACGTCGGAATGTGAGCTAGCCTTCCAGTAACTGAAACAGTATCTGGGTTTGCCCCCTCTGCTGTCCAAACCTGAAGAAGGCGAGCCTCTATTCCTCTACCTCGCGGTCTCAGCCTCGGCCGTCAACTTGGCCCTAATCAGGGAGGTCGGAGGTAAACAACACCCCATTTATTACGTGAGCAAGGCTATGATATTGGCAGAAACAAGATATTCGCCCTTGGAGAAACTAGCGCTCAGCCTCGTTGTTTCAAATCGGAGGTTACGTCTATACTTCCAAGCACATTCTGTGATTGTATTGACTGACTCCCCTCTCAGACAAGTTCTTCAAAAGCCCGAGGTGTCGGGTCACATGACCAAGTGGGCCATCGAACTCGGTGAGTTCGATATCCAGTTTTGTCCAAAAACGGCAATCAAAGGCCAAGCCGTAGCCAACTTCATTGCCGAATTCACTAATCCGAGCGCAGAAGAGGTTAGTACTGAAGTTGAAATAAGTCCGGTTGACCCCTCAGGTGAGAAAGAAGCAATGTTGGACCCAGGATGGATCCTTTATGTGGATGGGTCATCCGATATCAAAGGGGCCAGGGCTGGGATCGTCCTGATCGCGCCAGATTCCACGACCATCCAATATGCAATCAGACTCGGGTTCAAGGCCTCAAACAATGAGGCGGAATATGAAGCTTTGCTAGCTGGACTCAGATTGACGGTAAGTTTGGGTGTCTAATCTCTTCAGGTCCAGTGCGACTCTCAGCTAGTGGTAAATCATATCTCCACCGAGTACGAGGCCAAAGAAACAAGGATGATCGCTTATCTTGACGAGGTGAGGAAATTGATTGAAAAATTTTGAAATTGTACTATTCATCAAATCCCATGAGTGAAGAATTCATGGGCCGATGCCCTAGTGCGGCTCGCTTCAGCCGTGGAAGGGAAGATCCCGCGAGTCATCCTCATCGAATTCATAGAGCATCCAAGTATCGGCAAGCTGGAAGAGAAGGAAGTCAATCTAGTTCATGCTAATCCAAGCTGGATGGACCCAATCTTCAACTACCTCACGTTCGACGAGATCCCCTCGGATAGGCTAGAAGCTAGGCGACTGAGGGTCCGAGCAGCTCGATATACCATCCTAAATGACATCCTATTTAAGAAAGGGCATTTCCAGCCCTACCTCAGGTGCCTCCAGCCCGATGAGGCAGAATATGTCATTCAAGAGATTCATGAAGGAATTTACGGAAATCATTCCAGCAGTCGAGCCTTGATCCTGAAGATACTTCGACAAGGATATTTTTGGCTAACTATCAGGGAAGACTCCAAGGACTATGTCCAAAAATGTGATAAATGCCAGCGCTTCACTGCCGTATCGAGACAACCTACTAAAGAAATGACTCCTATGAGCGGCCCTTGGCCGTTCGCCCAGTGGGAAATTGACATCATTGGCCCTTTACCTACAGGAAAAGGGAAAGTTAAGTTTGCCATCGTCGCTGTCGATTACTTCACCAAGTGGGCCAAGGCCGAGCCAGTTGCCAAGATCACAAAACAGAAGGTGGTCGACTTTGTCTGGAAAAACATCATCTGTCAGTTCGGAATTCCGCGCACCATCGCGTCGGATAATGGTCGGCAGTTTGATAACGACAAATTCTAAAGCATGTGTCAGGGACTCGGCATCATTAATGCATACTCTTCTCCTCGACATCCTCAATCCAACAGACAGGTAGAGGCAGTCAATAAAGTCATCAAGCACCACCTCATGATAAAGTTGGAAAAAATAAAAGGAAACTGGGCCGAGGAACTTCCGTTCGTTCTCTGGGTTTATAGGACCACAACTCAATCCTCAATAGGAGAGACTTCATTCTCGCTCTCCTATAGCTCTGAGGCAATGGTGCCAGTCAAAATTGGTCTCCCTACGCTCGAGTCGGGAGAATTTCGAGCAGATTGCAGCCAACTTGGACTTACTCGAGGAAGTTAGAGATATCTCGAGGCTCTGAGCTACAACTCGACATCAACAAGTGACGCGATTTTATAATTCGAAGGTCAAGATCAGGAGGTTTAAACTAGGGGACTTGGTTCTCCGTTGAGTATTCCAGAATACCGCTGACCAGGGGACTTGGACACTTGGACCAAATTGGGAAGGGCCCTATCGAGTCGTTCGGTCAACCAAGCCAGGCTCCTATTACTTAGAAGACCTCGAGGGCCATCAACTCCCCCACCCCTGGAATGCCGAGCATCTGAAGGTTTACTACCCATGACAAAATAACCTTTAAGGTTCTCAATGAATGAATGCTTCCAAGCGACAGGCTTTTAAGGCCCTCAACAAATGTACGCCTCTGAGCGACAAGCTTTTAAAGTTCTTAATAAAATTCACCTCTTCGCATCCACACGAACGAATTATCTACTAAGCAAAAGTTGCCTCTCACATGCAGGGATAGATTTGATGAGCTAATTCCTTAAAGAAGGGGTTAGTACATTATCCCACAAAAATTCTACATGGTATCCCCTCTAAGTCAGGGGTAAAGCCAAAATGCTGACCCGACTCTCCCAACATAAGAGTCGGCTTACAGACTAATGGGTAAAGCGGAAGGTTCTCGCCAATTGTGGGACGGGCTGACCCCTTAGGGGTTTGGACTCGACAAACAGGCTATAAAGGCCTCAAACTTTATAAGGCGGCATTGAGAGAAGCTGACCCATTAAAAGGTCGGCACGGCCACGCCTTGGCAAAAATCGGCAACTAACAATTAACAATCAACAATCAACAACCAACATTCGAAAATTAACTATGGGTTAACATATGAAAAATCATCATTCACAAACCCTCACCAGGAGGTCAAAAAGTAATTAGAAAGAAAAAGTTTTGACTATTCCCAAAAAGAAAGAAAAAAAGAGAGCAAGTAATCTAAGCTATGCAGATGGAGGAGGAGCTTGGGCGTCAGAAGCTTGGTCCGGGCGGATGTCGTCAGCAGGTGTCCCTCCAGCTTCTTCAAATAATAGGGAGTCAAGGTTAAGGTCTGGGTACATGTCGTGGACTGCCTCAATGCAATCATCATAGCCGCGGTTATAAAACTTGGCGGCCTCTGCGTCCCTCTCCTTGGAAGTTTTGAAAGCCTTTATTACTCCGGCCACCGCCTCGGCCAAAGATGATTCGTCTTCAGCTCATTGAGTTTCCCTCGCCTGAGCGATAGCTTAGGTCTGCTCTTTTGCAGCCTCGACTTTAGCCCGATCAAGGGCTTCACCCAGACGAGCGTTCTCCTGAGCCAGCGAGTCCACTTGAGCCCTGGTTCGGGTCAGCTCGGTGGTTGCAGCGTCGCATTGAGCTTTAAAGTCCTCTGCGACCCCTTGCAGTCGTAGCTCCCCACTTTGAGGTCAATTACGTCCTCCTGAAGGGGAAGCTCCCTGGCCTTCCCATCTTTGAGTTGCTGACGCAACTCACCCTGCTCCAGTTAGAAGAGAATCGCCTCATTCCATAAGACTCCTACCTCAGCTCTGAGTGCCTCCACTTCGGCGTCTATCTTTTGACGCTCTCGCACTCTCTCCCAGGCCAGGAGGAGCCTCGGAACAGACTAAATAAAAGCAAAGACAAGAAAATAAGGTGCATATAAAAAATGGAGGTTAAGAAATATGAAGAGACGAGGAATACCTTGTAAAAGACTGTTGCTAGATCATTCAGAAAGGAGTCATCCGACTTGGAAAGAAGATTGACGATCTCTTCTTCCGGAGCATGTTTGGCCGCCCAGTGAGCCAAACAAGATATATGGAAGCCCGGCTCGTACCTTGTGCCACTCATTTCCACATGCTCCGAGCCTCCCTCTGCGATCCTAGTCCTGCTACCGGCCGAGGCCTGAGCCTCTGACTCGAGGGCATTCCTTACCTGAAGAGGGGATCCGAGAGCATTCCCTACCTCAAGAGGGGATATCATCGCATCAGCCATTCGAATGGCATCCTCCCGCTCGGAGGACGAAGGAATGCTATGCAGGGGGCCGTAGTTACAAGACGGGCCTCTTCGGTGGGGGGAACGGCGGTGGGGGGAAGGGAAGGGGTTATGGTCGCCGGGGGGGTTGAGGTTGCCAGAGTCGGAGCGATGATTGCGGACCCCGACTTTAACAAGTGCCACAATCGCAGTTGTGGCAATAAAAGCCGCAGCTGAAGCTGCAGTAACAAAAACTAGAGCGGAGGGGCCTTCTCCACGAGGAGTTACTTGCCTCCTCCTCCGAACGGTGGTCTTCGTCCAAGGCTCAGGTCTCAACAATTTCTTTGCTGTCGGGGCCGCCTTCCTCCTCCGAGAACCAGACGCCTCGACCATACCTGTAAAAAAAAATAAATCAGCAACAAAATGGATGTCCGATTCCTCCAAAAGAAATGGAAGAAGAACTTACCAAAAGACGTTGGGAGAGGCACCGACTTACAAAGCCTAAACCAATGGAGGTTGGCGGCGATGATCAGATCTGACCAGGAGCGAAGCTCTCCCGATCGCGCCTTCGCCTTAGAAATGTGGTTCTTCTGGTCTCAGTTAGGGGGGGCGTGCCTCTTGGGAAGTCTACAAAGATAAAAAATAAAGGTTCCAGTCTAACCAACGTGATAGAAGAAAGTATAATGATAGAGGAAATTAGCTAGTCCGACCTGGTTTTGAAAATTAGGTTGGAACCGAAGTCATCAGAGTCCCGACTTCAGCCGCCGGTGCCTCCCATTCTCTCGCAGCCCAAAACTATTTATTCTTCCAGTCCTTGTTAGAGGATGGAAGATTTATTACCAACCCCAACCCTTTGTTGCCTCGGGTCACGAAGTAGTACTATGGTTCTTGACTAAGTATAAACTCATCAGTTCCGCTGGGGTCAGTTCTGAGTTCCCGACTTGACGCCAGATGATGAAGGCAGAAATCAGCACCCTCTAAGCGTTGGGGGTGAATTATCCGGGAGCTAAGCCGAGGTAGGCCATCATGGCTTTGATGAAGGGATGGAGAGGAAGTCGGAGCCCCCATTGCAGAGCACATAAGTAAATGGCGACCTCTCCCTCAGCGGGCGCACCGGCGGTATCAAGGGGCTTTGGGGCTCTTATCTGGACAGAGTCGGGGATTCGGAACTCCGAGCAGATCGATTCCATTTAAGACTCAGTGAGCACGGAACCTCCTGGGACTACCTCTGAGGTCTGCCCACTCGCCGGCATCTCTGTGGTCTCGGTAGTTGTAGCCCAGGGGGCTCGAACAGTCTTCTTCTTAACAGCCCGTTGAGTCCGAGCCCCTGCCTCCTTCTGTCTTTGGGGTCGAGGGAACAAAGGTACAGCTTCAAAAGGACAGTTAGAGGCCCCTCTCCCATAGTTAGAGCTCTCTGGCTCGGAGGAGTTATCGTTGCCCCGAACAATCTCCAGGTCGGACGACATCTTAAAAGGAAGGAATACAAAAAGACACAAGGAAGGAGACTCACCGGACGATCACTGGGAATCGCTACTGCCGGAAGAATTCAGTCCGTCAGAATCGCCTATCAGAAAACCTTGGTTGGCCGGAATCACCTTCGTAAAAAATCGCCTCTTTCGTTATCAGCCCAAATGCAAAGCGTAAAAGTGAATGAAAATTTCCACAGAAAGCTTATATAGACCTTGCCAAATCCTTGCATTAACGATAAGGAATGATGGCTGCAGCCAAATCATCGCGAGCTGACTTCGGAGCTTACGTGGCCGCGCATTATTGGCCCAGGCTCTATCGAGCAGTGCCCCTTTGACATCTAGCAGCGTGCTCCGGATAAGCGAAACGACGCCCGATTAACGAAAAGCTCCATTCAAAACACTAATCAGGGGGTACGTGGCGATAGGGCATAGGCGAACGATGATTCAAAATCTTAACCATCGCCACGCGGCTGTGGAATGTTGGCCCGTGGGCGGGAAGCCCCGAAGGCACGAAGCTTCGTAATTCTGAAATCAGGATAATATCGGTTCGCATGAGAGGTTTAGCATGCCGAGGCGGTTGATCTTCCGGGTGCTTACTCTCCGAGTCCGTGACCGACCTCGAAGAGTAGGGAGCTTCTGTTATGGGAAGATCTGAGCCTCTTATGATTCCGAGGACCGACGTCATGTTGATCCGATCGGACGGACGAATACCAGCTCGGCTCGGATCATAAGTGTGGACATTCTTCGGTGAGGGTTGATAGCCACACTGACTGAGATTTTTTGCGCCTAAGGGATCGAGCCGAGGTTAGCTCCCGAGGCAGGCGCTCTATGAACTAAACTTAGAAGCTACCATAAGTAGACGTGACTGATTACTTCGCTCGCAGATACTCACGATGTACATAACGCAGTACATGATCCTTGGATTACGTGCAGTATCTCCATGATCCGAAAATCTCCTTGATTGCATGGATCATGCTGTGATTAACGGGCCTAGACCATCCTATAGTCAGGTATAAATACATGAGGACCCCATTGCTATAGGGATGCAACATCTGACACTCTCCCTCTACACTTCAATTTAGACCCCGATTCCCCTGACCTGACTTAGGCATCGGAGGGTCCCCTGGCCTAGACAGGGTCTCCTTTGCTCACCCGTTTTGCAGGGCCAAGGTCCATTCAAGGAGCGTTGCACAGAGTGGAGGGTGGTCCAGATTTAGTCGTCAACATTTGTCATAGAAGGTGAGAGTTGTCTACTCTAAACTATAGTGGCAAATCTCGTTATTGACAATTTCACAACCAGAGAATTTCTTAGGATATTTTGAGAGTTTGACCTTTTTCGTGCAATATTATTAAGAAAATCTTGTTAAAAAAAATATAAATATGTTTTATAAATTAATAAGTTTAAAATTTGAAAAATATGAGCACAAATTGAATTATTTAAGCTTCTAAATACTTTTCCTTAAATATGTTGAAAAATTAAAACTTATCACGATTTTGAACTCCAATATCATCACAGTAGTATCATTAAAACTTCGCGAAAGATATTATGAGATTTTTAAAATCTTAACAATATTTATCACAATGTTTTTAATTGTTCTCATGGTATAAAGAAAACGTGGACTGCAAGATATACTCAGGTGCCACCTTTTAAATCGGGGTGAGTCATACACTATGCATGTGACATATATGCAAGGCAATCCATACCTTTCAAATTCGCATGTCCCGCCGTAGATGAAGTATGGATAAAAAATTGCAATTATTAGACTTTTTCATCTATTTTTTACTGTAAAATTTTAACCACTGATCAAATTACTTTTGCAACTATTTAGTAACCACAAATTGGATGGTTAGAATGAGTCACAACTGTTATCAGATTTCCTGATTCTCCATGATTCATTATGCATAGAAACCATATGGAGTTAAGAAGTGGAAACACGTTCTTAGATCTTCATGATTTCATTATTACACTTTTGATAAGCACCGTCATCTTTCAGTCTTTTGCACCTCTCCTTTCTTGCATGTCAATGAGATACATTTACAATGCTTAGAGATAGGGGAGCACACGGGTCGGTTCAGTCCAGTTCTGGGGTGAAACTAGAACTGAACCATTCCTAATGGTTCCGGGAAAATTGGAACCGGAACCGGACCGTAAAAACCAGTTCGGTTTTATGGTTCTGGCGGTGGCTATATAGGATTTGGGCCATCTTGATCAGCATCATATGTTTGCTACTCATTTCGAATGACCCAGATCCAACCATTGCATCTCCACCGGCTGTGATTATTACGTTGGAATCACAGTTGCCATTATTATTGTTGTGCAAAGCCTGTTATGGTGGTTGCTTTCACTAGTTGTCATTAAATCCCTCATCATCATTGTTGTTGGTTAAAGCATCCGATGCAGTGGACCCCACTTGTGTTGTAGCCCATCCTCATGACGTTGATTTCTTCCATCGCTGCTTAACATCACCCATCTTCTTCAAGGATGCTAGATGTGATCAGATCTAAGTTTTTTTCTTCATCGCTGCTACTTCGTGTTTTTTAGATATGACATTCATCATGTCTTTCATCTCTGACATGATCAACCTTAACCAAATAGTGGGCCACCCTCACCTTTGTTGCTAGAAGTGGTCAGGCCCTAATCAGTCAGTGGGCCTCCCTCATCTCTACTAAAGGACGTGATCGATCACTGATCGGTTTTAAGGAAGTGGTCAGGCCTTAATCAGTAAGGTTCAGTTCCAAGTTCGGTTTCACGGTTCGGTTCTATGATTTGGTTCACGGTTCAGTTCGGTTCTACATAACCCCAAACCGACACTAACAAAAAAAGGGGCAAAGGATTCAGACCACGTTACTTTTTTGCTATGGATATAAACCTTAGCTATACTTGCTACGGTTTTAATCCGTAGCTAAAAAGTTGATACACCATTAATAATTAATAGTGTTGTAAGGTGCTCTATGAGGCCTAAAAAAAACTATATGTTCTATCTAAGCCGTTTCTATATTTGTAAATATTACTTTAGAGGTTGCAAAAAAAATCAGCTAGATCGAAGGCTCAAGTGGACCACACGGTAGGAAACTTTGATATTAAATTACAGTTGCTTCTTATGGTGTGGTCCAGTTGGGCCTTCTATATACCTGAAATTTGGTTTCCTAAAGTAAAATAATTTATTAAAATTATGGATAGGAATGGATTAATGAAATACATCATGGTGGGCCCCATGGAGTCCCTAATCGGTCCGTCCATCAGAAGAGCCCCAAATTTGGGCGCGCGCTCAAAACATAGCCGCGCCCAAACATTGTATTTCGCACGCTCCCTCTCCCTGTCCCTCTTTCTCTCTCTCATTTGCCTTGTAGACATGTCATAGCTCTATTCTACCGCAAGCCAGCTGCCCAATGACGGCATTGTAACGGTGCTCCAACCACACCTCATCGGCATACAAATCCAACGGATTAGGGTTTCCACTTCTGGAAGGTGATATTCTTTTGATCTTCTCAGCTTTAATATATTCATGATTGTTTGATAGTGCTAAATTCATGAAATGAAATTCTCTTTCTTTTTTATTTTTGGGATTTCTTCTTTGAAGTTCTATAATCAATTAGGGTTTGCTTCTACTTTGTAATTCCTTTTTTGGAGAGAGTAGAAATCTCAGCAATGCGAAGAGATCTACCGTTGAAGGAAATTGTACGTATACTTCTCCTTCTTCTTCATCCAAATCCAAAAACTCTTGACTCCTAGAATGTCGATGAACAACTTTGAATTCTTTGTGAATTAGTTTCAGTTTCGCCTTTTTGTGCATTTTCTGTGGCTGTTTCAGCTTGATTCTTCGAAAACCCACATTTCACGGATCTGAATTTTATTTTATTTTGCCTAGCTTTTCTTTTGATTTTGTTGTGGAAACTTGGATTTTGAAGATCTGTGCATTTTTTTGAATTTGATTTTAGATTTCGTTAATCTGGAACCTTAGTTTTTTATACTTTTTTCAACTGATTTTTTTTTTTACCCAACCCTTGTATTTCAACATCTAGAAATCCTTATTCCTTTAAGTTGATCTGTTTGAAGTCGACTTTTGGATCTAAAATGTAAGTTTCTACTTCCTTTTTTAGCATTTCCTTTGGCTTCTGTGTGAAACTTCATGGATTTTAAGAGTTAGATATACTATTTGCTTTTGTGCTTGATTATCTTATAAAAAACCTGGAAATTCAAGTTCTCGAAACTTCAATTACTTCTGAGTGGATTTCTATCCAAAACCCAAATTTGTTGCACCTTAACCCTGAATTTCAAGTTCCCTTTTAGTAAAATTGCTTAAGATTACTGCATTTTGCTCCAGCCATTTTAAGAGAGGTTTTTTTTTTTTTTTTTTTTTTGGTGATTTTAGAACTTCAGCTCATAATAGAATGTGGAGTCCGGCATGACAACTCCCAGGTGGGGCCTAGTTCCCACGTAAGATGGCACATATATCGGGGATCTGGGTCATCTGATGTGTAGTACACATTGTGAACTTGTACCAAAAATCAAGATGGTGTACACTCATCAAGCGAGCCACACATGTTCTACCGCCCATTTTTCTCACACAAGTGGCCTGCCTGATCTGTGGATCGACCAACATTAATTTTAGTTCATGGCATGCTCCCAATGTACCCTACCTGGTGAATGGCCTGGAACTTTGAAAGGTGTGCTGTCTGATAGTTATCCAATGGTAATTTCCACCCCCTTAAATCGTGGTTTTTTCATTGAGTCACAACCCTGAACATAAATGGCAAAATGAGGCTCTTTTGTCTTTATTAGAAAGGGGTTTCTTTTGCATCCAAACAAGCATCTCTCATGATTTTTGGTAATTCTATTAAGATTATTAATTCCAAAGATTGCACAATATTTTCTTCATACCTTGAGCCAAATATAGCCTTAGTTTCTCATCTTCTTGATGAGTTCTAGATCTGAAGCTGTAGTTCACTTCATCTTCATGCATTTCTTGTTGCCTTAATAAACTTCTGTATGTTTAGTTCTGGATTGCTGTGGATCATTCTGCAATTATCTCCTTCAAGTCTTTCAAAAGTTTTTTTTTTTTAAATACTCCTTTAAATCTCCACTATTGAACAGGTGAACTGCCCCACATGTGTTAAAATGGCATGTATGTCCAACATATGAGCCTGGTGCCAGGTCTGGCACTACATATATATGAACATGCCTTGTACTTTTTTTTTTTTTTTTAAGAAATAAAAAACAAGTTAATATCCTTCACCATCATGTCTTAAACCACACTTAAATTTCTAAAATATAAAAAACAATAAAGAAAAACTTATGCCATAGAGACCAAAATCCCAAATAACTTGGAAGCATCTAAACTTTTTAATAGTTTCAAAGAATCTGATCTGGCAATACAAAGTCGTAGACATTATTAATCAGAATTACATGAACAAATTAGGCCTCGATGCCTTGAATGTTGTCTTAAGCTGCCTAGTTGGTGGCCTAACCTTCTTGAACACCAACAGGAACTTGATTTTGGAATCATGAAATTGCTTGGTAATCTCTCTCTTGCAAAGCGAGTCGAGTACGGTAGCTGTCTTGATGATCTGAATGTAAGGAGACCTTACCCTGTGGTGAGAAGCCATCTCATCATACATTTGCTCAACAACACCATTAAGAGTGGTGTCCCGGTATTCCTTGTACATATTGTGGTAACCAGTTCTGCTCTGGTACCGCAACCAAATTCCTTAGTTCTCAACAATGGTGGGATTCCTCTCAAAAATCTCATTGATGGCAAGCACTTGCCTGATACTGATGGAACATGCCTTGTACCTAAATTTAGGTTGGTCTCAACCCTCAATATGGGCAATCCATCAAATGGGTCCATCCTCGATTGCCCCTCTCTCTCAAAAAAATCACTTTTTACTAGATGATCTTAACTATCCGATCAATGGCTAAGGAAATTGATGGTTTATATTGTTCATACTATAAACAGTCTATTACTCTAGACTTTCCATGATGTGGGTCCTGAGCTTGATTGTCCATTCATTTTTCCATATCACCGCGGGTCATGAGCCCAAAAATGAATGGGCGTTCAATAATCATTGTTTCGTCTTATGTAATCCACATAAGATTTGGATTTTCCTTTTTTCGGTCTCATGCCCTAACATGATGTAGAAAAATGGATGAATGGCATGGATGAAACACATACATCATGCGGTGACCCACACAACACCGTCAGTAGGCAATCTAGGTCCCTCGTGATATGCCCATGAAAAGTTAAAGCTATTCAAAGACTAAACTCCAATGATAGTCATAGATGCATGTGTTTAGAATTAGATCCGTGAATGGGTGAAAAATAAAAATAATAATTTTTTTTAAGGTGCAGGTTCAAAAGAACCCCGTGGTTAATCAGGATTCGACTATAATAGATAGGAAGTGGATGACACTAAGTTTTTCGAACCCTCGTTTTATTTCTAGAATCAGAAGCTTTGTAAAGTTTGCACGAGAACACCTTCCTGGTAGAGAAACCATTCTTTGTCCATGCGCCACATGCAAATGTTTACGATTACCGGTTTCTTATGATGATTTGGAAATACATCTAATGAAAAATGGATTCGACTTAAGCTATAGGGTTTGGGACATGCATGGTGAGCATGTATCACCTAAGCATACTGAATATGCATCAAGTTCCCAACAGTACCACAATGTCCTGAACTTAAATGAGGTTCACAACGCGATTGTTTAAGAACTCGGTAGTAATAACCTAGATGAAGTTGTACAGGATGAGCCGAATGTGACCCTTGTAGTCGAAGGCATCTTTGGGGAAAATGAAACTGATGAGTTTGAAGAAAATCTACGAGATGCAATGACTGAGCTATACCCAGGGGCCCAAGATTTCACCATGCTGACTTTTACTGTATAACTTTTCAAATTAAAGGTGAACCATGGATGGAGTGAAAAAGCTTTACAAAGCTCCTTCAACTACTAAAGAAAGTGTTACCTTCTGGTAATAAGGCCCCTACTAATACCTACCAAGTGTAGAAGATCATTACAAAGTTGGGTCTTGATTATGTGAAGATCCATGCTTGTACAAATGACTATATCTTGTACTGGAAAGAGAACGAGATGAAAACCAGTTGTCCAACTTGTAAAGCTCCTAGGTTCAAGATAGAAATAAATGTTGAGAAAAAACAATCTCAAGTATCTGTCAAGGTGTTAAGGTATTTTCTATTAACACCAAGGCTACAGAGAATGTTCAGTGTGCCATGGTTAGTGAAAGAAATGTCCTGGCACTCAACCAGAAAATTGCAACCTGAAAAGATGGAGCATCCGGCTGATTCATTGCATGGAAGAATCTCAATGAGAAGTATATGGATTTTTTAGTTGAGCCTCGCAATGTTCGATTGGGCTTGGCTATAGATGGGTTTAACCCATTCGGTGCTTTGACTACAGCTTATAGTTCATGTCCCGTTATGTGTGTGACGTACAACCTTCCACCAAAGCTTTGCATAAAACCTTAGTTTACTAAGTTGACTTTGCTCATTGAGGTACCACAACAACCAGGAAAGAATATTGATGTTTATTTACAGTCATTGATTGAAGAATTGCAAGACTTATGGCATAAAGGGGTCACGACGCTTGACGCATATCATAAAAACAAATTCAATATGCGTGTCGTTTTATTCTAGACAATCCATGACTTTCCAGCATATGGTAATATTTTTGGTTGTAAGACCAAGGGTAAGTATGGTTGTCCTGTATGTGGTCCCAACACAGATTCCTTGCGACTTCAATATGGAAAGAAAAATGTTTATATAGGTCACAGGTGATGGTTGCCATTGTTAGACCAAGCATGGAAGGACACAAGTGCTGGCACATTCAATAAGGTGGAGATATGACGTCAACCCATTCGTTTGGATGGGATTGAAGTCAAAAGACAGACTATGAACTTGAATATGCAATGGGGGAAGACTGAGAAGAGGAATATGAGGGGTATTGATGGAGGCCGACAAGAGCTAATGGGTGATGTTGAATCACCGTGGTTCTTCAAACAGTCTATATTATTTGTTCTAGAGTATTAGAAAGATATTCCAGTGCGTCATAACCTTAATGTTATGCATGTCGAGAAAAATATATGTGAAATCCTTATTGTCTTGTTGTTGAACACACCTGACAAGACCAAGGATGATGCTAATACAAGTAGGGACCTGAAACGGTTGGGAATTGAGAAGCGTCTATGGCTAAAAAAGAGCAATGACAAGATGATTTAGAAATAAGGTCCTTTTTGTTTAAGAAAAGAAGAGAAAAAGCTTTTCATCTAGACTTTGCATGACCTGCATGTTCTAATCGGTTTTAGTGCGAATTGGAAGACCATCATAAAGGGAGATTGTGTGGATTTAATGGGAATGAAGTCTCATTCTTACCATGTGTTGATGCAACATTTGCTCCCAGTTCTCATCCAGTATGCATTCAGGGATAGGAAGGTCATTCGTCCTATAGTTATAAGCTTTTACACCTTCTTTAATGCCTTATGCTTGACAACAGTAGACGTTGAAATGCTCCTCACTCTTGAGAGGGGTATGGTTAGGACGTTATGTCAGCTTGAGATTATATGCCCTCCATCTATATTTGTCGTGATGATGCATCTGTCGATCTACTTGGCTTACGAGGCTCGCATATGTGGTCCTGTATACTATCGATGGATGTATCCATTTGAAAGGTACACTATAAGTTTAGTAAGAATAATCCGGCTTAACATCCACAGTTGTATATATTTATAATGTATCATTATCTTTGTCAGGTTCATGAAGACATTCAAGGCCTATGTCCGTAACAAGACGCGACCTGAGGGTTGCATTGCAGAACAATACATCTAAGAGGAGACAATTATATATTGCAACCAATACAGAGGAAAACAAAAAAAAAGCCTCTTAGAAAAATTGGAAAAACGGTTTGATGGAGTCATTTCAGGACTACAAAAGTTACAAGATGTCATTGATGACGATAACAATGATAACGATGTTGCTCCAATAGGTTCGGGTTAAAGTGTTATCTTAGCTGGTATCGAATATGAACAGGCTCGTACATGGGTACTGAAAAGTCATCCCAGCTATGATGTGTGGGAAGGGTATGCACAATTAGCTCATTTGTATATATCTTCTTTACTTTATGCGATTTCAATATAACAATGGTATCGAATAACGCGCAAGAAACACAAAGATTTATTGCAGCGATGTTACAAGAGGACCAACAGGGTGCCTAGCGAGGATGATTCATACCTTGGTTGAAGAGGCAACTAGAGTTTAGTGAATCTGACGATAAAGAATTTAAAGATATAGTGAGAAGACCTCTAGTTTTTTGTACTCAATATAATAAGTATTGTATTAATGGTTTTCTCTTTGTCATTAAGGACTATGAGGAGAATAAAACGAACCAAAACAGTGGGGTTATGATAGAGGGTATGACCACCTTCCGATCTAGTGCTAAGGATATGAATATAGTGGATGAAAATCAACCTTACTACGGAGTCCTTCGTAAAATTATCCAATTGGAGTACAAAATAGGGTACAAGCCCGTCTTATTTAAGTGTGATTGGGTGAAGGTGATGCATCATGGTGTTTCTTTTGATGTCGAAGCGAACTTGAAATTAGTAAATTTATCCAGTCTTTACAGTTCAGACAAATTGGGTGACGAGCCGTTCATTCTTGCGGAGCATGCCACGCAAGTTTTCTACTCCAGAGATCCAAAAAATCCTGAATGGCATGTGGTATTGGAGGTTTCGAAAAAGATTTTTATCGAAGAAGAGACTGCCATCTATTGGAAAGATTTAAGGATGTTATTGATGCCGATGCAGGACCTAATCTTACCTCATTAACAATTGTTGATGAGTTGATATTCAATGAACCTGAAGACATCAATGTTGTAGTCGAGAAAACAAAGAAAAGAAAGCGACCAAGGAGAATCTCTTGAATTGTTTATATTTTCTAAGCATGTAAAAAATGATATTTATTGGAGGAAATCCAATCAAGGTATGGATAATGTAGTGAATTGTTTGTATTTTATCTGTTATCCAAATTATTGTATTAATCATTAGTGTTTTTTATTTTAATTTAAACAGGCACATGGATTCACAACCAGAGGCATTGGGTGTGCACTTGACCGAGACTACAGATGCGAGCAAGACCAAAGGTAATATGATAATTCTCCTTAATTAGATATGTAAATTTCAATTTTCTTATATATTGGTGGTAATCAACGATGTGTATATATAACTATTATTCTTTTTATGTTGTTGTGCCAGCTTCTTCTTCTTCATCTAGAAAGAGAGGTCCTACTAGGGGTGCTTTTTTACATGAGCAACCTGATAGGAAAAAAGTCCTAAAGACGAATGAATTCGGGCAACCGAATAAGGATTGTCTTGAACAAAAGCAATTTGCATCGCATATCGGTATCCTCACCTGTACTCATATCCCGATCATATACCAAGACTTTCGCCAGGTGCTCATACACACATTCAAATGATCATAAAGTCATTGTCATGGGCTTATGAGTTTGAGGGTCAAAGTTGGGATGCGAGTCTTACATACGTAACAAAACGCATCAAGGAAACATGACGGAATTACAAGCAAAGGTTGATTGTAAGATATATTAAAGAAAAGGATCTTGTAGTTGTGAGAGATAGTCCTGCCCCACCAGGTATCCCTATGGAGGATTGGTTAGTCTTCGTGAATCAACATAGCACTGAGAAATTCAAGAGAGCAAGCGAAAGGAATAAAGTCAATCGGTCCAAGCTAAAAGGACCCGTGTGTCTTGGGAGGAACAGGATGACTGTTATTCGCCATCAGATGGTATGTATTATTTATTTATAAATATAGGTATTATAGTTTAATATTGAATTTACTTTTGAATTATCACTCATCTAACTCCATTAATATGTAATGTGCCAAAGGCGAAGGAGAGGAATCTTACCTCTGATGCCAAGATAGGTAGATGTGATGTTTACTTAAGAGCCCATACAAGCAAGGACAAAGTTGTCCAGTATCCTGACCTTGTTGTAAGTACATTCCCTTCTACCACTAAGCAGTACCTTTATGAGATGCCAATGTATAACTTTGAATTATTTTACATTCATTTGTATTTTGTCACAGGAAAAATTAGATGAGCTTTATTCTAGCTATCCTTCTTTTAAGATTACTGGCGTTGACGATGCCCTTACACAGGTAATAATAAAATTTAAAAATTACAGTGAGATTCATGGTAATTATGAATTTTCTAATAACTTGATTTGCAATATTTTACAGTTGGTTGGTTCTGACAGTAGAGGGCGAATGCAGGGTCTAAGTTGCTCAATAACCAAGACAGATCAAGATGTCACCCCCGTTTAAGATGTAAAAGAAAGAGATAGCCTAGTGCAGGAGATATTTGATATAAAGAAATCATTGGTCAAGATGGAGGCTTGGATGGAGATGCAGCAACACACACAATCTACTCAAAACCTCTTATCACCAATAATTGCTAGATCTGCTCAGGTATTGTCGGTATGCAAGTGTAAATTTGCTACTGTATTGAACTTACAATTATTTTGTAAACGATAACAATACTAATGCCATTTTATATGTGTACATGTAGCCGGATGTTATATATATCGGTAAGAGATGCGACTTGCTTGGTTGGGAAAATTGTGATGTAGTTGCTCGTGGTCAAGTACACGAAGTTAATCCAAATGCAGTTGTCCATTGCGAACCATTGGAGGAAGGAGCTTTTGTTATTATCCTGACTGAGATTATACATCCTGACACTCGTTTGTGGAAAGAAGATGGGTTATCTACACTTGGAGAGGCTGGTTCGGGATCACTTGTGCAATGGGGGAAGGAATCTTTGAGATTTCGATGATTTGAACAAATTTAGTACTCTATAATTGAACTTGGTGTGGATGCTTTTTTTTTAGTTACTTTATATGATGTTTCGCTTGTTTTTTTCTTTAATTTTGAACTAATTTGGCACTTTATAGTTCAACATATTGATGGTATACTTGTTTTTTTTGGGTTACTCTATATGTTGTTTAGTTTGGTTTTTGTAATTTTGAATGAATTTTATACTCTATATTTAAACGTATTAGACTCCATTTGGTTGTCACAAACCAAATGGAGCCTAAGCCCCTTTTTAACTTCGCCAATGCAACTCCTTGCATTGCCGGTCCCAAGCCCGGGTAAAGGAGGAGGGCAAATGGGCATCAAGGTGAGTTGTGTACTTTTCCTTCATTTTCTGAGAGGGATTTTTAAAATGCTTGATGGTTAATTTCAATAGTTTTCGGCTTCTTCTACTATCATTTGAGGACCTCAAAGGCCCAACTAACTTGAGATTTTTATATGCGGGCTGATGTATTTTTAGCCCCACAAATTAATGTTACCACTACAAGGTTCAATATTGAAATGGTAAAGTTTTTAACTATTTATTTTATCTTTGTTTTTTCATGTTCTTCATAAATAATTTGATGTCTTAGCCTCATGTCATTACCAGCTAGTCTTGTCACTATTTGTACATATGTCATCTCATGAGTCTTACTATTTATAATTTTCTTACCCATGTAGTGATTATCAGAAGCAGTGGGCCATCATTGAAAGATTACCCTTGTAGTGAGTCCAATCAAGGTATGGATAATATGGTTTTAGTTCATGGTAAATGGTACCTTTTATTGTGGATCACCCCTGGACCAAAGTCTTAGTACCTATTGTTGTAAGTTCATATTGATTTCGCTAATTGTAATAGAAAACAGACTCAAGCTCAAGCTGGGGGAGATTGTTACCACAATTCCAACTATCGGTAAGTACAATTTAGAAGGCAGATTTAAATTTTATTTATTTATTTATTTTTAAATTTCCTTTAGAAATGCTAATTGCATTAATAGAGGATTGAGTAATCCAAGGGGTATTGACTTTCTACGGGTAGTGTCATCAGTAGATCTTGGTTATTTTTTCACTCAAATGTACTCAAATTTTAGCTCTTTATTTATATTTTCAGATACACAATTTTCTGGTTGTTGCTTTTATGTTGCAAATTGGCTTCAACTTTTACATCCAAGTAAATTTCTGTTTTATTGGTATTGTTTATTCATTTGTCCTGCTAGTGTAGATAAAACCTTTGGTGAAGCCAACCAAAGACATAATGAAAGTTTGTCGCATTAAATATGCTTGGCATGAGTTTTTTCTTGAGGGTACTCATCTTCCTCTTGGTCCATGATATCCTGGCTTTTTGTCATTTCATTCGTATAATTTTTTTATTCTGTCAATGCAGCTAGGTACAACATTGGTGCAGTTATCTCGCTCTGGGCACCTGTAGTCTTGGTATGTCTCATTGTCCTTCAATAATTTAATATATCGAGATTTCTTTCCCATCATCATTTACATTTTTCTTCTTAATCGATACTTGGAAGTTAATATAATCATTTACTCTGTTTTACAATCTTTAAAATCTTTATATGTAAATCTGTGCCCATATGCATTGTCGGAGAAACTAAAAAACTTTCTCATTCTCAGATTGCATTGTGGAATATGCATCCATTATTCAAAGAAAGGGCGACATTTCAAGCACTCACACTTTCTCGCCTTGCTAGCTAAATTGGTGAGTCTTCTTTCCTTCATACTATATGATTCATTGATTGGACCGTTCATTATGTGGGGCTTAATTTGTTTTTTCTAGTTATCTCAAATATCATTTGCATCACATGGTTATAGCAATTGGACTAATGGTTACAACATAGACCTTTTGTTAAGGGTGGGGAAACATTCTCAAGATTCCCAACTTCGTGAATTGGGGAATTTTAGATTTTTTTTAATTGCTAATTGCATGATTTATGTCCTTTTACTAATTGGCAATTAGTGAATTTATCAAGTAACACCAACCTAAACACATTTATTGCCAAATCCAAGGATTTGACAATTAAAAATTTGCCAAATTCACGCAATTCATGAATTTGGTGTGCATCCAAACAGGCCCGTAAAATGTCTAGCACTTTATAATTAGGCTTTTTGGTTGCTGGCTTCTAAGCACATGTCATGGAAGCAATTCATATGCACATTTTCTTGGAGCATCTTACATGTTAACCATGTGGGGCATTGATTGAATGGTGAAGAAGATTATAGCCATTCTACGCAACCTTTTCTTTATAAAACCACATTACAAAATTCTCAAATTCTTTAGGAGATGTATATACTATCTAAGTGCTTTTACCCTTATTTGCGGGTGTGACTATTTGCTGACGTGCATGGAATATGTCATGTACATGAGATCCACCACTAGGACCTAAAAATTCAGGCCTATTTAAAACATAGGTTATCTACTATATGGGGGGGGGGGGGGGGGGGGGGTTAGTTGAGATGGAAGTCCCGCTATTACAAGAATGTAAGTTGCATGTGGGTCCACTGTATTAGTGTTTATATAGCATCTTATTCAATCATCTAATGCACCAGACCAGGATGAACTAAATTTAGAGTTTTTGAGCATGATTTTACATTGTTTCATATGGTGTGACCCACCCAAGTCTTAGATTGGACTGATTTTTAAGATTTAGAATTTAGAGTTTTTATGGTGTGGCCCACCCAAGTATTGGGTTAGACTGATTTTTAAGATCCAGATGAAAATATGGTGACACATCTAATGGATGAAAATTCTCCACCATGTGGTGCACGGTTAATTGCAAACATGCTCTATTGGTATGACTATGGGCAATTAGAGCAGTTGATTCCCTGTAGTTCTATACTAGCTCTCTTGTTTGTATCTTTTCTATAAAACTTGTGTCTGTATGTTTGTATCTTTAATATTAAAGACATTGATATTTGATATTCAATGTGTTTTAGGAACCAGTATCCAAGCAACATCGAGGAATTGGCTTTGTCACATATGAAAACTCAGGTACCATACTTTTAAATTTGGAAGGGTGTTTTAGGACCTGATTTCTGGGGCTATATGATTCAAAAGGGTGGTACAGGTAGCATAGATCCATTGCCAAAATATCAGATCTGAGGTAATATGATACTTTTTTTTTGAGGATTTTGAGAGTCAGGCCGAGTAATTCTCACAACAGAAAACAATCAAGTCCAACCGTTTGATCTGGATCACTACCCCACATCATATAAACTTCTCATATCAGTTTCTCCTCCATTCCTTACAGGTGGAAACCGCTGTTATGACCATGATGAAGCTGTCCATTTCCTATGGACAACATTATGGGTGGCCTGTCCATTTGGACAGGCCCATGTTTATATATTATCTCGAAATTGATGAAGCAGATCTGGATGTCCGTCGGAGCTATCCGAATGTTGAGTGGGGGTCCCTGGAATATGGGAACCGCTGTTATAACCATGATGAAGCTGTCCATTTTCTATGGACAACAATATGGGTGGCCTGGCCATTTGGACAGGCCTGTTTTTATGTATTATCTCGAAATTGATGAAGTAAATCCGGATGTGCGTCGGAGCTATCCGGATGTTGAGTGGGGGTCCTTGGAAGGTGGGAACCACTGTTATGACTATGATGAAGCTGTCCATTTCTTATGGACAGTAATATGGGTGGCCTGGCCATTTGGACAGGCTCGTGTTTATGTATTATCTCGAAATTGATGAAGCAAATCCGGATGTGTGTCGGAGTCTGTGTGATCTTGTGAATAGGTTGAATGATAAATAAACATCACTACAGGCCCAAACCCGAACCCGAACCTGAACTCGAACCCGAATTACTAAACCTATAACCTATAACCTCAATCTAAACCTATAACCTAAACCTAAACCTACTCTCAAATCCCTAAACCTAAACCTAAACCTTTAACTTAAACCTATAACCTATAACCTAAACCCAAACCTAAACCTAATCCTATAACCTATTCTCAAATCCCTAAACCTAAACCTATAACCTTAACCTTAACCTAAACCTAAACCCGAACCTGAACCCGAAGCTGAATTCCTAAACCTATAACCTATAACTTATAACCTATAAACTAAACCTATAACCTAAACCTAAACCTATAACCTATAACTTAAACCTAAATCCTAAACCCAAACCTATAACCTATAACCTATAACCCACCTATAACATACACCTAAACCTAAACCTATAACCTTAACCTAAACCTAAACCTATAATCTATAACCTAAACCTAAACCTAAACCTAAACCTAAACCTATTCTCAAATCCTAAACCTAAACCTAAACCTAACCTATAACCTAACCTACCTAAACCTAAACTAAAACTAATCCTATAACCTATAACCTATTACCTATTCTCAAATCCCTAAACCTAAACCTATAACCTTAACCTAAACCTAAACCTAAACCTAAACCCGAACCCGACGCGAACCCGAATTCCTAAACCTATAACCTATAACCTCAATCTAAACCTATAACCTATAACCTAAACCTAAACCTAAACCCAAACCTATAACCTATAACCTATAACCTACCTATATCCTACACCTAAACCTAAACCTATAACCTTAACCTAAACCTAAACCTAAACCTATTCTCAAATTCCTAAACCTAAAGCTATAACCTAAACCTATAACCTATAACCTATAACCTATAACCTAAACCTAAACCTAAACCTAATCCTATAACCTATAACCTATAACCTATTCTCAAATCCCTAAACCTAAACCTATAACCTTAACCTTAACCTAAACCTAAACCCGAACCCGAACACGAACTCGAATTCCTAAACCTATAACCTATAACCTCAATCTAAACTTATAACCTAAACCTATAACCTAAACCTAAACCCAAACCTATAACCTATAACCTATAATCTACACCTAAACCTATAACCTAAACCTAAACCTATAACCTATAAACTAAACCTATAACCTATAACCTAACCTAAACCTAAACCTATTCTCAAATCCCTAAACCTAACCCTATAACCTAAACCTAAACCTAAACCTATAACCTATAACCTAAACCTATAACCTATTCTCAAATCCCTAAACCTAAACCTATAACTTTAACCTTAACCTAAACCTAAACCTAAACCTATAACTCGAATTCCTAAACATATAACCTATAACCTAAACCTAAACCTATAACTTGATCTATGTATGTATGTATGTATGGATGTATGTATGTATGTATGCATGCATGCATGTATGCATTTTTTTCTCTCCTCTTTTTCTTACTCATATCTCTCTCTTATTATGTAATGTTTCTACAAGTATGTTCTAATTTTGTTAGTTATAGTGTAGCACTGGCATTCCCCACTCTGTTTTACTGATAGAAACCATATATAAGCGTTAGGAACATATGTGACATCAGCACTGATGTGAAAATAGAAAATCAGAAAACCAGAATGCTTTGTTAGACATTAATTCTCTGTGTAACTGCACAGTTGTCATCCAAACCACTTTACTGTGTTGATGGGATGTTACTACTTTTGGCAGAAAACCATGAAGTCTAGTAGGAATGGATATCGTCTGTAAATAGTAAGTTTACTTTTTATAGTAAGTCACATATTTTAGTGTGTTTGAGTTTAAAAGTCAATCCTAGGTTTGAACACATTTTTTAAAAGGATTGTAATTTCATTTTTTTTTTTTACTAATTCTGTTTCTGATTTTGATTTTGATTCTGAAATTTTGATTCGAGAAACATAAATACATGCACAAAAAAATGATAACATACATGCATTATTAAAAAAAAAAATCCCTAGTTTATCAATATGTCTAATATTTCACAAGTAAATCTTGAGCTTTAATAACAAAAGAAAGAAAGCTTAATATAACCTAATACTACGAAGTATATACATGAAGACTCAAGAATCAAGACATCAGGGACATCAATAATAGCAACAAAAAATCATGATAGTTCAATAATACCTACTTAAATTGAAGATTTGGAAACCATCTATGATTGCAGGCCTATTTCTGTAATAATTCTTGTTGACAGCCTTATAACAAAGGAGCTAAAAACCAAGACCACTCTCCTTGAATACCAATCTACTGTAAAGGAAATCACAAAAAGTGCTTTAAGGCATCTATGAAAGATTAAAGTAAAAAAAAGAGGAATGCATGGTTAATTCACTGTCAGTTAGGAATGCTTTAGTTTTTGTTTATTCATTAACTACTCTTCCATAAGTTACGTAAGTTTAGAGAAGTTGTAGCCCAAATCCAAAATTTCCACCTGAAACGTCCTCTTAGTTAGGTTTGAAAATTAGTTGCCTAAGAGTATCTACTACCATAATGTACAAGAAAGATGACAATGGCAAACCCCTCAAAATCATTAAAAAGCCTTTTAGAGACCCATTTATGAGCACAAAGAAAAAAGCATATCCTATAAACTTGCATTCACTTCCTCCACTTCACTCCTAAACCAAACCTCATTAACATGCAGTTTCGCCATATCCACCTGAGTATCATATATATACACACGCGGGTGATTGTACTTAATGTGTCACATATGTGATATCTGACCTCTCCATATTTTGATATACAATACTCAGGATTTCATATGTAAAACTTAGTCCATTTGAATCCTTAGGTTGGCGACAGTATATATATATATATATATATATATATATATATATATATCAATGGTCAATAAAAAAAACCCATCATTTTACCTTGTCAGCTGTGCATTAATTGAAAAGTAAAATTATCTGATATTCAAAATCAAATGGAAAGTTCAGATCTGATAACCTAATGTGTCACATATGTGATATCTTCCTATATAAGTGTTTTTTTTTTTTTTTTGTGTGTCTTTCTTCCTTTTGAGATGTGTACAAAGGCATGCTTGTTTGATTGTGTCTACAAATGCTGTTTTATACAGGCTGACAAGCTAAAGAAATCACTAAAGGATGAAATTCATTTTCTCAAGGGAAGGGTTTCAGAACTTGAAAGTGATCTTGTGTCAAAGTCCACAGAAGTTACATCTGCAGTTTCAGGGAAAGAAGAAGCTCTATCTTTTGCATTTGCTGAAATTGACCGTCTGAAGGAAGAAAATTCTGTAAAAACGTGAGCATTATTGCATTACATGGAGGGTGTTTACTGTGTTGGGGTGTATTTGTTTCTTGCACATGAGGGCACGCCTTAGTTGTAATTCTTATGATAGGTTGAGCAAAGTGAAGTATTGCTTATTTAGAAATGTGAATGTAGGATGCATTGCATAATTTGATTGCTATTTGTAATAAATGCATCATTTTTTTTCCTGATTGCATTTTATGTACTTTTCTATCAGCATTAAGCTTTGATGAGTTATCAATCAAAGCAGGTTCTTGCAATGGAAATAGGCACCATATTATAATTTTTTTAAAAAATAACTATGAATTTTGGCCATAACTATTGTTTTGAAAACCGTAGCTATTGCTAACTATAGATTATTGCTACGTATTTCATTCCACTTTCAGCTACTGATATTATCCGTAGTAGTAGGTGCACTTCGCTATAGAAATTATAGCTACTGCTTTTTTCTGTCGCTAGTGATATCAATTGCTACGGATCTAATCTACAGCCGTAGGTATTTTACGTTACAGAAAATATAGCTATGGCCTTTATCCGTAGCTATTGATACCTACTGCTACAGATTTAATCTGTAGGTGTAACTACATTTTGCTACAGAAACTATTGCTATGGCTTTTATCCGTAGCTATTGGTATCTATTGCTACGGATATAATTCGTAGCGATACCTTTAGCTACCCCACCAATCGCGGCGGACGTGCTACGGACCATATCCGTAGAAAAAGGCCTTTTGCTATGGTTTTTAGTCGTAGCCTTTGCCCGTTTTTCTTGTAGTGCAGAGCCGAATCGAACTAATCGGTTCTTTGATTTTTGGAACCGGAACTGGTGCATTTCAAAACCAAACCAAACTGTATGGTTTGGTCGGTTCCGGTCCGGTTTACCGGTTCCATCGGTTCCATGTGCACCCCTACTTAGAGAGAGTTTGAGAATCAATAAATAACATTATATAGAGAGTCCTAGGTTTTCTATCCATAATGGAAACCTCTTTTTACATGTCTCTACACTTTTCCGTTCTCAACTAGATAACATGCATCTAGGAGTGTGGAAGTGTATGCAACTCCCTTACTTGCATGTGTGTGATCACCTTATTGGGGCCCACTGTGTGCCCATAAGACTCCAATAGTCAGTAATTTAGATAATCTTGTCTCTTGTCAATTGGGTGACACTAATCAACATATGGATTTAAAAACGGTTTTATTATAAAAGTATAAATTTATTGAAAATAGTTTGCCAAGGATAAAACCTTCTTTGAAATCACCTAGTGAGTGCTCTGAGTTAAAAAATACAACTGTTAGAAATATTCGCTACACCCCTTAGTCTGTTGGGATCAATAGCTCTGATACCACTTGTTGGGTGTGGAAGCAACTTCATATAAGAATCAAACAACTAATAGAGAACGAACAATCCAATCAAGCACAGAGAACACATGAGATTTTTTACTTAAAAAATCCTTGTGGGAAAGAACCACCGCATAAAGTGACAATCAATCCACTATAATAAGAAGAATGTTACAAAAGATGGAACAACTTACAGTAAAAAACCTAACTTTCCCCTCAAAATTGAGAATTCGTGCTATGCTCCAAAACCCTCTTTGCATTTTAATCGCAATTAGTGAGAGTATTTATACGCTCCCGTACAAGATTAGAAAATAAAACCCACACTTACGTGTTTCATCGGTTGGACATGGAGGGACCTTTGGTCATACTGAACCGAACTACTCATATACATCGTTCAAACAAAAAACATGCAAAAGTGGACAACATGCAATCAAAGAATCCACCCTTAATTCGATCAAATCGAAAGGGACATTGGTCAAACTAAGACAGGTATTTCTTTATGCTAGAATAAAGGAACTCGATTAATAATTTCCACCGTGGCTTTAATCCTCTAGATCCCATTGCTCCAAGTTATCACTACTATCTCTAATTATCTTTAAAGCAACACCATCATTGCTTCTCATGCACACTTTGTCTTCATTTCTTCTTTGACAAGCCCAGAGAAGTCGAATAAAACTTAAACTTCTCTGCAATAACACCCTTTGTAAGGATGTCCGCTGGATTCTCGCTACCGTGAATCTTCTCAAGAGTGAATTCTCCTTCCTCTAGCATTTGGCGGATAAAGTGATTACGAACGTCAATGCATTTAGTTTTAGAATGATACAGAATAACCTTCGTAGGCATGTCCATTGGATTCTCACTGTTATGAATATTCTCAAGAGTGAATTCTCCTTCCTCTAGCATATAGCGGATAAAGTGATCACGAACGTTAATGCGTTTAGTTTGAGAATGCTATAAAAAAAACCTTCGTAAGCATGTCCAATGGATTCTCGCTAATGTGAATCTTCTTAAGAGTGAATTCTCATTCCTCTAGCATCTGGTGGATAAAGTGATTACGAAAGTCAATGTGTTTAGTCCGAGAATAATACACCAAGTTTTTTGCTAAATCAACTACCCTCTCGTTGTCACAATGCACAGGTACAACTTTCTGATGAAGCCTCAAATCATTTATCACCCCTTTTAACTAAACATCTTCCTTGAATGCTTCCATCACTACTATGTATTCAACTTTGGTTGTGGAAAGTACAACCACGGATTGAAGCTTCGACATTCAACTGATAATTCCACCCACTAAACTGGCCCTAGTAGGGCCATTTCTATTAGGTCTGCTTCAATCGGGTTCGTTAGTTGTCGTCTTACGTGTTTTGAGCTGTGTGCTTGCTCTGATCAAGGGGCTCACCCAAGTTACAAAGCCAAGTGGTTGTATTGTGATAGTGGAGTGTCTACAGACTGCTTCTTTCTAAAAGATAGCATCATAGGAGGACATAGCCTCCTTGAATGTCACAGGTCATCATCTAGTTGAGTTTGGAACACATAAAAATTAAGATAAATACCTTAGCAATCTTAGAATATTGTTTGCTTCGCTTAAACTCATGATCAGACACATATTCATCTAATTTCAAAGAATTTGAGTTGGGAGGCTCAGAAATTTTCACGGAAGACGAACTCTCACTTAATTGACCCTCACTGATTCTTACTTTATAAGGGAAGATATCTTAAAAACTTATGCATTTCTAGACTTAATTATAATATTTGGCCAATATATAGGAATTTGCATGCCTTACTAGAAGAGGCATAACTTATAAGCACGCATTGGATGTCCTAGCTTTTAGTTTGGGTCTTAGGATCTGTTAGTCGAACATGTGCAAGACAGTCCCAAACTTTAAGATAATTTATGTTTGATTTTTTTTTTTTCGTTTCCACAGTTCATAAGGAATTATCTTTAATTTAGTAGTAGACATTTTATAGAGAATATAACATGCAAAATAAAAAGTTTCTCTCCTGAAAGGTTGTGAGGAAGACCAGGATTAAGCAACATTACATTCACCATATTGATTAACATTCTATTTTTCTGTTCTACAATCCCATTTTGTTACAGAGTATAAAGAGCGGTAACTTAGAGAATGATCTCATTAGATTTGCCAAAAAAGGTCAAGTTTTAGATATTTATTATCCACCTTTGTCACTTTTAAGAGCTTTAATTTTTTATTTAATTAATTTTCAAGTTCAATTTTAAAAATAATGAACTTAGAAAGTGCTTCATTCTTACGTTTCAGCAAATAAAAATATACATATCTAGAATAATAGCCAATGAAGGTAAATAAGTATTTTATTACCTCTTGAAAGAATTTCTATAAGATTACATATGTCTAAGTGGATTAGTCCAGCTTAGAATTCCTTTCCACAATAGGAAATGACTTTCTAATTACTTTGGAATGCAAACAAGATTCACACTTGAAAAAAGCTCGTCGATCTTGATTTCCTTGTACAAAATTTTATGAGTAATAAGATTAAATTCGTTTACTTGTTGCACAACTAACATTTCATCTACCATATGAAATTTGAAGTATCTGTTGATTACATACTTTTTTATGTATACATCTTAAAATTTGTATTTTTTTTTCTTCAGGGCATTATAGATGTCAGGAGAAATGGTAAAGTCATAAAAAACATCATATAATTAATTTGACATTGCACTAAGAATGTAATTTTTACATACGTAGTCACCATCATCCTAATTTCTATAAACAATCGACAGAGCTAGTTTTTTAAAGATTAGTGGGCCTTGGTTAACTTAAGACACAGTCCACTCAAAGATTCATGAGGTAGAAGTGTATCTTCTGCTTCCACCTCTTAAGGCGCCTTTTATCAAAATTTTCAAGGTGAACATATTTATTTTCGTATGATGGATTTTCTGAAATCATGCGAACTATCTCAAAATTGTTGAAAATAATCGTATAAGAAAATATTCAAACTAGAATAAATAAAAAAATAAAACACATGACCATATGATTATGAATGCATTAATCCCGACTTATGAAGAAGCCATATTCCTATTGGACGAGGTGTAGATTAAGCCGCGATCTTTGAGATAGTTCACACCCCACGGTAGAATTTCTCCATTGCTGAAGGTTTGTAGTGTTTTGTCCCATGATATAATCATCCAATGCATGGTCTTAACAACGAGTATTGTATTACACCAATCTAAAAGGTTAAGGAGATGAAAGACTTATAAAGAGTTTTAATTCTCCTTTCTCATCCTATGTAGGATTAAAATTTACCCTTTTAAAACAAAAGCAATACATGATTTTTTTTTCTTTTTCCAAATTTGATTTTCCTTTTTAAAAAAAAAAAAAAAAATCTTTTTTAATCAGAAATACTTCTGTTGATGCAAAAATCTGGAACGCCCTCCTTGGACCCTTTACCTGCACAGGAAGAAGACAATGGAGACCCTGGCTAGAGCCTGGGACCCTCCGATGCCAAAGTCAGGGCTAGGATCGTATTGAAGGGTTTGAGAAAGTTTTTGACATACCTTTTACCCTTGAAGTCTCATATATTTATAGGAATGGGAGGATCCCATCGTGCCAGGATTCTTTTCCTGATATCTTGGAGATTTAATGCCAATCTAGTTTTGGACTCCGGCCGATCCCGTGATCCTCGGGATCGGGAATATTCTTACTGGATTTTTGGGAGGGTGTTTCACTTTACACCATTTCTTCCTTTCTTGGTAGGTTTTACTGATCGGATCGGGCCTGACCGACTCTATTGATAAGTGAGTCTCGGCTGGCTTATAGAAGATTGAGCTACTTGCCCTTCGTTGGATGAGATGAGACTGATCCATAACCAGTGCGTCTTCTTAATCCGATAGCCGACTCTGTAACCGACCTTAGAATGGGTCAGTTTTATGGCCGGTCGTGTGGCTTCTGAGCATTGGGCCTTAGTCAGCCTATTTGGATGCTGCTACCTCGTTCGTCGAGCCAACTTCGTGCATCTCATAGATTCTTTGCTTTATGGCTCAGGACTTTGTAAGCCTCGGTCTGGATTGGTTCCTTGTGATCCAAGCTAAGTCTCTCCTTTAGGCTTTGGGTATGCGTGCCTCGATCAGGCTTATTGCCTCGGGATCTCGGGCAGTGTCAGTAGAGTTGGTCCATTCCATAGTCGAGTCTCTGGACTTGTACTATTTTTTCCCAACAGTAAGACCCCCTACTCCTTGCATCAACTTTGTTGTCGTTAAGGAGTAGAGAGTTGTTGAGTCGGCTTGAGCTGGGACCGACTTTATGATGGAGCATTTATTGCTTGAAGGCATTCTATATCGTCCAGAACATGCGCCGGTTCGTTGATCGAGGCCGCATGAGTGGGAAGCCGCCAGGACGTCTTTTCTCCTTATGAGAGCCAGACATGTGGCGAAAAAGGTGCTAGCGTCACCTGAAGCCCGCCACGTGTTAGGCGGGGGAGTCGAAGCAGGCGTCAACTCGACTCCTCCTTAAATGCACTTGCCACATGAAAAGGCTATAAAAGGGAGAGCGAGATGCAAGTTTTTCATTTCCGCGTGCTTTTTTCATTTCCACTTTTCGCTTCCATTATTTTTCTGCCATTTTTGCCTTCCGTTTCTTACTTCTACTCTTACGTTCCGCCTTTTCTTTAGCCACTCCTGCTGCCTCCGGTGAGTTTTTTAACTCTCTCCCTCCCTTTTGCTTTTGATTGTGATGGCAATGCAAGAACCTTCAAGCCCCCAGGAGGGAGCTTCCGGTGATGAAGGTGAAACGAGACATTTTTAGGACATTTTGGAATCACCTTCGTCGTTAGCGAAGATGGCTGTAGATGCTAATGTCACTTCCAGCACTCCGAAAGGATGGCTGGATCTTTAGCGGAGCGCCTAGTTCCAACGGGTTCATCTCGCAAAGGGGCGTTGTTGGTGACTGCTCCTGACAGGCCCAATCCTCCTGAGGAGGATGCAGAGGAAGAGGGTGAGACGGCTGAAGGAGCTACTGAGTCGGCCGCTACCCGAAAATTGGCTAGTGCTACTAAGTTAGTAGCTGAGGGAGAGGAGGCTGAGGATGAACAGAAGGGTCCCATTTCCTCAGTTCTAACCAAGGCAGAACTGGACAAGATCAGGGCCGAGTATCATGTCCCAGACTCGGTAATTCTTCGCCTCCCTCTCCCAAATGAATTACCCGATCGCCCTCCAGCTGGGATGGTTATGATTTTCCAAGTCGCTTTGCAATGCGGCTTGCATCTGCCCCTTCAAGGGATAGCTTGGGATTTGCTTTCCCGACTTCGAATAACGCCTAGGCAGATAGTTTCGAATGGGTGGAGGAACTTGTTCGGATGCGCAGTGTTGTGGACTAAGATGGAGTAGCCCTCACTGACCGTCGATGAGTTTCTCTATCTGTACTAAGTACGGCCGAATTCGTAGCAGCCCTGCTGGTATTTTTTGTGTGTTTGGCGGACTAAGGGCGACTCTTTGATAACCGACCCTCCTACTTCCAATAAGCATTGGAGAGATAGATGGTTCTGGGCGTGTGGTCACTGGGAGACGGCCGATCCTAGGCCCATCCACTCTCGTGTTCCTCAAGTGTTTTTTCAAGTAGTTGACTCGGCGTGCACTTTTTCTCCATCTTCCTATAATTTTAAGTCTTTGAGTCTGATCGCGTACATTTCGCAGATATTCCCGAGTGAAGGCCAAGTCTTGGAGTCGGTGCTCTAGCTCGGATCAAAGATTTGAAGGCGCTGAGTCCAGAGTAAAGGTCTTGGGAGAGGCTTCTCTAATCGGAGCGTCTTTTTGAATTGGGTTTGCACTCGGCCTTGACAGGTACTTTTTGGTTACCCTTCTTTATTCTCTTTGATTCTTATTTGACTCGTCCTGTGGTTGATGCAGAGATGGCTGAAGCTCGACTCTTCCTTCGTCCGCCTTCCAAAATGAAGGCCCCTCCCAAGTCAGAGCCTCGGCCTCTGAAGAGGCTAAAGACAGTCTCGAAGACTAAGGGGCAGATGGCCCCAGCCATCCCCACCGTGATACTTCCTAACTCGGAGGAAGGGGCGGGAGTGGCGGACGCGGTGGCTCCTTAGTTCTAAGCAGCTGCTGAGCCAGGACCTATTGCAGAGTCGGCTCAAGAATAGAGGGAGGAGTAGAGAAGGGAGGATCCCTCAGGAGGAGAGACGACTCAACAGGAGACGTTGATATTCCAACGGGCTGTTAAGGACATGCTCCCTTGGGCGATCTCCCATGGGAGCGAAAAGGACTTCGTTGCCCTCTTCGAAGCTCCCTTGAGGCGGACCCCCTCTCATATGGTGAAGATGCTTCTCGAGGTAAGAGCTGAACTTTGTGCTTTCTTTGTCAGTTTCCTCAGGCTTGGCTAACCTTTTATTTTCCTTTTACAGTTTGCCCCTTGTACGCTCAAGGCTTGCTCAGATCTGGCCGACGCTCGGAGACGAGCTGGGGAGGCGAAAGCACAATGGCTGCCGTCGTGACTCGGCTCAACATAATGACTGGTGACCTATTGGTTGCCAGGAAAGCTCTCGAGGGGGCCATCGTTGAGAGTGCTCGTTTGGCCTCACAATTGAAAGAGGAGGAGAGCTGGCAGAATCACCAGGCATATGTCTCCTCTGAAGAGAAGTTTGATCGGCTCAAGACCGAGACTAAGGCTGCCCTTGCTCATGTCAAGGTTCAGGCCGTAGAGGCGTATCTTAAATCTTGTGAGTACTTGGACGAGCGGGACCGCTTATATTAGGATGGCTATGTCAAGCGCATGGACCTGATGAAGCTGTCCTTCTCAGAACTTGATCTCTCAGGATTCAACGAGAGTGGCTCTAGGTCTGACGGTCTGGATGCCAAGGCAGCTGGGTTTGCTGGTGCGGCGGTGGCTGATCTTGAGGTTACTTCCGAGGCTACTCCTAAGGTGGTGCCAGTGGTTGCTCCGAGTGGCGGCAGCAGCTGAATCCGGGCCACCTTCTGAGTTACCTCTTGGTGAATCTTGAAGCTAATTTTGGATTGCAAAGTATGGTTCACTTTAAGCACACTAGGCTTCAAGCACTTCAAGCACACCAGGCTTCAAGCCGGACTCGAGAGCATCTGCAATCGGGGGGGAAGTCGCTTATCTCGGCCGACTGTCTTTTTTGCATCTTTCCTTATCACTTTGTCAATGTAATTCCAAAGTAGGAGCTAATGTAATCTGATGTAAAACTCATACTGATGAATGAATATATTTATTTTTCAAATTCATTTGACTTAGTTTACATGTTTTCCATTCTTTGCTCGTCTGATAATCGATTTTAACTAATTGCTCATTGGCCGACCTAGGGATAGTAGATTTTTAGATGCTCAGCATTCCATGGATGGGAGAATAATTGCCCAGTTAGATCTTCCAACCGATATGTTCCAGGTCGGATGGTGCTTGAGATAATATAGGGTCCTTCCCAGTTAGGTCCCAGTGTGCCCGCACCAACTTCCTTTGTATTTAAGAACGTTTTTCGGAGGACCATGTCCCCAGCTCGGAATCATCTAACTTTGACTCGGGCATTGTAGAATCAAGATACTTATTATTGCCGAGCTGCCATTCGTTGCAGAGCTAACTCCCTTTGTTCTTCCAAGAGGTTGAGTCCGAGAGTCAACAATTCTTCGTTGTCCCATTCATTAAATGAACTGACTCGAGCAGAAGGCATTCCGATCTCAACCGGAGTAATGGCTTCCGATCCGTATGCAAAAGAGAAAGGAGTCTCTCCCGTGGTCGTCCGAGTGGTAGTTCGGTAAGCCCATAATATTTTAGGAAGTTCCTCAACCCACACTCCTTTAGCTTGGTCGAGTTTGGTTCAGAGATGCTGTTTAATAATCTTGTTGACTGTCTTAACCTGTCCATTCGTTTGAGGATGATGGGGAGACCAGTAGACATTCCTTATTCCAAGATTGTTGCACATATCTCGGTATTGCTTGTTGTCAAACTGCTTCCCATTGTCAGTAACAATGGTCTGTGGTATCCTGAATCGGCAGATGGTATTTTTTTCAGATAAAATCTATGATCTTTTGTTCGGTTATCTTGGCCAATGGTTCGGCTTCCGCCCACTTAGTGAAGTAATCCACCGTGACAATGACAAACTTGGTCTGACCTTTCTCCATAGGGAACGGTCTGATGATTTCCATCCCTTGCCATGCCAAGGGCCAAGGATCGGCCATAGGGGTGAGTTCCTTAGGTGGCTGTTTTGGAATGATCGCGAATCATTGGCATTTGTTGTAACTTTGGACGAGCTTGCAAGCGTCATGCTGAATGGTCGGCCAGTAATACCCTTGCCGCAAGACCTTGTGCGCAAGCGATCATGTCACGTCTTGAAAAAATCCGTATAAAGACCCGAGTACCACCTTAGACAGAAATCACTCATGACCAAATCCTTTGGAAATTAGGCGAAATTAACTAAGTGCTAAACTAGATTAGCTGGAAAATTCGTCTGAACCACTTTAAATACGAACCGCAAGACCCAAAACTTGCAGAACTGTTAACGCTACATTACCCTATAATCTAGGATCAATCTCTAAACCCAGTTGCTCTCGGGAGCATCTTGAAACTCTGTATCGGACTTGAACTGCACGTCGAAAGTCTGATGACCACGAAACTATATGGTTATGACCGCCTTATTGGGCTTGACTAATATCTCAGAAATCAAGTCCTAACGGTATCCAGAAATGCACAACTTGAGCCCGGAGCAAAGTGTGTGAGAAACACCAATATCTTTAGGATATGAAATGAAACTTAAGTAAATTGAATCAGTTCACTTGCGGACCAAATTTAAGGTTTCAGACCATCAGAATCTGACCCAATTACACCCTCGGGTCAGGGAAAATTTCATACACATGTCAGTGTACTTGTGGCCCTGATCAAGTATCGGTGACCGTTGAATTGAAACTGGTCCGCCACGGTCGATCTATAAATATGATCGAACCGAAAACTTAACTCAACCTAGATCTAATGCCAAGGAGCTTAAGTCTGACCGCACGTAAAAAAGGGGCCTCCGGAAGTGCTCTGTTAGATCGAAACAGGCCCTATTTGGCTATAACCTAAGTATACAATGACCCTAGGGCCATTCCCATCAGTTCTGGGCCTATATAAGGTCCTAAAACCCTCACTCTCTCATGTCATACGAATTTTCAACCCTAGGAGAGAGAAGAGAGAAAAGAGAGAAGGAAAGGGAGAGAAAGTGAGAGAGAGAGAGAGAGAGTTGGAGTTGGTTCCTAGGATTCAATCCCGACGCTCCACGTGATTAACCACTATTCTTGTATCGCTATATGGGCGATTCCGATGCCGTTCTTAGGTAGGAAATCCTAACCTTAATCTGTTTCAAGGTTTCAAATAGTGTAAGGGATAGAATAGCTAACCCATTTCGTGATATAGGTTGCTGTTGTGCCGTAGACAAAGACTAGGTATACAAACTGAGTCCGTTACTCGTTTACCGGCGAAAGGTGCAGACTATAAATGTTTAGGTTATGGTTTTCAAGGCTTTCAATGCCGGTTAATGATTTATAACTGATATGGGTGCCATTTCATATGCTAAATGCGATGTCTGTTTCACTTTACAGATATATATGAACTATGTTGAATATAGTGTATTCCATGTGTTTGTTGATATGACTAAATGAGTACGGAATTTGGATTCGTGCTTGCCATGATTATTCGTCTTGAATATATGACCGTTATGCGTATGACAACTCCTTGGTGAAGGATTTGTCATAATTTCTATTATCGCCAACATACGTTACACATGTTGTAGTGTGTAGTGTAAGTGTTTGTAAAAATGTCTGAATGGATATGGAATTTGGATTTGTGCTTGCCATGATTATTAACTATGAATATATGCTCATTGTGTATATAACAACTCCTTTGTAAAAGGGTGTGCTAGGATATGTGTTATAACTAGCCTAATACATGTATGTTGGAATATGTAGTCTAAGTGTTTGATAAATTGCCTCAATGAGGATATACCGGTTGAAATGCATGTAATGAGGGTGTTGAGATAGGATTCTCAACCCCCTTAGCTATGGTTGTAGTTTCCTTTATGTAATCTATATTACTACTATGTGCTATATGGTCGAAATGCCTACGTATGCTAACATGTACACTATGTGTTTGTTGAAATGCTCAAATGAGACTTATATTTATATTGGTTGCTACATTTTTTTGACTAGCACATATGTATTCCTATCGTATTTGAAGTGTGTTTGGGGCTACGGTGTAGTCCAGGCAATCGGTAACTGGTTCCGACTGAGTGGCTGACTTAGTTTCAGCCACGGCAGATACGTTCGACAAATCCGAGTCATACGTCGTTTGACGACAGTGGTTAGGCGGTGTGGAATGCTTATGCACTCCATGTCGATCAAATCAACGTGTGCTAGTACTAGTCAAGCTTGTCTAGTAACCTGATTGGCCCGATGTATGTTCACCATGTATGGACGCTATTGCTTGAATCTAAGGTACCAAACTCACCAGTGGAAAGCCCGTTTAACCTTGATACCTTGATCCGCTAAGACTCATGAGCCGGGCATGGTGGTACAAGACACCATGGTCGAGCTGTCGGCCTACGCTGGGGCGACGAGCCTCCCCATAGTGACCAGTGAGCAATACCGCCTCGTGAACCGAATACGGTGGTATGAGACACTGTATTCGAGTAGTCGACCTACACTGATCAGGTGACAAGCCCTTTATAGTGACCTCGAGCATACTCTAAGTCTGCATTGAGGCGACGAGTCTTTCCGTAACAGCTAGAGTATAAACTAGGCCTACATTGATCAGGTGACGAGCCCTTTGTAGTGACCTAGAACCGCAATATCGTATGAGATTTGCTAGGACTGACGACCCTAGAATGGATCATTGTTTGGGCGTTGATATAAGGGATGTATCTTAGCTTCCCAATCATGCTGTATGAATAAACCTAAGTAAGAACCTGGCTAATCACGAGCATGCACAACATTACGTGTGCCTTTGGCATAGCAGGTCAAGCACCGAGGAAGGGTTACATGCCGTGATTGTGAGATGAAATCGCTGAGGGAGCGTAGGCGAGGGCATGCATCATTATTTCATATCATCCTTGCATTAACAAGAGTACTTAGGACCTGATTGTTGTATTACGTTATCATTACTACGTGACTGAATTGATAACATGTTAACCTTTGCTTTATAGCTCCACTGAGTTGATCACTCACTCTCACGTTCTGGGATGGTGTTGTACACACCAACCAGACTCTGTCTTAGTTGCAGGTGGTGGTGATGCCTACGAGGCGGAGCCAGACTTCGAGGATGACGAGGAGACATTCTCTTACATGCAGTTCTCGGGCGGGTTCATGTGAGCTATGGCCTGATCGACAGGGCTTGCAGGGTTGCTGATTAGATGATATTACACATTTTGTATATTTTGAAACTTTACATGTAAATTATTAACCTAGTAACATTATCATACTCAGGAGATCTATGATTACTTATACGTTTTATATATCTATTACAGTCTTCCGCTTGCTTAACTTAATTGTCTCTGGAGTATGACATGATGTTTTGGTTTAATCTCATTCATGTTTAATGTGCTAATACAGACAACATTTAATCATCATTATCTATGTTATATAAGTGATGCGTTGGAACTCGGGAGTTGAGCTCCTGCTCGACCCCCGATTTTCAGGGCATTACAGATCATCCTCTTAAGTGATTTTCGCAAATCCCTTCATGAATTTCCCACAATACATAGTCAGCCTCGTCGTGTCTTAAGCAGCGTAGCAGAGGAGTGAAAAATTCTTTCTTATATAGTACACCGTTGAGTATGGTGTAACGAGAGGCTCAGATTTTCAACCGTCGGGCCTCGACACGATCCTTAGGCAACTTTCCATTGTTTAAATATTGGACGATCGGGTCAAGCTAGGTAGGTTCCAAATCGATCAAGTGCCTGATCGAGCTAGGCGGGTCGTCAATGCTCAGCTTAGCAACGTTCTCAATTGGGACAGACCTGGGTATATCGTCCTCATCGGCAGAGGTTATCATTTTTTGTTTGGGGGATCCGAGTGACAATATATCATTGAAAACCATCGATCAACTCTTTGGCTTTCTTCATGTAGGCTTTCAGTTGCTCTTTTGTGTTTGATACACGCTTGTAAGCCCCGTATCTTATACCGTTCTATTCAGTAGGATTCCGCGGTCTTCCCGGTCGAATTTTGGCAACCTTAGACCCTTAACCGGTATTTGTGCGCGACCCTGATTCATATGCCGTTAACCCGAGTCGACTTAAACTAAGACTTATACCCTTGTGACCGCGCCATCGCTGCGGTTCCGATGCCGCGACTCGTGCGCCGATCTGATACTTTGGCCAGGAGATGTGAGCCAGCGTTCGGTGCGAGGAAAAAGCCAGATGTGTGAATTCTGAGAGAATCCCTATGACTTGTCATATCAATCATCTATCAATCAATCCCATCATGTCAAGTACACATCACCTCACACCCTTCACCAAGCAACCTCCAAAGTCAAAAGTTTCTTACACTACCCATACCTTTCTTATACCATTTGCCACAAAAGTTAAAAAGGCCCTTACACATCCATCACCACCACATCCATCACCCATCTCTCTCCCTCTCTTTTCAACTCTCTCTCTCTCTCTCTCTCTCTCTCTCTCTCTCTCTTTCATTCTCAAACCACTCTCCCGAATAAGAGAGAGCACCATACGTCCAAGCTCTTCCAAACCTCCCCAAGAGAGAACTTTGTATGTGGCCCACTTCCCAACCTCTCATCTTCCATCTCAACCATCCAAACCTCATCTCCTCCGTTAGAATCAAAGCTAAGGAGCTAAGGAAGCCTAGGGTGCAAGAAGAAGCTGGTGGGTGATCTTGATCCCACATTTTTACATTTTTTTAATGATTAAAGGGCCACATGTTGTGGGACCCACCTTGATGTACATTTTGTATCAAAGAGGGGCCCATAGTGGTGGGCCCCCTTCATCACCTCCATCCTCGCCAATGTCTCTCTTCCCTCTTTCTCTCTCTCTCTCTCTTCCATGATCATGGCTCACCTATGATTTGTGCATTTTACCCAAAGCCATCCATTTTGGTGGGCCACCTTGACCCCTGTTTGGGACCTGCATGACCGGACGGTCACACAGGCCAGATGAAAGGAAACACAAATATCAGGTTGATCCTAAACTAGTGGACCATGTGGGACCCACCTAAATGAAGTGCACCCTCACCGTGCAGGACGCACCAGTGGAAGGTGCGCTGATAGTGAGGTGGCTAACAGTGAAGTGTTAGCTGTCAGTGAACGTGAATTGGCAGTGGGATGTGCTAACGGTGAGGATTTTTGGTGGGCCACCCATATAGGCCCCACCTTGATGTATCCATCCAATCCATGCCGTCCATTCCATTCTCCATATCATTTTAGGCATTGAGCCAAAGAATGAGGCCAGTTCGATTATTTGGCAGTCCATAGCATAGAGAATAGTGTTTCCACCCTTGAAATCTTCCCTTATGTCCTTAAGCACCTAAAGACCTTCAATATTGGGCTCATATAGCCTGTCATGAGCCGTGGAATCCAACAGTCGAGGTGGATTCACTTAACACGGGCCCCACATGAGGAAAATCGCAGGAATTCAATATTGTAAAAAAAAAGAGATAAGCAGCAGTGCTGCTGCTGCTGTTAGAAGGCAGCAGGCGCTGCCTACGCTCGAACGAACGGACGGTCGGCAACAACCCACAGCTCCAGCCGTGGGCCCCACCATGATGTATATTTATCATTCAACCCGTTCATTGGGTGGGCCCCTTCCTGAAGTGGGCCCCCTCTAAAGATCAACCAGATTGATGGCTCAGGTGGCCCACATCATAGGAAACAATGGTGATTAAATGTCTGCCATTGAAACCCTTTTTGGGTCCACAAAAGTTTTGGATCTAGATGAAATTTGTTTTTTTTCCAAATTTGGCCAGGTCCGTGAGACCTTATCAACGGGTAGGATGACTCATAAACATTAAGGTGGGCCCCAAGTGGGACCCACAATGATGTGTTTTATTCCCCCATCCAAGCGGACAGTGGAGCCCTCAGTGATGTTTGTGTTTTATCCCTGGACGGTGGGACCCACCCCTGTGTGTGTGCGTGTGTGTGTGTGTATATATATATATTATATAATATTGTATATATTATATATATGATATATTATATTATGCATAATATACATTATGGTGGGTGCTCATGTGGACCCCCACCATGATGCATGTGTTGCCTCCTATCTGTCCAACCACTTGGCGAGCTTATCTTAATGGCTTAAAACTAAAAATAAGACAGATCTATAGTTCAAGTGGACCCCACCTTGGTATACATAAGGCCTAAGTGGTTAGGCTCACCTTGTCATAATTATGGCCCGTTGTTGAGGCCCACTTTGATTTGAATGTAAGCCCCATGTTATGAGGCCCATTCGATGTATTTATGGCCCGTGGTTGAGGCCCACTTTGATATATAAGGCCATGTTACAAGGTCCATTGTGATGTACTCAAAGGCCCAGGGGTTATGGCCCATTGCAATGTACATAAGGCCCATTGATGTGGCTCACTTGATTTATATAAGGCCCATATGATATGGCCCATTTGATGTATCCAAAGCCCAGGGGTCGAGGCCCAACGGGATGTCCTTAGGGTCCATTGCAATGTGTGATTTCCCCATGGCCTGTGTGTTGATATTAGGCAGGCCATGCCTTGGGAACAATGTTGGTTTGACGTCCATATTAAAGAATAATGTTGGTTAAATGTCCGCATTATGACTCTCCCTAGAGCCCATTGTTAGGCCCATACTTCTAGGCCGTCTAGGCCCATCTTCGTTATGAACAACATCCATTACCATATAACATGTTTAGTATAGTTCCATGATTCATGATCATACACATCATATGTATGCTTGATATGAGAAGTGACTGATCATAGCATATGCCTTCGGACAGATTAATTAGGGGCTCCCGGATAGGCTGTGTTGCTCTACATGAGCGCACGATACGCACAAGATTGCTGCATGACTGGATAGTGTGATTCATGCATTTGCATTGTGTGATATGTTACTGTACGCCCTAGTAACATTAAGGCCGTAGCCTCCACAGGTGTATCGTGGTTGGCAGGATTGGATACCAAAAATCTTATTCTACATGGGGTGCTATAGATTTCCCTGGGTGAAAGTCCCTAAACCCTTATGGTACCAAGAGATTGCTCCAACGTCTAGATCGAGTGGGTGCAGGAGCACCGAGTGTCGATTACTAGAAAGCCGCGTTTTCCACTGTGTCGTGGTCGGTTGGAAGGGGGTGCGGCCTTATTCGCCTGAGTGGAGGGGGCAAAGCTAAGCTGAGTCTGACCAGCTCGAGGAATGGGTCCGCTATCGATGAGCCGAGCCCGATATTGACAGGCGGATAGTGAGGTCTCTTCCACTTACCTTATTGTGCGCGATGGGGCTGCAATCTGGTTTAGAGTGTACTAGACCCCGGTGATATTCCAGATTTGGGCTGTATTGATATGTGGATATAAATGAGGATTTATATGCTTGAATTGTATCTCGCATTGCATGGCCTTGGTATAGCTGACATCATTCATGCCTTACATCGCATAGCCTTGGTACGGCTAACGGTATTCATGGATTCACCAGCATGTTCCGCATTACTCTGATACAGCATATCTACATTACTACCTTGCGCACACACTTTCACTACCCTCTATGCTTTCTATAAGCTTATGCTCGACTGTTGCGTGCTGGTGATGTTGGGATGCAGCAACGTTGAGGCAGGAGCGCAGAGCAGATCATCTTAGAACTTTTTGTCTATTGTCATTGTATTTCCCTTTATGCTCATTGTACTTGTAAAGTTTTTGATCATAGTGGAAATATGATAGAGTTTTTGGTTATTGTTTGTTAGTTGTGCCTTTGGTTATGCTTATTATGAATCAAACTAATGTTGAAAATTCTCGTAGCATCCCAGGATCAGAACCTGGCGAATGGGTGCTGGGAGTCGAGAATGGGGTTCTACAGAGGCTGTCGGCACCAGATTCGGCGATCGAAAATTTTGTGAGCCCGATTTTCGAGTTTGGGGCGTGACAGGTAACCTGGTTGATGACCAACTACGAGTCACTGAATACATTGAGATGAGTAACACCCATACTGAATACATTGAGGTCGAGTAATAGGGCTTTATATTCTGTTGTATTATACGAGGCTTGAAATCCAAGTCTTAAGGCATATTGTATGTAAGTTTGATCGGGAGTTTCCAGGACGACTCCAGCCCCACTTGCCTTAGAGTTGAATGAGCCATCCACGTAAAGCTGCCAATGGGGTGGGTCGGGTGATGTATCGGGAGCTACAATCACCGGCTAATCGACTGGCTCATTTACAAGCTCGGTAGTTGGATTGGTTTATGGAGTAACTTCGACTATGAAGTCAGCCACAACCTGCCCTTTAATTACTACCCTTAGCATGTACTGAATATCAAATTCGCTGAGCTCAATTGCCCACTTCGTTAGGCGGCTAAAAGCTTCTGGTTTCTGGAGAATTTGACACAGTGGGAGGTCAATTACCACGATGATGGTGTGCGCTTGAAAGTATAGCCGAAGTCGTCGTGAAGATATAACTAATACTAGGGCCACTTTCTTTAGAGGTCGATATCGGGTTTCTGCTAGGAGCAGTGCTTTGCTGACATAATACACCGGTAATTGCTTCCCTTCATGCTCATGTATCAAGGCCGAGCTTATGGCTGCGTCGGTGACCGCTAGATATAACAACAAGGCTTCTCTAGGCTTGGGCTTTGATAGGAGAGGTGGAGATCCGAGATATGACTTCAACTGTTGGAATGCTGCTTCGTACTCTTCTGTCCAATCTACCATTTGCAATCCTTTTAATTATTTGAGGAATGGGAGACATTTCTTGGTAGCTCGGGAAAGGAAGCATTTGAGTGCGGCTATTCGTCCAGTCAGTCTCTATATCGTTCTCGGGGACTCCATGTCAAGCAACGCCTTGATCTTCTCCGGATTTGCCTCGATCCCTCGTTGGCTGACTAGGAATCCGAGAAATTTACCCGAACTTGCTCCAAAGGCACATTTACTCGGGTTCAATTTCATCTGATACTTGCAAAAGATAAGGAACATTTCTTCTAAGTCGGTAATATGATCGGTCGCACGCATACTTTTGACGAGCATATCGTCGATGTGCACTTCCATGGTTCGGTTGATTTGTCGAGCAAACATTTTATTTACTAACCGCTGGTAGGTTTCCCCTGCATTCTTTAGGCCAAATGGCATCACATGGTAATAGTAAAGACCTTTGTCAGTGACAAAGGTAGTCTTAAATTTATCTGATTGATGCATTACAATTTGATTATACCCAGAATAAGCATCCATAAAACTAAGAAGTTCATGTCCTGCCATGTTGTCCACCAACTGATCGATCCTCGGAAGAGAAAAACTGTCCTTTGGACAGGCTTTGTTTAAGTCGGTATAATCAATACAGACTCGCCACTTCCCGTTGGCTTTTTTAACGAGTATGACATTAGCTACCCATTCTAGATAGTATATCTCCTCGATGAATTTAGCTTTGAGGAGCTTGCTAACCTCTTCTTTGATGATGGAGTACCTTTCAGGGCCGAGTGGTCGTCGCTTCTGTCGAATCGGTCGGTAGGTCGAGTCGATATTAAGGTAATGAGTAATCACCAAGGGATCGATCCTGGACATGTCTTCATGGCTCCATGCAAATATGTCAGTGTACCATTGGAGTAGAGATACCAGCTCATCTTTCAGGGGCGATTGCAGAGATGAGCCGATCCGAACCGTTTTGGACTCGTCTGTCTCGATCAAAGGTATAGGAACGAAATCCTCTACCGGTTGGTCTCGCTTGTGAGTCTCGGCCCGAGGGTCGAGTGATTCAATCGTGGTTACCTCAGCTGGAGCTTTTACAGCCGTCGCATAGCAGCACCTTGTGTCTTGTTGGTCACCTTTGACGACTCCTACTCTCGACTCGGTCAGAAATTTTATGGAGAAATGGTACGTCGACACAATACCCTGGAGGAGGCATAGGGAGGGTAGATTGAGGATGGCGTTGTAGACTGATGGTTGATTGACTATCAGAAAGTCGATTATAACTGTTGCCTGATGCGAGAAATTTTCAGTAGTGAGTGGCAGTGAGATGACTCCTTGAGGAAGGATTTATCCACCCGAGAATCCGATCAATGGGGTTCAGACTGGCCGTAATGCCGATCGAATGTCAATTGTTTGATGCCCATTTTATCGAATGCTTAAATGAATAACACATCTGCAGACGATCCTGTATTGATGAGAATATGGAACACTTTGCAGTTTGCTATGGTGAGGGTGACGATTAGGGCGTCATCATGTGGGTAATGAATGCCCCGAGCGTCTTCATCAGTAAACGACATGCAATACTTTTCCGTCTTCATTTCTTTTGAAGGTCGAGCTAAAATTAGGATCTCGGACTCAGGCCGATTGATGCTTCTTGCGTGGTTCTTTCGAGTATTGTTCAAGTCGCCTCTACCTCGGTGACCATCGACAATGGTTTAGATTTCTTCCATAGGCCAGTTGTCTTCCGAGTGTTCTTCCATCTCCCGGTTCTTTTGACATGCTCTCTAAGATGGCATTCTCGGATGAACTTCTCGATTTCTTCTTTTAAGTGATAACAATCACTCGTATTGTGCCCATGATCGTGATGATAATGACAATACTTATTTTTATTCCGTTGGCTCATATTGTTCCGTAGTCTATCTGGCCAGTTGACGAATCGCCTGCCCTTAATTTCCATCAATACCTGCTCCTGTGGCTTATTGAGCGGAGTGTACGTCAAGAATTTGTGGTTAGGCCGCTTACCCGATCTACGTTCATCGCGGGACCGATCATCCTTACGCTTCTTACCACTAGCTGAGTCAACTTCCTTTTTTGTTTACTCTTTGGCCTGGGTTTTTGCATTTTGAGCGGCCTCGCGCATGATTCAGGTTTCTTCGACGTCTGTATATTTATTTGATCGAGCCATTAATTCAACTAGAGTAGTAGGTGGGTTCTTGTCTAAAGAGGTAAGAAACGGCTTATCTTTGATGCCTTGCATGATAGAGTTGAGGGCTATCTCGTCCGAATGTTTTCGGACTTGGAGTGACTCGAAGTTGAAGCGCTTGATATAATCCTTAATTAGCTCTCTCTCTTTTTTGAATTATATTGTTCAAGTGCGCAAATGGCTTCAACTTTTTCTTCCCACCAATGAAATTGGTGAGGAAAGTGTCGCTGAGCTCTGTAAATGAGCTAATGGACTTTGGCTTTAACTGTTTGAACCAAAGCCGAGCTACGTCAGCTAAAGAGAGGGAGGAGGCCCAACACATTATGACGTCCGAAAGGAATCGATGTGCTCGGTTGGATCGATTTTTTCGGTGAAGGGTGTGATCTGAGGAAGGTGGAATCGTTCTGATAACTAAGCTTGCATGATCTCTTCCGTGAATGGGGATGCCTTCGACTCGAGTCTCGTCTGATTTATATTACGGTTTTGCTTCATATTTGTGATCTCCTCCTGCACTTCCTTTTAAAAGTCCTGTAGTTCAGCTTTCCAAGGTTCATCTCTGTCAGCCGTACCCTCGACCGGGGGCCTGCTGCGCTTTCTCTAATCTATTTCATGTCAAAGATCTGTGGCAGGCAATGGGGCGGTCGCAGAGATATGAGAGGGTGCAGGCTCAGCCGGACCCTGGTGTTGGCTTTATTGAGGAACAGATCGTGGAGCGACGAGCTGAGGATCGACGAATTGTCGTGGGGCGTTTGCCTGACCATTGTCCCGCTAGGGCAGCTGAACTTGCTGGCGATGGATCCGTTCCAGCATTTGCTTCATGTAGTTCATGTCTGTCCTGAGTTGCTGGACCTCCTTATCTAACCGTCTGTTTCCTCGATTCCTTTGAGTGTGCCTGGTCGAAACGGAGGTTACCAGACAGGCTGCAGAACCTTGTCGATTATCGGGTCAGTTCTAGGCCCCTTGGGCTCGTTCATACTCGGCAGGCCTTCTGTCGCTGGTGGTCCAGTGATAGGGACCTCACTAGGCTCGTTCTGGACGGTTCTCATTGTTCTTACAATTGAAGATTACTCAGTACTTGGAGAGAACGACTTTTCGTATCGCTTCCCACAGACAGCACCAAACTGTTGATACAAAAATCTGGTACGCCCTCCTTGGACCCTTTACCTGCACAGGAAGAAGATAATGGAGACCCTGGCTAGAGTCGGGGACCCTCCGATGCCAAAGTCAGGGCTAGGATCGTATTGAAGGGTTTGAGAGAGAGTTTTTTGCATACCTTTCACCCTTAAAGTCTCTTATATTTATAGGATGGAGTGGATCTCATCATGTTAGGATTCTTTTCCTGATATCTTGGAGATTTAATGCCAATCCAGTTTTGGACTCTGGCCGATCCCGAGATCCTTGGGATCGGGGATATTCTTACTGGAGGGAGGGTGTTTCACTTTACACCATTTCTTCCTTTCTCGGCAGGTTTTACCAATCGGATCGGGCCTGGCCGACTCTATTGATAAGCGAGTATCGGCTGGCTTATAGAAGATTGAGCTACTTGCCCTCTATCGGATGAGACGAGACTGATCCATAACCAGTGCGTCTTCTTAATCCGATAGCCGACTCTGTAACCGACCTTAAAATGGGTCGGTTTTATGGCCGGTCGTGTGGCTTCTGAGCATTGGGCCTTAGTTAGCCTATTTGGATGTTGCTGCCTCGTTTGTCGAGCCAACTTCATGCATCTCATAGATTTTTTGCCTTATGGCTCAGGACTTTGTAAGCCTAGATCTAGATTGGTTCCTTGTGATCCGAGCTAAGTCTCTCCTTTAGGCTTTGGGTATGTGTGCCTCGGTCAGGCTTATTGCCTCGGGATCCCGGGCAGTGTTAGTAGAGTCGGTCCATTCCATAGCCAAGTTTCTAGACTTATACTATTTTTCCCCAACAACTTCCAACAAAATGGGGACCTCTAAACACCTTATTCATGCATGTATTCATGATCCAATTCTTTTACTATTATGGCCATCTATCAAGACCTATCTCCCATGTTAATCAAATAGTAAACCATCATATATGGGCCATCACACATCATTAAATATGATCAAAACAATTTTATTGTATAAAACAAAACTTTAATAGTTCAAAACCTTTCAAGTGTCGGGCTTAGTGGAAAGATCGCTTAATGAGTCCCCGAGAGAACTAATGGATCCCTTATTAGCCATGTTGTTGGGTTTTGTATAAAAACACAACAAAGATTAATGTTTAAAATTTTTGATTTATTTAGATCTTATGTATAGCTACCATGGTCATATCATATTTCATATATATATATATATATATATATATATATATATATATATATATATATATATATATATATATAAAAACGTAAACCATTAATTACATGATTATACTTATGTGCGAAAAGCTGCTCAATAAAGTCAATGCAGATCTCCCGATCCATCTATCACAGGTGTAGGAGGCGAGAACCTACAAAACAATCTTTAATAGAGGCCGAGATCTGACCTAAGCCATCCGAAGAGTAGATCACATGCATAAATAAGGGGGGAGTACACCTTTGACTTGTGGACACTCATTTGTTGGAATAGGATCACCTAATTCTTAATTTTTAATCAATCCCCAAGGTGTGCCCCACTCTAATTTTCGATTGTTACGATCCTTGGTTAATATGGTGAACATGTAGGGGCACGCTTGATGGCCGGAGTAGATGTTACACGTATAGTATGACAGACCAAGGATATTAATTTAAGTGTTTTACCCACTGCGTACAACATGTGCTTTTAGAGGATTATGGTCATTAATGGAGAGAGTTAGGTTCCTCCATTCAAGCTACTATCAGCCCACCTTTAAAAATCAGCACCAAAAAAGAAAATTAAGGACGGCTCCAACCATCATGTGAGCTGTCCACGGTCGATGCAAGGATTGTAGGCCATGTGAATTTGAAAGTTTTTGGATCATTATTTTCTACAGCTTGGTTCACCTAATACTTGTATAGACCTGTCATGGTAGGGCTCATCTAACTCACAGGCTGGATGGCGTATATACAACATGGTCGGTCCCACCCAAGAAATAAAACAATGGACAACCGTCTCAAACCCTACAAATTCACGTGGTGGTATGGTTTTGGCTTGAAAATTTCTTAGGCCTGATTACCAAACATGTTAGCTGGAACCAATTTAAATAAGCAATCTTCAATAAATAATTCTTCTACACTTCCTAAAAGCAACCCAAAAGGTTCCTAAGTACTGCCTAATTCTCAACCGTCTTTTTGTGGGACACTGCTTAAAAAGTTTGGATTTTCTTATCTTTCAGATCAACGGCTTGGATCACGGATCATAGACCCACACATAGGAATTCGATGTGCCCCAGTTACCAATGGACAAGATTCTACAATTCCTTTATAATCGAAATGATCTAACGAAAAACAGATACTCTTCTAATGGGCCCAAATGATGGCATCGGGTTTTTATTTTATTTTATTGTTTTATGCGGGCCATGTTTAGTCAACGGGTCAGATCATATCATTCCTTAACAACTAAGCAATTACATATGGTACGTTGGAGGAATTAGTTCAACTTCGTTGGGAGATGAAGAAAGGGACCCTCCAGGAAGAAAATCCAGCTTGTGATAGTGGGCCCCACGTACGGTAGGTTGAAGGTCATGGTCATCCATAGGTTAGGCCTCTCCTGTTTTTTTTTTTTTTTTGACGAATGAGTAAATGCTCCCCGGGCCTTCGCGGGCTTGCCCCACACGTGCCCATGTGGCACATGTGTACATTCAATATGGGACATGAGGCCACATGTGCATTTAATGTGGACTGATGTACCAGTTTTTAAGTATCCTGTTCCTGTACGCATTAGGCTCCGGCTTACATTTTGAACGCGGAATGTAAATAGGTGGGCCTGTAAATATCTTAATTAGAATTAAGACAATGGGATAGCTAGATCCAAAATTTAGTTTGACTAATTTCCAATTGAAAGTGTGAAAGATCTTGATGTGGTGAATCATATCCATCTATTCCTTCCAGCACTCCAAATCATAAGGATCCTGCGGATGAACAAACTCGATTTCTTAGAGGGGTCCCTTCTGGATTAGCCAATGAAGTTTTTGAAACCTGATTTTATGGCTAAAATTTTTACAAAGAATCGACTGCAAGAAGGCGATTCGAAAAGTCGGAGAGTCTGAATCCAATTGGAGTAATTCCCAATCCAAATCGCTAGTTCTGGAACAATCAAAGGAATTCCCATATCCAAAACAACAACGTATACGTGAAGGATGTAGAAGCAATAAGGAAACCCTAGCAAGAGTTTCACCGCCTCAACGATCTATAAAATGAGCAATCAAAGAAGAGATGAAAGCGCTATACTTAACATATCAACTTATCTTTTATTTATTTTTCCTTTATATTTCTTAGTATAGCTTAGCTTAGTTTAATTATTGCTTAACAACTCTCGCTATAGTACATTGAGAGTAGAGATAGTCTTTCTATAACCTAAAATTGTATATTATAATTATTTAAGTTTCAATTTGGTTGATGACACCCACCTCGATCGTCTATTCCAATAGATATGTCCAATATTTATTATTTTATTTTATTTATTTATTTGGTTGTCTCGCAATTTGTCGATTATAATAAACATCAATTTTAAATATTAATAAAATCGGCAACACTTTGTCTTATTTAATTAGAATGTGCATGTTTGTTCATTTGAGAAGTGTTTTTGAATTTAAAGTGTTGGTAAAAAAACAAGTTCTTAATATTGTAGGCTCATGTGTATAATTGTCACAAGTTAAAAAGAACTCATTAAGAAGGATTGCCCTTATTTACATTCATTTATCATTTCAACGGAGTATAATATTGGTGTTTCGGAGGATTTTGGATCTCTCATCTTAATATCCAATCTATCCATCTCAATGGAGGGAACACCAACAATTCAATTAACCATTAAAACATGCAAACTCTGGTACACTCATGCATCATATTCATACATGTGTACAAAATCTAGACCCTGGATGGTACTAGTAATCCAGTTTGATTGAATTGGAGTGTAACACCAGACAATCCTATTCATATGATCTATGCCATTTAATAGGACAGTGGAAACAAGAATAGTCAATAGTCAAAACTGCAGTAATATAAACAGTACAAGAGGTATTGTGTAAGATTGTCACATGGGTTTTATTTTTAGAAAGTAGGTCATCTAACCTGGTAAGTACCGATCAATACATCATCCTACTATATGTCATGTGAAGAGATGGCTGGCTTTTCCCTATTGCTTGCCGTTCCTATCGTTCCACCGTTTCATCTCCCTGCCAAATTCTCTCCCGCACATGCGAGTGAGGCTGTCAGATAGCCTTACAAGGTATCATTCTCGATTTAAACGGGTGCGCGTCAACATTCATACTCATTTAAAAAGAACCGTGTGGGTGGAACATTCATGAGATCCATTCGGTCCATTTCATGTTGACTTTACAATCCCAAAACTAGGGTCATTTAGATCTCAGCCAAGCCACACTCTAGGAAAAAAGGTGGGATTGGAAGAACCAGATTGCCTGGTGACTGAAAGCAGTTGTGAATAAACTCTGTAGGGTCTACCGTGATTTATGTATTTTATCCGCTCTGTCTGTCCATTTTAACAGATAATCTCAAGTGGACCACATCACGAGAAATAGTGTGAATTGAGTGTCGTTTCAAAATTCTCGAGGGCCACAGAAGTTTCAGATCAAGCTGATATTTGAGTTTTCCCTTCATCCATGTCTGTGTGATCTTACAAACATGTTGGATGACAAATAAATATCACCTTGGGTAATAGCAACAGTTCAAGGTGGAAATCATATTCCTACTGTATTTGTGGTGTGGTTCACTTGAGCTTTGGACATGCTTCAATTTTGGGCTCAACCCTTAAAATGAGCTTGAAAAATGGATAGACGGTGTGGATAAACCACATGCATTCATGGTGGGCCTAATAGAGTTTACTATCTCAGTATGCCATCCCATTTTGAAAAAAAAGAAGAGAGTTTTTTCCTCCTGTACGACCCACTTATGGCCCATTCACCTTACTAAGCCCACTTATTCTTACATTCCAAGAATAAGCTCCTGCTGTACCGACAGCTTTTTACAGGTCGAAAATGCCCATGCTTTATCAATTTCACTCCATTCTCTCCCTTACACTCAAATACATGTCCGAACTCATCTATGTCATCCCTATTCCTTCTTTTCACCCATTTTCTTCATTAAATCTCCATAAAATCTTCATCCTACTATCACATTGCATCTTCCATGTTCCATTCTACTGAAGGCTACCTGCATTCGTTTTCTGAGAAGACGTGAATGCATTGATAAATGTAAAATCTTATAGGTTTTTCTCCGAAGAACGTGTTTCACATCAATGCACTCTTATTCTTCTTCTTGAATGCGGATTTCACTGATATGGCGGCTATGGGAGGTAAGGACGTTTAAATTCTTAAGAAATTACTTAGAAGTTTATGGTCAATTTCATGCATTGCTAAGTCATAGTCGGCGTGGTTATCCAATAAACTTCAAGAAGTTCGCGGTCAATTTGACAAAGTTTTGCGGTCAATTTCACTTAGTTCCTGGTCAATTTACTGAATTGATCAGTCAACTTCACGCAGTACTTGGTCAATTTCATGCATTTTACCGTCAACTTCAAAAAGTGAACGGTTAATTTGACGATGTTTTGCGGTAAATGTAATGAATTTCTCAGTCAATTTCATGCACTTCTCGGTAAATTTCACACATTTATCCAACATTTCACTCAAATATGACCGACTCATCGATCATTTCACTCAATTTGTGGTCAATTTCACTTACATCGCGGTCAAGTTCACTTACTTCATGGTGAATTTCAGTCACTTTGCAGTCATTTTCAATCAGTTTGTGCTCAAGTTCAATCACTTCGCGACCAAGTTCACTCACTTCACGGTCATTTTCAATCAGTTTGCGCTTAAGTTCACTCACTTTGCGGTAATTTTCAATCACTTCAGGACCGAGAGGTGAGTGAAATTCATTGCGAAGTGAGTGAACCTGCCCTAGAAGTGAGTGAACCTGCCTTATAAGTCAGTGAACCTGCTTTATAAGTGAGTGAAATTGACCACGAAGTGAGTGAAAATCATCGCGAACTGAGTGACATACAACCTTGCAATTGAGAACTTTGAAAATTTGACCGATAAGTCGGTCATATTCGAGCTAGTACAACGGTGAATTTTCTACTACTTGGTCAAATTCACCTTATACATGTGAATACTAAACGAGTTATATCATTGTGTTTGTTTTTAGAAAATGACTTCGATAATCATCCCATGCTCTTAGTAAGCGAAAACAATCGATACACGTACAAGGGTGGAGACTCGAAAACTACTGCTGTGAGCTTTGACATTACATATGATGAGCTTTTATCGAAAATGTACAAGATTGCGAAGATTAGACCTGAGGATTATGATATTAAGTTGAAAGCATTGTATTCTTGCACAAATGAATCAGTCCCTCCAACTGTAATTGATGACAATGAAGATGTGAGAATGTTCTTGGCAGCACAGTTGAAGCATCCGGATCACTACATCCCTTTATTCATCGAGACAATGCAGCACATTAATGAGGCAATACTCGAAGACTCGGTGGCTTACAGTGGTTTCAAACATGACGCCCCAACAGTAGGAAGTTTGAGTGAGGAACATGTCTTGAAATATAAATATATGACATCACCTTCACAGGTTCCTCTAAGCAACACTCCAGTACCCGAGCCGGCTCAGACATCAAACTTCATGACAAGTCAAGTGAGGGCGTCAGTTGACGTGAAGCTCAGAAGTGAATATACAACCTCTCCTTCATTTACAAGAGTAGATTTTCCCTCAACATCCAACGCCAGAAATGTAAGCGGAAGCGACATCCCATTGCTCGAGCAGGCTCGAACATTGGACTTCACCACCGGTCTTGCCATTGTGCCTTTCGAGGATGCTGGTTTCACCAATGCAGATCTGTCATTGTATTCATATCCACTTGATTACCTGATTGATATAACTGAACGTTTAAGGACAAGAGCCGATGTAAGTATGTTTTGAGCCAATTTGCAATTCGCAACAACTTTCAATACAAGGTCTTGTATTCCACATCTAAGAAATTCACCGTGGCGTGTATGGAAGATAAGTATGATTGGAGCATACACACATCTAGGGTGAATGATGCGGGGATATTCAAGATTAAGACTTACACGTCCATACATACATATGGAATGTCATGGATGAAGAGTAATCATCGGCAAGCAAGCAGTAAGCTAGCTAGTGAACTGGTTGTCAATCGCATTGAGTAATAGCTGGGATTAAGGCCGAAGGACATTATATTGACAATGCAAGAGAAATATAATATTCTTATTAACTATAAGAAGGCATGGCGCGCTAAAGAAATTGCAATCAATCGCGTAATGGGGTCTTATGAAGACTCTTACAAAGAACTCCTGATGTACTTGCATGAGTTGAGGATGGCGAACTAGAGGGCAGTGACTGCCCTGCCTATGGATCCACAAACGACGAGGTTCGAGAGATGTTTTGTTGCGCTCGGACAGTGCGTAAGAAGTTTTTAAAGATCTCTTCGAAGGATCTTGGCCATTGACGGGATGCATTTAAAAGGTAAGTACAAGGGTATTCAATTCATTGCTACGGCTTTAGATGGCGACAATCATATCTTTCCAGTTGCTTTTGGTATCAGAGAATTAGAGAACAACAGTAGGTGAAACTGGTTTCTTACCTAGCTCAGCTGTTCGTTAGGGGATCTACCTGGTCTTGTGATCATATTAGACTAGTATAAAGGTCTAATGAAAGAAGTTCCCCAGGTTTTCCAAGCAGCAATCCATGACTACTGTGCCTACCATATATATCGAAACTTGGTGGATACATTCAAAGACAAGTCATTAGAAATCTACTACTGGCGAGCTGTAAAGACTTGTAGGAGGGATGAGTTCGAAAAGTTAATGCATAATATCGAACTTGCCAACCCCCCGGTACATGCATAGCTGATGGAAATAGGGATTGAAAAGTGGGCATCTTCTCACTTCATAGGAAAAAGATTCAATTTAGTCACTACAAACATAGCTGAGTGTATTAATGCTCTATTCAAAGAAGCACGAGAATATCCCGTGACTATGCTGATAGAGACGGTTAGAATGAAAATTCAAGAGATGTTCTATAAGAGAAGAGAATTAACATCATCATTCGTTAGACCATTGACATCGTGGGTCGAGAAACAATTAAAGGATCTCATATCGAAGGCACGAGATGTTCGTTGCCATGCAATTTCTTGGGCTGAATACTATGTTGTGGGAGAGTACAATGATACTGTCAAGCTCAGTGAGCTTTCATGTATATGTCGCGAGTTTGAAATAAAGGGATTCCCTTATTTTCATGTTCTTTTAGCATGTAAACTATAACCTTCTTCATTATGAGTACTGCTCCCCATTGTACACGGTGAGGAATTACCAGATCACATATAAAGATTTCATGTACCCAGTACGAGACAATAGCCAATGGGAAATTTCATCTGGATTTAAGGACTATTGTGTGAGTATGAAGCCCCCGCTACAGAGGAGGGCAGCTGAAAGATCGAAGAAGGCATGGATCCTTTCTCATGGAGAGGAACGAAAAATAGTAAAGTGCGGACATTCCAAACAAATAGGGCATAATCGCCGGAGTTGCAAATTTCCAATACCTTCGGAATAATGTAAGTTGTAATGCATTTTTTGTAATACGACTGTGAATGTTATATATTGAATACATTTGTTGCTTTTTTTGAAATTGCGAATTTCTTGCCACTACGATTCAAACTTTGAATAAATATTAATGATTGGCCAGATACTTTCTGAAAATCCATGTCCTAGAGGGAATTTAGGAACCTGCTACTATTATGCTTAGAATTCGAGTTATGAAAAGTAGATTTGGGTGGTGTGAGTAGGATTGCATTGAAATCATTTATAATAAATCTGGAACCCTTATCCGATATCCTTGTTGGCATAACCTGATCCATGTCACAAGTTCAAGTTCTTCACTAAGGCCACTTTCAGTCAATAAAACATTCATTTCACGGTCAACTGCATGCATTTCATGGTCAATTCCCTTCACTTCACGGTCATTTCCATTCATTTCACGGTCAATTCCCTTCACTTCACGGTCATTTCCATTCATTTCACGGTCAATCCCATTCACTTCACGGTCAATTCCATGCATTTCACGGTTAATTCCCTTCACTTCACGATCATTTCCATTCATTTCACGGTCAATCCCGGCGATTCCCATTCACTTCACGGTCAATTCGAAGCATTTCACGGTCAATTCCCTTCACTTCACTGTCATTTCCATTCATTTGATGGTTAATCCCCTTCACTTCACTGTCAATTTCATGCATTTCATGGTCAATTCTCTTCATTTCATGGTCAATTCCATGCATTTCACGGTCATTCCCAGTGATTCACTTCACTTCACGGTCAATACGATGCATTTTACGGTCGATTCCCTTCACTTCACGGTCATTTCCATTCATTTCACGGCCAATCCCCTTCACTTCACGGTCAATTCCATGCATTTCATGGTCAATTTCCTTCACTTCACGGTCATTTCCATTCATTTCACGATCAATCTCCTTCCTTCACGGTCAATTCCATTCACTTCACAGTCAATTCCATGCATTCATGGTCAATCCCCTTCACTTCACTGTCATTTCCCTTCACTTCACGGTCAATTCTATTCACTTCGAAAGCAATTTAGTCACTTCTCAATAAGGGAGTGAAGGGAATTGTCCTGGAATGAAGGGAAGTAGCCAATGGTCCACATTTAACTATAAAAACCCATCAACTATTTGGATCAGGCTTTCCAGCTGGAGAAAGTCCTGGGACATGATCGACTTGCAATGGTGCAAATCCAGGTGATGGGTCTTATTGATTTTCACTCCATATTGTGCACCCACATTGTGTTAAATAAATTCATCATAAGGACATTCAGTACATAAGTTGCAAAGAACACAATACTCATGCATTTTAGGTAACCCATAAAGATTTTCCATAAGGCCATTTTCATTCGACAAGATATTCAGTACATAAGTTGCAAAGAAACATGTGAAATGCATGAGGATGCTACCTAATACATGCAGAAGCACAAAGTGACTATCACGAGGATGCTAGCTAATACATATAGACATATGAAGTGAGGGAGTCCATATCCATCACAACTCCCTACTGTGATACCGAGTCCGGCGAGGGAGGGGGCGCTCCCTCCTTTTGTACACAACACAACACCGCCTTTATCGTTTGATGCATACTCCGCATCTTATGCTTTAGATAGTGTTGGTCCTTCTTAAGCTAAGATATACTAGCCTCGATCGTCCTTAAATGCTCATCTAAACCTGGATGTGCATCGGGCACCTCACCTGCATCATCACCCTCTTCTTCTTCTTCAGCTTAATCCTCTTTGTCACCTTCTTCCTCTTCTTCTTCTTCTTCTTCTTATCTCATCTCTAATTTCCTTCAACTGCCTTACTTCTTGTCTAGGGCCACATTGCATGCGATTTAAAGTGTCTTCAGTTATCAGTCTTTCTGGATGTGAGGGGTCGCTGGATGCCCCGAACCCATTAGCTCGGGCTATCTTGCAAATTAGGCGGCCAAATGGGAGAGAGAGATTGCCTCTTCTTGTCCTCGCGGCCTTCACTATGTGGTAAAGGATAATGGGGAGTAGGTACACATTCTCCCCATGCCTTATCTAGTACATTATCTTTGCATGGTAGAAAGAAACCCCCGTACTGTTTCCCGCTCTCGAATATAAATTATGTGTGAAAATGTAGTGCAACATTCTATAAATTGGAATCATTTATTTGTTACTAAAACTACTATCTCTCCTCCACTCAACGAGGTGGCTACACAAACTCATGCTTAGTTCCCTCCTATGTTGCAATGTGTTCAAGTCCTTTGTGTTCGCGGGAATATATACCGTTCCAAGGGACACGCCAAGTACGTGCGCGATGTGTTGTATGCGGATGGGCTGCACTGCGTCTCCAAGTGAAATGTCAAATCCGAGTGGGTTGAGACTTGCGTTAACAATTCGAGAGTAGAAAAACCTTACATCATTCTCACTAGATTGAGACTTACCTTCAAAAATAGCTCCCTAACTGCCGTGCAAGAGTCGATTTAGGACGTCATTTTTGGCAAATAGTCGGTCCCCCACTGTGACTTCGAAGACCACTTCCTGATCACGATATCGACCCACATCCAATGGCCTAGCATTCTGATCATGGCCCCTCTTTGTCCTCCTCTCACGATGTCGTGATGAAGAACTCGTTGTATCAACATTGGTGAAAGTGCACCCGCTTGTGCCCTGGTTTGTCAAGTTACGTGTGTGGTGAGTCAGACTGGCTGCAGAACTCGATAGGAAGATTATTTCAAGCGTCTGCCTCAACCGGATGTGTGGAAGCTCGTAATAGGTAAATCATAGCCTCAAATCCCATGTCCCAAAACACTAAGTGATTAAAACCCTTAAAACAAGATAGACATCTTAGGGTTTTATGGTGAAAAACTTTTTGGTAAGATAGAAAAATCTCTAAGTTTTTCTCACCTTGTCAATTCTATCGAAGCACCCTCGATATGATCGACCTGCACTGTCGATGTCCTCGATACCTTAACAATATTATCGATAAGAGGACCAAAAGTGTCCAGCAACTAAATATTCATCTGGACGAATTTATCGATGTATCGAGACATCTATCAATATCATCGATAAAAGCACTAAACATGTCCAGTAACTTCATAACATATCTGGACGAATTATCGATGTATTGATATGCATATCGATACCATCGATATTCAAATCTCGAGACCATCGTGAGTGGCTCGATAAGATCGATAGGCAGATTTTCGGCGCCCCTGTTTTTTAATAAAAATCTCAAAATTTATCGATATATCGATGACCGTCCGATATGATCTGAAATCAAATATCGATAAGATCGGAGGTCCATTGATGATATCGATGGTGGGCGCGCATTTCTTACAATAGTTATTTCAGGATGTTTTTAACTATGATCGGGGGCCCTTCGATTTAATCGATATTTAAATATCGATGATATCGACACCTGATCGATTGCATCGAACTGAGCCATAATCTGTCCAGCAAGTTCAAAGATAAATCTGCTGAAATTATCGATGCCTCGACTCAGATCTCGATATCATCGATATTCAAATTCCGATGACCTCGACGGTTCCCCGATCATTCATGAAAACCTGAAATATCTCAAAGTCAAGTCTCTCTCAATTTTCATGTGTCGATGGATCGAATCTGTCTTCGATGGAATCAGAGTTCAAAATCCGATGACATCGACTATAGCTTCGATTCATCGACCAATTAGCAAAGAGTTTTAAAAGCGTATGACATCGAGTCCGAGTCATCGAGCAGACCATCGATGCCATCGAGTGTATACGCTCGATGATATCGAACCTACTCGATGATATCGAACTCTGTCATAAATGTGACCGTTTTATATCCATTGGAACTTTTTGCCTATTTATAGAGGACTTGTCTTTTGTTACAGTGAGAGAAAGCAGAGAGAGCTTTTGAGTGTTTCAACTTATATCCTATACCTAAAGCCCTTTCTCTTAAGGGAGTTCATCCTCCAATCCACCCTCACCATTGATATTTAATAGAGTGGATTGGGGAATGAACTTCCGCATTCAAGGATCCTCCAGCTACTACCTTAATGGCAAATCATTATGCTCGGATGCCTTGAATGCATAAGAGAGGAACCACTCTATCTTTCTTATAGGAAAATCTTTAGAGAGTAGGATTCCATCTCACCCTTGACCCAACCCGAAGCCAAGCATTGGTATATCATCTTGTGTTGCGGATCAAGAGAGCTGAAGACTCTTCGTCAACAAGGAGGAGAAGATCTTTGGCGCTGCGCTTAACGAGACTCATCAACTTATCTGTAAGTATCCAGAGTCCAGAGGACACTTGTGATCATTCCTTCCTAGGTCTTTGTCCTAAGTGGTTCTCACCCTTTGAAGTCCTCAAAGAGGCCTCCGGCGGGAGTGTACGTAGTGGGTGCACAGGGTGGACCCTTGTTCTTGTGTAGGGCATAAACTGTTAGGTCCTTGTGTAGGTCCTTGACCTGTGTGGTCTAAAATTCGGGTGCGTTGTGTGGACCCTTGCTCTATGAAGAGCATAAACATCTGGTTAGGAGTGAACCAGCAAAACTCTGGGTTTGAGGTGAACCGCATAAAACCTCTGTAAAGGTTGAAGGTGAACTTGATTTAAAACCTTAAGTTTGAGGTGAACCCTGAAAAACCTCCTTAGTGAAATCCGGTATACTCAAGGGTTGAGTGTGGTAGCCGGAAGTGGAGTAGACTTATCGTCGAACCACTATAAAATGACTGTGTCTGTGATTGCTTTTCTATATGTGTGATTCATGTCAATGCATTCATATTCATATATCTGATCACATCCCACACACATACACAGTCATATCCAACATAGACTAAGTTGCATATTGTTATCTCTTGATTAGTTTGTGATTGAATCCTCTACTTGGATTGGAAGCCAATAGAGTTACATTTGAGTAGTTCTGATAGTTGCATATCTATAAGAATTAGAGTAATAGGATTTTGAATAAACAGTAAAAACTTTTAAAACTCCTATTCACCCCCTCTAGGACATATTGGCATATTCTGACTTCATCTCAAGTGGTCTTCACCGCTATTTCAATTGGCCCTCTTGATATTTCTTCGAATAGGTGGTGATGATGGACTCGCCTCATTCTTAGCGGCCTGCCTTGCTCTTCTTGCAGTTCGTGGAGACAATGGACCTGCTTGAACCACTCTCTTCTTCTCCATTAGAGAGATAATCATGGGGATGAAAAATATTGATGAAAAGAATGCAATAATTTCCATGAGGATGATGAGTTTGGAAAATGGGAAGATGGTTGTGTGAATAAGGCTTGGAAGATGAAGAGAGAGGTATTTGGAAGATGAGAAGATGGTTGTGTAAATAAGAAGAGAGGTGTTTGAAAGATGAAGAGTGAAGTGTTTGGAAGATGAAGAGAAAGGTGTGTAGAAGATGAAGAGAGAGGTGTTTAGAAGATGAGAAGATGGTAGAAGATGAGAAGATGATAGAGGGTTTAGAAAAAGATAGGGTTTTAGGAAGGGAGATGAAGAAAGGGTTAGGAATGAGGGTTTGAGCATGTGGGCGAGCTTAAATACAAGGTTATGTGGGACCCACGATGGGCCCCACCCAAAATTTTTTAAAAATTTCGGGTGGCACTATCGCACCACGGGCGGCAATGCCGCCTAGATTCTTAACAAGTCTGAGTGGTAGTGCCACCAGCCGTTGGACGTCCGGGCGGCATTGCCACCCGAAATTTTTTAAAAAAAACTATTTGGTGGGCACCAAATCTATTGAATGGTTTTTATTGTGGTTAGGCCCACGTCATTTGAATTCGAATGGTTTTTTTGCATCTTCCTATATATGATATTAGCTCTTTTTTTTTTCCCCTCATGTTTATAACGTCTTCAGGTTTCAATTCATTAAGTCCTATTTTTCCAGGCGTAATCTGTAACAAGCAGCAGCTAACAAATAGCCCATAAAATCTCTCTTTCATTTGATTGATTCAGCATATCGGGGTTCATGTAAGTCTTTGTGAACTAATATTTCATCATCATCATCATCACAATCAAAGCCTTATCCCAACTAATGGAGTTGGCTACATTAATCCTGTTCTGTCATTCCACGCTATTATTAACAATAAAATGTTTTTCAACATTATCTACAATGTACAGATGCATTAAGCTTATCAGGTGTTACAAGGTTCCCCATTGTTTGACGGCATCATAGTGTCTGTGCCCTAAATCGACACATTTCATGTCTAAATTACATAAGTTTTCTACGATCTATAACTGTACACATTTTACCATTATGGGTTTCATGTAGTTGGAAAGTCCAACATCTTATTTGCCATGAATCTTTTGATGTGTATCCTTGCCTCCTTCCCATTTAGTTATGGCATAAAATTCCCCAAATGTTTGCTTGCATGCACAGCAAGGTCATTATTGTATTTAGTTGGTCGACAGTAGACTAGATATCATTTCCCAAAAGATCTCTCCTCTTGAAGTTGTTTCCATTTTCCCATGGTTCTAGGCTTCACTGCTAAATTGTTCTACTTAGGGCCACCTCTTGCTCTTGATTTTGGGATCCTTGCTTTGTTACTTTTGAGGTGTAGAGCTTATCCAATTCACGATTTGCACTGCTTTTTTAGTTTCCTCTCCTCAAATTCATTCTCCTATATCTAAAGTTCACAAAATTTTCTTGTCTTTTATTAGGCTTGCCAGATGTTCAGATCAATCTAGGCAAAGTAGCCAGTAAATATTGGCATAACTGCAAATAGGCATAGATAATTTCATCAGTCCTATCATTGACATTTTTGCACATTGATCTGGGGTCTCGACCTTTAGGTCTTGAAAGATTTGACTATCTTGTTTTAAAATGTTAAATCCAAGTATTAAGTTGAATCTAAATCAATTTTTAGTAGTGCATTAGGATTAAAGACTACGAAGGTTTCATATGCAGATGCATCATGCTCCCATTGGAGTAGTCTGACATCTTGATCACTTGACATCTTCTTCCTTTTCTCTTGATAAATGACAAATATTGCGTGATCGTCTATTTATCTAATATTGTAGATTGGACTAGAAAAGGAAAATTTTATAGGGCAGCAATTTGATTGGCTATGCTATATCAGACAATTTTAGGCAGTCAGTAGCACAAGTAGAGATTGATTCTTGTAGAGATGGGGATGGGAGGATGGATATGTAGGAATACCAAGAAAGATAGAATCAAGAATGAGGTCATCCCAAGCTCCTAGGAGTACTGCAATGTGAGAAATTGATTATTTGATGGGGATTAGATTGAGATGGTTTGATCATGTGCATGAAAATTGGGATGCCTCCAGTATAGAGGGGAACATTGATTAAGGTTGAAGGGCATGAAAAGAGGATTAGAGGAAGACCTAAAGAACTTTAATTGAGGCGGGAAATGACCGTGAAGCGAAGGGAATTGACCATGAAATGCATGGAATTGACTGTGAAGTGAAGGGGAATCGTCGGAATTGACCGTGAAATGCATGGAATTGACTGTGAAGTGAAGCGAATTGACCGTGAAATTAATAGAAATGATAGTGAAGTGAAGGGAACTGACTGTGAAATGCATGGAATTGACCGTGAAGTGAAGGGAATTAACCGTGAAGTGAAGGGGAATCGCCAGAATTGACCGTGAAATGCATGGAATTGACCGTGAAGTGAAGGGGATTGACCGTGAAATGTATGAAAATGATTGTGAAGGGAAGGGAATTGACCGTGAAATGCATGGAATTGACCGTGAAGTGAATGGAATTGACTGTGAAATGAATGGAAATGACTGTGAAGTGAAGGGAATTGACCATGAAGTGAAGGGAATTGACTATGAAATGCATGAAAATGACCGTGAAGTGAAGCGAATTGACTGTGAAATGAATAGAAATGATTGTGAAGTGAAGGAGAATCTCCAGAATTGGCCGTGAAATGCATGGAATTGACCGTGAAGTGAAGGGAATTGATCATGAAATGAATGGAAATGACTATGAAGTGAAGGGAATTGACCGTGAAATGCATGGAATTGACCGTGAAGTGAAGGGGAATTGTCGGGATTGACCACGAAATGCCTGGAATTGACCGTGAAGTGAAGGGAATTAACCGTGGCGTAGATGAAATTATCTAATATACAAACAAATCACCATTCATAATGAAATCACTATCGAGAAGACATCATTTACTACTAATTTATGAAAAATATACAAGACATCATTTACATCATTTCACCCTGAATGTTTTACAAGACATCATTTACAATAATTTATAACATTTCACAAAATTTTTCGTTTCCTCTTATGCCTAAGGCAAATATATCATATTTCGTGAACACTCAGATAATCATATGCTATTGAGTTCCTAAAGCTGGGAGTGAATTTCTGCAAGTATGTCCCTGACAAAATTTTATTGCTGCACAAAATGTCGATATATTTCATGACAAAAATGCCACAATCATATCCATTCGTTTGCTTTGGTATAAAAGTCTCTTCTCTGACCGTCCAAGCCTTCCCATCCAATGTAGACATATCTCCTGTAGCATGGAATAATATATGCAAGCCCTCCTTCATCAGCTCGATATGTTCCCTATATCGACCGAGTGCCCTCAAATATAAACTGTCGAGTATGACGATTTCTTGGTCTTAAGGGTGGATGACCATCAGGTACCAATAACTGTTAGCGTGGTTGACTGGTACGTATGCCTGTCCATGTTTGGCAAGATAAGATATCATTATAACAAGATAAGATATCATGATAAAAATTATAGAAATGGGTACACCCAGCGTTTAGAACTCGTAACGACATCATTACCTGTTTATACTACCACATGGGCTTCTGCCCTTCTTGAGGTTTAATAATGTCTTTCATGGTGAGTTTCTCAACTTGTAATAATGAACGCGCTTCGTTGCTGCCAATGTCTTGATTCATTCTCAATGTTGACATTTGCAGGTCGAGACATGACTATTACAGACAACATATCAAATTAGAACATATATCATATCATCAAATAACATAATAACCATGATCCAATTAATACAGTTATCAGAAAAAATGTGGGGCAGAACTTGTAGTCCTAAGTATATAAAGTAGGAAATGAATTGTGCCTTCTCTTCAAGAAATCAATGTACTTATTAATAGCCTAATCAATAAAGATGGCGAATTAACCTCTAGTCTAATATAAGAGTTGAATACACATAAATGTATGTGTGTGAATTACTTACCACGCTATCAACCCATGCATCTTTCTCCCATATGGTCCTGAACCAAATAAATTTCACCGAATATTTGTTTGCGTTGGCTTAACTATTCAATTCATGCAGTTCGTCCTCCGATATTACCCTAAATGGATCAATCTTGGCCTGAAAGGGTACTGGAGAAGTACACAATTCTCTCAGTTTCTCATAGTTGGCGGCGTTGCTCGGAGTTGTTTGAATGACAGAAATGGAAGTGAATGGAGAACGCTTATAGACAGACGACTTCACACCCTCTTAGTTCTCCTCCTATAGACTAGAGTGGATTGCAGTGATTTCTCACATATATCGACATCTAACGCAGCCGAGTGTTGAACATCCACCTCTCTGTTCCCTTGGTCCCTACCTTCCAATTCCTCATCCTCCTTCTCAAACTCTTCCTTCTCCTTTTCTAACTTCTCCTTCAAAAATTGTGTCTTCTCTATAAGAAACGCTTCCATCTGCTTCTTCAACTCCACCTTACCCTCCTCCAACTCTTCTTTTTCCTTCTTCAATACCTCATTCTTGATCCTCAGTTCTTCCTTCTCCATTAGTAGCATTTCCCTCTCCATCTTTAAAACCGCCCTCTCATTCAACTCTTCCTTCTCTAACCTCAAGGCTTCATTCTCTTTTAGCATTAGTTCGATCTCCTTGAGTAGTACTACTTCTCTCTCCCTCCCCATCGATCCTTTTCTCTTTTAGCATACGTTCCCTCTCATCGAATTATTTTCCTTTTGCTTAAACTCTTCTCTATCTCTCTCCAACTGAAGCCTCTTCACCTCAGCTCCTCCTTATCCTCCCTCGACTCCCCAGTCAATTGCAATCCCACTCCCTCTCCCTCTCCCTTATCACCACTTTCTTTCTCTCCCCCTTCTTCTCACTCTCATTGTCCCTATAAAATGAAGCAATGTATGTTTCAAATATGTAACATGTCAAAGTAAATATAAAATATCAACATAAAAGAAGACTTTTATGACATCTTACATCAGATCTATCACGGACTAAACGAATGGCCTCCGTCTCCAGATCCTCAATGGTGGGTTCTAAGATAAGAACTATCTCAGTCTGCAAGAGAACACTATTCATGTTCATGTATAGAAACATATATATAGTTCAATGAGTGACCACTTAACTTTATAGAAATTGACTTACATCTTCACTCTCTAGTATTTGATGAATCTTCTTATACCTCCAACTCTTCCATCCCCGATATTGTATGAATCTTGGAATTTGGGAGGGAACGTATGAAATGATACATTCTCGGAGAGCCGGTACTCTCTCAAGGGCCCATATCTGTTACAATGAAATAGCAAGATGATCTTAAATAAATACAGTTTCATATAAACTATAAATTAAAATAGATAAGGAAAGAATCCTTACCTGTAGGGGAAATATGCAGTCGGTGACATTGTACTAAAGCCCATACGATGCCATCAAGACACTCTCGATGCCTTCCGTCATCGTCTAGAAGGCCAAACTACCCCAAGGGTAGATATTAAAGTCTTCTAACGAGTCCACAAGGTCGATATACACTGTACAACACATAATATTCGTGTCGGTTCCCCTAATAAACTACTCTACACATAACATTAGGACTACCTTCATGACATCTTCGTGCTTATTGCTATCAACTACTTATTGAATACTTTCTGTACATGTTTCTTTAGGATAGGATATTCCTTAAAGTATTTTTCTCTTATTAACTTCTTTGAACGATGGATATTGGGTATGGAGAGGTCACCAGTCTTTAGCCCTATTATTAGGGTGAAGTCCATCTCAAAAATTTTTACACGGTTCCCCTGTATCTCAAATACAAGATTACCTCTATATCTCTCAATAAGTGAGTGAAAAAATGCTCCTATAAACCTAAATGATGGGATGTGCAATAAAAATGAGAATGAGGTCTGCCTAAATATATTTAATCTACTGTTATTCTTCTCCAAACCACTCTTCAGGCTATCAAACCACCATATCAATGAACATCTGCATGACAGGGTGGGGGCCGTCTCGCCAAATCTTTTACGCAAGGGTTTGTCATCTGCAAGGATGAATTTGAAATTATATCAATGATAACATTTAATATTTAATGAAGCATAATGTGACAGTTGACTTGTTGTGGTGAAAAATCATAAAGTATGGTGTGAGTTTACCAAGTCGGCGGTCAGTTTTTGACGAATTCCATATGAAAGTACAAGACTTACAAGTGAATTTTCACAAGTTTTGGGCCTGTTTCACTCATTTATCAGTCAATTTCATGAAGTTGTCGGTAAATTTATACAAAGTTGTCGGTAAATTTATACAAGGTTGTCGGTCAAAAAGATGTCAATATCAAGAAGTTATCGGTTATTTTGATGAATTCTAGGTCAAAGTGGTCGACTCATAGGTGACATTCCACAAGTCTGCGGCCAATTTCACTCAGTTATTGGTCGATTTTTTGAGTTATATGTTGCATTTTGGCCGAGCTAATTGGGCAATTTGGAACTGCTCATTCTAGGCTTTTCGAGAGACTATTTAGATTGCCATTTAGGGCAACCCTTTCGGAAAAAGAAAGCAAGAAAGAGAAGAGAAAAAGGCACCGTCTGTGGTGTCGCATTGACCCGAGCCAACTCGGTTTAGTTTGCGGTGAGTCGAGCTAAGTTCGTGCATCTCCGACTGCTGGACATGAAGGAAGGTAGAAGAGAAAGGGAAAGACAGAAATGTAGAGAAGGAGAGAGTAGAGAAGAAGGAGAAAAGAGGGAGTGAGGTGAGCACCGCACTTCACTGAGTCGTGCCGTGTCCGCAACCAGTGGGAGGAGTTCCGTCCAAATCTCATCCCCACTGTCATCCACAGTGGGAGAAGAAAAGCTGAAGAAGAAGAGTAAAAGAGAAGGGGAAAGAAGCAGAAGATGATAGAGAGAGGAGATGGGATGAGCCGCCAGTCAACTCGGTTCAAACCGAGCCGAGCCTCTAACTCACCATCAGATTTGGGTTTAACGTCCCTTGCTGGACCAGCCAAGGCAGAAGGAAGAGATTGGAAGGAGAATGGTGGGCCGGACTGTGACTGCTCACCAAGTTCGATTGATGAGTTGGGTTTGGTTGATGAAAACTTGACCTGCTGCCAAGTCCAGACTGCGTTCGGTTCTGGGGTCGTGGCTCGGGCTAGATGGGTGCGAGTTTGGCTTAAATCCAGGCCTTGTAGAAGGCCAGCGAAAAGAGAAAAAGGAAAGAAAGACGAGGAAGAAGAAGACATGAGGAGAGTGGTGCATCCGGTCCAAAATCGGGATCAATCCAAGTACTTCCGAGTTGACTCAGTCGGGTTTACTGAGTCTATCATTCAAGGAAACCCGAAGTGGGGCTGTTTAAGACTCACCAACTCCGAGGGTTAGTATTGAAGGTGAGTTCGTGGTTCTACCGAGTTAGGTCGAGTCGGGTTGAGTCAATGACTAGGTAAAGGATTCTCTATCCTTTATAACTTTCCAAGCTCAATTATAGGTTGGATTATGGTTGTTCCTAACCTTTTAATGGTCTGAATGTAGGATGACATGTTCCCTCAACTTAGAATCCACCTCTTTCAATCGATAAAGTTGGTCATCCTATGAAGGTGTCCAAATTCTCAATGCAAGCCTAGCCTGGAACCTAGTTTGGGTGCACTTTTGGGTCATCTCAAATTAATAAGGTAAAGGACCTCTAGAACCTTCCATTGAAGCTTTTCATAGACAAATATATGTTAAATGGCTGATTTGAATGTGGGAAGTGGATTTCCCAATTTTGTCATATTTTAATCCATAACCGTTGGAGTACATTCGAATCCATTAAATCCTAACCATTCGTGTATGGTATTTTAGGCTAGAATGGGCATTTAGTGACCCTTAGTGATCTCTAATCAAGCAAGGAATGAATCCACTTCTTAAGGTGAGGATTACCTTCAAGCTTTTCTACATCACGATAATTATCTTAGTTTATTTAATTCATCAATTGCTTAATCTATTATTAGTTAAATTAATGATGAATGTTAGTTTCATTAGAGTAATCCTTTATAAATCCAACAGGTTTAGATTTAAATTTAGTAATTTAGCATACTATCGATCTCTAGTATCCTTATTTTGATTTAAGATGCGCACTTTATATACATACATACATACATACATACATACATACATATATATATATATATATATATATATATATATATATATATAAGTGCTAATGACATAATATGTAGCTTGTTCTACCACTTGTACTTGCTTGACAGTGTTTTTAGGAAACCCTCAAAGTAGTGGCCACTTGTGTAATGAATTAAATAAATTTACGTAGTAGACTTACCGCTTTGTGGATCATTTGTGCCTATGCGGTTTTTGGGAAATAATCCCTTTTTATCACACCATTAGGTGAAATATTTAACCCTTGCGGCTTTTATGGAATAATTGCCCCACATGGCTTTAATGGATTATTTTATATAACTTTACAGTGGTAAGTCCCACTTATTGGACTACGATTGGCCACTAGTTGAAGAGGTTTCCCTTAAAACATTATACTTGTTAGTCTCATGAGCCAGGGATGGTGGAATGAGACACTATGCCTGAGCTGTTGGCCTATGCTGGGTGATAAATCCCCCATAGTGACCTTTGAGCTTCCTTAAAGGGAATTGACCGTGAAGTGAAGGGAATTGACCGTGAAATGAATGGAAATGACCGTGAAGTGAAGGGAATTGACCATGAAATGAATGGAAATGAGCGTGAAGTGAAGGAAATTGACCGTGAAATGCATGGAATTGACCATGAAATGAATGGAAATGACCATGAAGTGAAGGGAATTGACTGTGAAATGCATGGAATTGACCGTGAATTGAAGGTAATTGACCGTGAAATGCATGGAAATGACCGTGAAGTGAAGTGAATTGACCGTGAAATGCATGGAATTGACCGTGAAGTGAAGGGAATTGACCGTGAAATGAATGGAAATGACCGTGAAGTGAAGGGAATTAACCGTGAAATGCATGAAATTGACCGTAAAGTGAAGGGGAATCACTAGAATTGACTGTGAAATGCATGGAATTGACCGTGAAGTGAAGGGAATTGACCGTGAAATGAATGGAAATGACTGTAAAGTGCAGGGGAATCGCCGGAATTGACCGTGAAATGCATGAAATTGATCATGAAGTGATGGGAATTGACTGTGAAATGAATGGAAATGACTTTGAAGTGAAGGGAATTGACTGTGAAATGCATGGAATTGACCGTGAAGTGAAGGGAATTGACCATGAAATGAATGGAAATGACTGTGAAGTGAAGGGAATTGACCGTGAAATGCATGGAATTGACCGTGAAGTGAAGGGGAATCGCCTAAATTGACAGTGAAGTGAGTTATATGTTTCTTGCAACTGTGAGTCGAATTTCACTTGGTCCTCAGTCAATTTCATTCACTTTGCGGTCATTTTAACTCAGTTCGGGGTCATTTTAACTCAGTTTACGATCATTTTAACTCAATTCGTGGTCAATTTAACTCAATTCACTGTCATTTTAACTTTATTTGGGGTCAATTTAACTCAGTGGGTCCTTGGTCTATTAATTCAGTCGGTGCTCGGTCTCTTTCACTTGGTCTTCATTTATTTTCACATCTCATTTCGTTCTTTGTTTCAGAAACCCTCAATGTGGGCCATTTGAGAATTGAATTTACTCATTTATCGGGACATGCCATACCATTCAATGTTTAAAAACAAAGAAAATGGATTGTGGACCGTGCGTATGTATAGTATAATATTCAGTGGGGTCCATAAAAAGAAAGTAGAGTTTCCAATATACCTGCCGTTCAAAGCTTCTTAGATGGGGGGACCATTTTCATCCTATCTTCGGTTCACAAAAGTTGAAAATGACGTGTGTGTGGTGTGTATTCTCGACCAGATAAAGGTATACCGAAAATGAGGCTTTTACTCTTTTAGGGTGGACAGTCAGAAAAGAGGAAAGAAGAAAGCCGTAAAACGAGAGTTTTACTTCTAGGGTGGATAGTTATAGAGGGGGAGAAGTAATCAAAAAATGAGATTCTTCTACTAGGATGAAGGATCAGGGAGAGGAAAGAAGAAAAAACTCAATTTCAGAAGGAGATGTGGCTGGCAGCTTTCGAAGGTGCGTCTGGTAAAAGTAGAGGCATTTTCGACCTGTAAAAAGCTGCCCATACAGCAGGGGCTTATTCTTGAAAGGTAAGAATAAGTGGGCTTAAAAAGGCATGTGGGCCATAAGTGGGTTGTACAGTGGGAAAAAAACTTTAAAAAAAAAAGGAAAAGAGGAACCAGATTGCCTAGTGACCTGAACCAGATTGCACAATGAGTAGTAAACTTTGTGGGGTCCACCATGATTTATATATTTTATCCATTCTCGATCCACTGTGATTTATATATTTTATCCACTCTGTTCATCTACTTTAACCGATAATTTTAAGTCTTGAACCCAAAAATGAAGCATATCAAAAGCTGAAGTGGACCACACCATAAGAAATAATATGAATTAGACTTCTTGGAGGCCACAAAATTTTTGGATCAAGCTGATATTTAAGCTTTTCCTATGTTCCATGTCTATGTGATCTTATGAACATGTTGAATGACCAATAAACATTACTGTGGGCCCTAGCAAGGTTTCAACTGTGAAAATTATTATTCTGACTGTATCTTATGGTGTGGTTCACTTGAGCTTTGGATATGCTTCAATCTTGCGCTCAACCACTAAAATGAGCTAGAAAACATATTGACAGTGATAAATCACTTACATTCACAGTAGGGCCAATGGAGTTGAATCAATACCATAAAAGCACGTTGAGTAACTCAGTACGAAGTCCCATTTACTACTGACCCTGACACTAGGGGTACTGTGGGGCTACCATGATGTATGTGTTTTGTTCGTGCTGTCCACCCATTTTGGCCCCTTATTTTAGGGCATGAGCTAAAAAATGAAGTAAATTACTGAAGTGGACCACACCATAGAAAATAGAAAACAATGGTTAGTGAACGGGCACACCGTTGAAAACTACCAAGGGCCACAAAAGTTTTGGATAAAGCTGATATATATTTGTTTTCCTTCATCTAGGTCAGACGCAATCAAGAGGTTGGATGGCAAACGAAAATTACAGTAAGCCAAAGGTTTTATGATGGGTGTTTAATCACTATTGTTTTGCTGTGGTGCGGTCCACTTTGGATTTAGATTTGCCTCATTTTTTGACTTATAGCCTAGCATGACCTGAAAAAAATGGATGGACAGCATGGATAAAACACATACATCATGATAGAGCCCACATGGCACCATCCAAGCAATGTTAGTATGCAATCTACGGAGACTTACAGCCTAGCATGACCTGAAAAAAATGGATGGACAGCATGGATAAAACACATACATCATGATAGAGCCCACATGGCACCATCCAAGCAATGTTAGTATGCAATCTACGGAAAAACACAGTAACCCAAAACCTAGGTTGGCCATACAATTATATATATTTTATGGCTCACCTGAGTGTTGAATCAGCTTGGTGTTTGAAATCCAGGATAAACAAAGGTCGATGCAACTCATGGATGGGAGTTCATGCACTTTGAGACGTTTCCTCACATTTTAGAGAAAGTGACCTGTAGGTACCAACGCGCAAAAGTTTTGCATTGAAAGGAAAGCGATTTGCCCACGTTGCACAGAAAGGAAAGCGATTTGCCCGAGTACGTCCCGAAGTATTGCTATGCGCGTTTTGCATTTAAAAGGAAAACGATTTGACAGGGTGCATCCCTAACTTTTGTAATGTGATACGTAGGAAAGTTATCCTTTCAATCTGGATAGTTTTCAAATGATCCAAACCGTTCATATGATGATTCTCAACTTTTATGGTGGACCCAACCACAAATAAAATTCGTACATTGGATTATTTCAATCATTTGAGATCTTTTTATTTTTCTTTGAAATGGACGGTTACCATAATTTTTTTTCAATCAATGGGTTGATATATTCAATGTAAGATTTTTTTTAAAGGTTAATTCCTATCACATCAACCCTTCGGATGATTAACGACACCCAATATAATTACAATGGATGAAGACCTTACCTACCATATTGCAACTTTCTCCAACTTGGGGGAACGACTTGAACGAAATCCACCCGTTTTCTCCAACTTGGGGCAACCACTTGAACGAAATCCACCCGTTCATCAGGTAGTTCACCACTTTTTTAGTTTTGATCCAAAAAATCAGGCCACCCAATAAAATTATACCTAAAAATCTTTAAATTAATATGATAAGGCCTACTTAAGCTTTGGAATACTGTGATTTTTGGGTAATTCTTTCACCATAATAAGGCGTATAAGATGAATGACTTGGATGGCATATAAACTCCACATATGCCTTATGCAAAATTAATGGGGTGCATGTAATCCCAAAAATTTCCCATGAAGCTATAGAAGTTCTGGATAGTGAGGAGTTTCGGGTTCCACGGTGAAAATGAGGCAGGGTAACTGGACAAGTGGATCTCATGAAAGCTCCACCCACGTGGCTCTCGATGCACGAGCTACTGTGGCCACGGATTACTTGGAAGAGAATTTTATAAAAGCTACCTGGCTAATATAAAACTTACATTCTAGTATGTTTTTCAAAAGGTTTTCAAAACACTACTTCAGACTATGATCTTATGTACAGTCCACTCCGATCACAAGTGCATAACCTCATGTTAGGCTAAGGTTCCAAAAATTACCTACATAGATCACTTGCTTTTGTCCTCCAAATTATTTTCTTTGGTATAGCCCATATACATCACCGGTAGGCCTAATTTTAAGGTTGCAACCCTGAATTTTAGTGTGACATCTAATGGTTAGATTAGATTTCATTTAATTATCACAGTGGACCATTAAAAATTAAGGATGAACATATCTCTCCCAACTTTTTTCCTTTGGTGTGGCCCACTTGAATAACTAGTCAGCTTGTTTTCTGGCTCTGAACCTAAATTGTGATTGCTCATCTAATAAGGATTTTGCATACACATCAAGGTAGACCATATAGAAATCAACTTGAGTCCCGAGCGACACTTAATTTTGAGAACTTTATTTTGATGTGCATATCTTAATGTTTATGTAATATCCACTTCAATCATTAGATATTTAGCCATATATCAAGTCCAAAAATAGAAAAAAAAAACGAGGTTAAATGTTGAGCCACATCCGAGAAAAAAGTTGAAAAGAGACATCCACCCTTGATTTTGATGGGGCCCACTGTTATAATTATATAAAACCCACTCCAACCATTAGATTTAATACAAAAAAAGTAGGCATGTGGCCTAAAAATTATACCCATCCGTAATTCATGTGGGCCATGCCACTGTTTCCAATAATGTAGCCCGCCTGAATAACATATAAAGTCAATTTTTGGCCCTTAGCCTAACATGGTATGTTTGGAACACTTAGCAGTTAGCGTAGATTTTACATAAATTTGATGGTTGGGCCCACCCAAGCCACCAATGCGGCCATGATGGAAGGTATTGGTGTGATAATTATATTCATTAATGAGATAGCTTTTTCAAAACCTTCTTTGAAAAGAGTATTGGAATGTAAATTTCATAGTAATTAAGTAGTTTTTTTTTTTTACGGCACTATTTAAAAATGGGTTGATTCAAGTACATGTATAAGAATCAACCGTACATTAGATGGATGCGATTTTTCGATTGCGTACATTCGCTAATCTGCCGAGCGCTGACCCCAACCCGAAATCGGATTGCATACTGAGTTACTCAGTATGCTCTTATTGTACTGAGTAAACTCCGTTGGGCCCACCTTAAATGTATGTAGTTTATCCACACCGTCCATCCATTTTTCATCTAATTTAAGGGGTGGAGCCCAAAATTGAAGCATATCCAAAGATCAAGTGGATCATACCACAGGAAACAGTGGGGATAATGATTTCCACCATTGAAACCTTGCTAGGCCTCACAATGATTTTTATTTGTCATCCAACCTGTTCATAAGATCATACAGACATGGATGAATGGAAAACACAAACATAAGCTTGATCCAAAACTTCTTTGGCCCCCAAGAAATTTTCAACAGTAGAAGTGAAGTCAACTGTTTCCTGTGGTGTGGTCCATTTGAACATTGTATTTGCTTCATTTTTGGGCTCAAGATGTAAAATTATATAGGGAAATGGATGGACAGAGTGGATAAAATACATAAATCATGGTGGACCTCACAGAATTTACTCAGTACGATAAGCGTAGTGAGTTACTCACTACTAGAGCTGGGCATCGGACTGAGTCAGATCGGATTGGGTCCAACTCGATTCGGTTCGAAATCAACATGGGCTGACCCGAACTCGATCCGATCCGGGACTGAGTCTGGGACATCTGACTCGAACCGATCCGATGCATGGTTGGCCTGACCCGAACCGAGTCCGGCTCGATTAGGGAAATTGAGTCGGATTGGGTTGGGTACGATTTGGATCTGGTTGGGTCTGTGGGTCAAACTATGAGGTATGTGTTATATCTAAACCGTCTATCCATTTGGAGAGTTCGTCTTAAGGCTTCAGTTGAAAAATAGGATAAATCTAAAGATCGGTTAGACCACACTATAAAAAACAGTGGGGGATTGAGCATTTACCATTGAAACCCTTTTGGAGATCACGAAAGTTTTGGATTAATATGAAATTTGTTTTTCCATTTCATCCATGTATTTTTAACCTTATTAACAGATTAGATGGAAAATAAATGTTATGGTGGGCCCTACAAATTTTTTAACGGTAAAAATCATTATCCTCGCTGCTATTTTCGGTGTGGTCCATTTGAGCTTTAGATATGATTCATTTTTTTTTCAAATGCCCTAAAATGATCACGATAAATGGATAAACAGTATTGATATAATAAATACATCATTATGGGGCCCATGTAATTTTGATCTCATTTGAGCCGTTCGTACAACTCGGAGCTCGAGGCGCGTCTCCGCTCGTCTTTGCACGACACGTATCTACTGCCCGTGTTGACGTGCTGTGCACGAAATTGCATTACGTGTCTTAGTGGGCTGGAAGTGGATTGGCTAGTGTACCTCACTCCACTGCTATTTGTAGTGTGGTCCAGATGATTTTTGGATATGATTCATTTTTTGGATAATGCTTTAAAATGATTTCTAAAAATAGATGAACGGTGTAGATATAATAAATACATCACCGTGGGGCCCATGTAACTTTGATCTCCTTTTAACATTCGTACAACGCAGAACTCGAGGAGTGTCAGTGCTCGTCCTCGCACGACACATACCTACAACAGCTATATAGCTGGTGTGTGGTACACCAGCCAATCGGCTTCCCAGTGGGCTCTTATCATATTGTGTAAACTCTGTTGGGACCCACTGTGAATGCATGTGGTTTATCCACGCCGTCCATTCATTTTTTGAGATCATTTTAGTGGTCGAACCCAAAATTGATGCATATCCAAAGCTCAAGTGGACCATACCACAGGAAAAGCAGAAGTATTGATTTCCACCATTGAAAAATTTATAAGGCCCCAGTGATGTTTATTTATCATCTAACCTATTCATAAGATAAATATATGTGATAAATATTCGTAAAAATCACTCCAGATCGGATTGGGTCCATTCAGTTCGAATCGGTTTGGATTGACCACGATCCGAACAGGATCCGATGAATGGTCGGATCTGACTAATCCAACTCAAACAGCACCGATCCAGGTGTTCGGTTCGGTTCGGATCGGGTCGGATCCGCCAGATCGGATTGGTTTGTGCCCAGCTCTACTCACTACGCAATCCGCCCCCGAACCCAATTAAAAGCTTCATAAAGTGGGCCACACAAATACATGATCGTAAAGAATAGTGTTTGAGACACAACTAACCATTTGTCTGCATTCAATGTAATGTGGCCTGGGTTTTGGACCATGGGCGGCCTCCTGATATTTTGGTCTGCCTCGCTAAGTAAGGAAATCGGACTGCGTACTGAATTATTCAGTAGGCTTTTGTCATACTGAGTAAAGTATGTTGGGCCCACTGTGAATGTATGGGGTTTATCCACACCATCCATCCTTTTTTCCAGCTTGTTTTAGGAATTGAGATCAAAATTGATACGTATCCAAAGATTAAGTGGACCACACCACAGGAAACCGTGGAAATAATGATTTCCACCGTTAAAACCTTCTTAGGGTCCACAATGATGTTTATTTGCCATCTAATCTATTTAGAAGATCACATAAACATGGATAAAAGTAAATCATAAATATCATATTGATCCAATACTTCTGTGGGCCCTGAAATGGTAAACACGTTCAATTCACATTGTTTCATGTAGCGTGGTCCACTTGAGCTTTGGATATGCTTCACTTTTGGCCTGAAGATTTAAAATTATGTGATAGAATGGATGGACGGATAAAATACATAAATTATGGTGGGTCCCATAGAGTTTACTCCATAAGCGTGTTAGGTTACTAGTACGCAGTCTACTTAGGGGTGTACATCGAGTCGAACTGAGTCGAGTTGGCCTCAGCTCGACTCGGCTCGGCCACTAGCTGGCCTCAGCTTGAACTTGGCTCGGTCCTCGAGCCTAACTGGTCAGCTTGGCTCGATTCGGTCAGTAGATCGGGCCAGTTCGAGATGAATTCGAGCCAAGATCGAGCCGAGTTCGCCATTGCAGCATTTTCACAAACACCTGGATTACACCTTCAAAACTCACTGCATTTGAGACAACAACAATGGTTTTACACACCTTCTAAGCAACATAAAAATCAAGAAAAAAAATAGCGTTGGTTTCATATACATACCTTCCTTGCCACCAGCCACACTTTTTCGAGTCATTTCATCAAACACTTGTTGAGGAACATCAATATCAAGGTAACCAAGTCACCGAATTGGTTCTATCCGAGTTGAGTCGAGTTGGGGCAGCTTGAACTCGGCTTGAACTCATTTTCGAGCTCAAAAAATCAGCTCGACTCAGCTCGAACTCAGCTTCGAACCGAGTCGAATCGAGCTTCTTGAGTCGAGTCGAGCAAGCTAACCAAGCTAGCTCGGTTCATGTACACCTCTAGGTCTGCTTCTATTTAATCTGCTTCTTTAAATAGGAAGCGGATTAGGCGAGGGTGGGGTAACAGGTTAATGGGCGAGGCCTTAACTGTCGGGCCTACTTGATCTATTAGTTAAATATCCACGTGGTCTATCAGTTTTTCCAACTCATTTTAGGGCATGGTAAAAAAAATGAAGCAGCTATAAATTCCAAGTGGAACACATTGTAGAGATTGAATGCCCATAATTAGAACCTTCTTAAGGGCCACAAAAGTTTTGTATCAAGCTTATATTTGTGTTTTCCCTTCATCCAGGTCTTTGTTACCTTAATTACATTATTAACAGGTTCGATGGCAAATAAACATTACGGTGGGCCCTAGGAATTTTTTAATGGTGGGCATTCAATCACCACTGTTTCCTGTGTTGTGGTCCACTTGATACGTGAATCTGCTTCATTTTATGAGCCACGCCCTCAACTGAACTGAGCAGGAAAAATAAAAACTGAGTGACGGTGTGGATACGCAACACACACATCAAGGTGGGCCCCACGGTCAGCCCTCACCCACTAAAGCCGTTACCCGGGCTTGAGTACCTCCGCACGTGGCCATTTCAAGTTTCAAGTGGGAGATATTATTTGATCCTGACCATCAAGGCTAATGGTTCAGTGATCAAGACCATCAATTTGTTCCTGTTGCCTGCCGCGGATGGAGTAGGCCAGAAAATATGCTGGACATGACAATTATCTCATCGTTTCATATGGTGTCCTGACAATAGACGGTTGAGATATACAACAACGGTCCGCATTCCATCGAAGTGATTGGAGTCTAGGGTCTTCTATTGGGGAAAGCTTGGGCTAAAGGTCAATAAATAGTGTTACCACGCCAACAGACTTCAGGCTGGCTAGATCACTTCAGTGCGGGCCCGGTTTTGCAAAACTCGAGTATACTCAACTCATTCTCTGGTATTAGTATCATTCCTCGGTACCACATGCCCCATGCACGTGACTTTGGACGTGGCGTATGAAGCTCAAAAGAGAAATTACCTCCGTGAATTTCACTTTTAACTTTTCAGCGTTTCTAAACCTCCTACACTTTACTTTCATTTTTAAAATTTAAAGCTTTTTTCATATGAAAATACCCTTACTTTACCGCAATCCCATCTTCCAGAAGTCGTCTTGAAATCATCTCCTCTCGCCATGTATCTTCTTGAAATTGTTTCATCTCTTCATATTTCTTTCTCAAATAGTCTATTTATTTTTCTTCCAAAAGTCTCCACTTCTTTTTCTTCATTGCTTGAAACCCATTATGTTGAAGAGGAATTTGAGAGATAGAAGAGGAAGAAAATGGTGCCTTCGTGTAGAAATTTTCCTCTTTAAACCCTAAAACCACTATGACTACAAGTATTCAGTTAATTTTCACCCAATACATAGTTAATTCCATGAGTACTTGGTCAATTTCACCCAATACTCAATCAATTTTCATGACTACTCGATCAATTTCACTTAGTACTTGGTCAAATTTCACCCTGTACTCAGTTAAATTTCACCCTATTTTGGTGAATTTTCACCTTGTGCTTGGTAAATTTTCACCCTGTACTTGGTTAATTCTACTATCCAGTAGATTTTATTGTCTTGGATACTCAACCTGTAAGACCCGTATCCTAGCCCATACTGTTTCATAGGCCTCCGCAGTCTTCCCGGTCAAATTCCGGTGACCCGCGATCTGTTATCAGTGTTTGCGCGCGATCCTGAGTCGTGTCCTGTATATCAGAGTCGGCTCGACCCGAGACTTGTACCCTTGCGACCGCGCCGTCGCCACAGTTCTAATGCCGGGACTCACACGCCGAGGCGATACCCGGGCCAGGAGATGTGGGCCTGCGTTCAGTTCGAGGAAAATACCGCACGTCGCAATTCCGAGAGAATCTCTACGAAACGTCACATCAATCCATCAATCAAGTACAAGCAACCCAACCCATCCCTCTCTTACACAACCTTACCTAAAGTCAACTTCCTCTTACAACAAAGTACACACCCATCACTCCCCATCACTCCATCACCTCTCACCCATCCCTTATCAATCCATCACCCCTCTCTCTCATTTCTCTCTCATTCCAAGCAACCCAAGGAGAGATCCAACGTCCAAGCCTTCCAAGAGAGAGCTAGGTGTGGCCCACTTCCTACCCCCCTTCAATCATCACCATTCAACCCTTAAATCATCATCTCCACCATTGAAGGAGCTTCTTAGGAGCCTTGAAGTACTAGGGAGGAAGAAGAAGGAAAGGTGGGTGTTCTTAGCCTTAGATCGTGATTTTGTTATAGGACCCACTTATGGTGGGACCCACTTGATGTACACTTTGTATTGAGTGTAGGGAGGGCTCATAGTGGCGGGGTCCCTCCCCTTTACACGACTCTCTCTCTCTCTCTCTCTCTCTCTCTCTCTCTCTCTCTCCTCTTATTTTATGATGATGATGAGGCCTTGTGGCCCACCCGGATGGACCCCACTATGAAGTATGTATTTTATCCAGGCCATCCACCAAGTGGGCCCACATTGATGGTGAAATCCCACTACAGCGTGAGTGTGGTGGCGTGTGTGTGGTGGACGCTGCTGCCAGCTCCAGAGAACGCTGCAGCAGGTAGCGTCTAGCTTGTTGTAGTAGAGAGGGGCTGTGGGACCACAGCAGGCCCCATACTTGATGTGTATATTCAATCCACACCGTCCAACCACTTTCCTAGCTCATTTTAGGCGTTGAGCTGAAAAATGAAGCCTAACCAAATCTCTAGTAGGCCATATTGTGGAAACTAGTGGTTTTGGGTGATTTAATTATTTGGGCCCACTATGATGTTTCTACGCACCAAAACATATTCGATATGGGGCTTGTTAGACCTGCTCTGAGCCCAGGAATTCAACCAACGGAGTGGATTGTCCTGATGTGGGCCTCACCTATGAAATACCTTAGAAAAACACAAAAAAATATACAGCTGATGCTGTTGCTGTCAGCGTCCAGAGGACGTTACAGCAAGCAGCGTCCTTCTGCTTTGTAATAGGGCTGGGACCGTGGGTCCCAACCATAGGCCCCACCATGATGGATGTCGAACATCAGCACCGTGCACTTAATGGGTCCCCTTTGGAAAATGGGATTCCCCAAAAATCAGTCGTTCATGGAATTCAGGTGGTCCACACCACCAAAAATAGCAGGGTGTTGAGGGTTAAATATTGCATATTAGACCCCAGTTATTACCAGATTTTATGAGCATGATATTGTTAACGTCTTCTTTTAAGCGTGTTTGTGTTGCAAGGTGAATTTACGAGCTTGGATGGCAAAAAGATACTAAAAGCATAGATTTAATGCTCTGAAGACACCAAGGCAAGGGAGGGACTCCAGGGGATCGAGATCGAAGAATTTACGTGCTAGAGATTTGGGAAAATCACGCCACTCACGTTAAACGGGCCCGAAAATCATCCAGAATGCAAATCACTGGGTTCCCACCATCCGTTCAGCTCGAAACTTCAGATATGGCCTGAGGGCCATAAATTAACTGTACACATTGAATTTCAGTCATTGGATCCTTGTGAAAGTGGGCCAATGGACAGATCGGCCTATGGATCTCTGATTTGGGGCCCACCTGATGTCTAGATATGCCTCAATTTTGGTTCTAACTGTTAAAATGATATGAGAAAATAGATGGACAGAGCAGATTTCTCTTATACATCAAAGTGGACCCCACCTTGAGTGGCGTGAGCACGCACACTCGCTAAGTACCAGAAAAGCCAGAGCAGTCAACTGACCACTGACCGAGTCTTTTAAAAACGTAAGCTCAAACAGAGCTTGCAGACAGATTTTTATGGGCCACCACCGTGCATGTCCGATTCGGACCGTCCATGAGACTCACACATCCCCTCTCACTCAGGCCTAGGTGGCGGTATTTCAAATGACAACAGGGATCGGTTTTTAACCGTCCAAACGCAAGACAGACGACAGAGCAACAAACCGCGTGGGCCACATCGAATCTAACCCAAAACCAGTCAATTCCAACTGGTTTTTTGAGCTGAATCTAATGGACAATGTGGATTTTCAAAACAACAACCTAAGAGGGCCCCACTGAGAACTCAGTGTAGCGCATGCGAACAGAGCTTGCGTCCGTGAAAAGTGGAAAATTTGGGATTTTGGGCCTCACTGTCTCTGATCGATTTGACAATCCAGACCATCCATCATGTAGGCTAGCCAAAAACGTCCCAAGGGACGTTGGTCTTTTGGAAAGAAAGCAAGGAAAGAGGGGAGTTGGGATGCTGTTTCTTGGCTGCACGTACAGAAGGAGCTGCGAAAAAAGATTTCCACCGACCTCTAGCATTCCACCATCTTCCTAATGCTATAAGAGAAGAAGAGACAAGAGAGAAGGGCATCAGATCCGGATCTGGGACGTGAACGTGGAGCCGAGAAAGGGTGGAGCACCGGCAAGCTTCAAGAGTTCTTTTTCTTCTCTTTTCTTAATTTTTGCTGATGTTTATTTGAGATGTTTAGCCTCATCATGTTTATGAGTGGCTAAACCTCTTAGCTAGGGCTAAGAGGTGAAACTTGTAGTGTGATGGGAGGCTTTTTGCTTGTACCTTTTGTTTTGAACTAATGTTGATTTTGGTTTAATTAAGGGAATATTTTTAGTTTTTAATGGTCTGTTGTGACTAAAATTACAATGGGTCTGCGATAGCTTTGAGCATGTTCCTTTCCTTTTTATAATTATGACGTCAGGAAACCCTGTTGTTCACCATTGTCTCCTGGGCATGGTAGAATGACGAAACCCTTCCTAACCTTCATAATTCTCTGAGTGGTTATGAATTAGTTTAATTCTGTTGTTTACTTTGTCTCCTGGGCATGGTTTGGTGATGGAATCCATATTAATTCTTATACCTTTCAGCTCTTGAAAACTATATTAAAGGAAGTTTAGTTTTAATTTTTATGGTTACACCCTTCAACTGGATGAAGATGGGACTCTAAGTCTAGTTGAGTTCTTGAAGCAGGCATAAGATCTCCCTGATCTCTACAAGAGGATCCTCTGAATCCCTAGTTTCCTACTTCTGAATTCTTTAAGTTTTATATTAATATTTCACCATTATTCCTCAAATTACAATCGATTTAGATTTCATCTTAGTCTAGTTCTAGTTCTACTTAATTTCAGATTATGTACAAGTTTCAGTCCCTATGGATTCGACCTCGGTCTTACCGAGTTTATTACTACATCACAACCCTATACTTGGGGAGTAAACACAGGGGATTGAAAGTCTACCATTAAAACCCTTTTTGGGTCCCAAAAGTTTTGGATAAATATGAAATTTGTTTTTTTTTTTTTTCTATATTTAGGTCTGTGTGACCTTCTCAACAGATGGGATGGAAGATAAATGTTATGGTGGGTCCCACGTGGGACCCACCTGCAAGAGGATTGGCTGGTGTACAAATACACCAGCTATATAGCTGCTGTGAAAGACGTCAGCAAGCCTTGTGGTCTGTGTGTATCCACATCGTCCACTGTTTGGACGGTGGAGACCCACCTGCTGGCGTGTCTGATCCAGACCGTCCAGATCATATGGAGTCTACCTTGATTCCATCCAGGCCTCCCATGCCTAGAGAATGAAGCTGATTCAAATCTCTGATGGAGCCGTGCCACGTGGGACCCATCTGATATGGTGTAATGCCCTAAAAATCGGGGGTCGAGCAGAAGCTCAGCTCCCGAGTTCCAACGCATCACTTATGCAACACAGATAATGATGATTGAATGTTCGTATTAGTGCCTTAAACATGAGTGGGATTATACCAAATCAACATATCATACTCTAGAGATAATTAAATTATGCAAGCGGAAGACCGTGTTAGATATTTAAAATATATAAACTGTTGTAAGTCTCCAAAGTGTGAACATGTTACCAGGTTAAATATATACATGTATACTTAAAAAATAAATAAAAAGAATATACATGGGTGCTCTAAAAGTGCAAAATAACAAGTGTAATGGCATCTAATCAACATCCCTGTAACCCCGTCGATTAGAACATGGTCTACATAGACCCGTCTGATAGCTGCATATAAGAGAAACCCTCCTCATCATCATAAAAGTCCGGCTCCGCTTTGCAAGCATCACCATCATCTGAAACTAAAATAGGGTCTGGTTGGTGTTTAAAACACCGTCCCGTAACGTGAGAGTGAGTGATCAACTCAGTGGAACAATAAAGCAAAGGTTAACATTAATTTTATCAATTCAGTCAAGCAATAATGATAAAACAATACAATCAAACATCCATAAGTACTCTGATTAATATAGGAATGGTATGTATAAATGATGTCAGCCCTTACTTACACTCCCTCTGCGATCTTCATCTAACGGTCGCGCATGTCAATCACTTCCTTAGTGCTCTCTACTCAACGCCAAACGGCACATGTAGTGCGGTGCATGAACATAATTACCAAGTTCTTATTAGTCCTTTTCATACAACAGGATTCAGAAACTAAGGTACCTTCCTTATATCATTTTTCAAATAATGATCCATTCTAGGGTCGTCAGTCCTAGTAAATATCATGCGATGTTGCGGTTCTAGGTCACTATAAAGGACTCATCACCTGATCAGTTTAGGCCTAGTTTATACTCTAGCTGCTATGGAAAGACTCGTCGCCTCAACGCAGTCCTAGAGTATACTCGAGGTCACTACCACCGACGCCCTACTAACTGACAGTCTATTTTCGAAGGCTCGTCGCCAACCCGATTGGGGACCACAGCCAGGCTGCACCAGGGTAGGCCTATTTCATACTCGAGGTCATTGTAAAGGGCTCGTCACTTGATCAGTGTAGGCTGACAGCTCGAATACAGTATCCCATACCACCGTATTCGGCTAACGAGTTTGAGTTGCTCACTGGACACTACGGGGAGGCTCGTCGCCCCAGCGTAGGTCGACGGCTCGACCACGGTGTCCTATACCATCATGTCTAGCTCATGAGTCTTAGCGGATCGAGGTACCAAGGTTAACGGGATTCACTGGTGAGTTTGGTACCTTAGGTTCAAGCAGTAGCGTCTATACATGATGAACATATATAAGGCCAATCGGGTTACTTGACGAGCTCGACTAGTACGAGCATACCTCGAGTTGATCGACATGAAGTGCGTAAGCACTCCGTGTGGCCTAACCACTATCGACAACCAAAGTACGACTCGGATTCATCGATCACATCCTGTGTGGCAAAACAACCTTAACCACCAAATCAGAACCTGTTACCGATTGCCTGGACTATACCATAGTCCCAAACACACTCCAGATCAATAGCATTCAAATGTAATAGCCAAGACAACATGTAGTAATACAATTAAATATATATCCCATATCAGCATTTCAACAAACACATAGAATACAAGTTAACACACATGAGCATTTAATTCACAAATCACATAGTAGTAAAATAGATTACATGAAGGAAACTGTAACCCTAGATAAGGGGACTGAGAATCCTATCTCAACACCCTCATTACATGCATTTCAACAAGTATTTCCTCATTAAGGCATTTTATCAAACACATAGGCTACACATTTCAACATACACAGATTATACTATATATAACATATACCCTGGCAAGCTCTTTTAGAAAAGAGTTGCCACGCACTCAACAAGCATATATTCATCGTTAATATTCATGGCAAGCACCAATCCAAATTCCATACTCATTCAGTCATTTCAACAAACACTTAGACTACACACTATAACATATATAACGTATGTTGGCGATAACAGGAATTTGGACAAATCCTTTCACCAAGGAGTTGTTACACATACAACTAGTATAAACACACGGTAATTAATCATGGCAAACACACTTTCAAATTTTATACGTATACGATCCTTTTTACAAACACATGGAATACACTAAACTCAACATAGTTCATATATATTTGAAACGCGAAACAAACATCGCATTTGGCATGTGAAATAGCACCCACGTCAGTAATAAATCATTAACCGATATTGAAAGCCTTGAAAACCATAACCTATATGTTTATAGTCCTCACCTTTCACCGGTAGACTAGTAACGAACTCGGTTTAAACATAAAGCCTTTGTCTACAGCACAACGGTCACCTATAGCATGAAATAGGTTAGCTATTTCATCACTTACACTATTAAAAACCCTAAAACATATTAGGGTTAGGTTTTCTTACCTACGAACGGAGTCAGAATCGCCAGAATAACGATGCAAAAAATAGTAGCTAAGCCCGTGGAGCGATGAGATTTAATCCCAAGAACTCTCTCCCATTTTCTCTCTCACTTTCTCTCTCTTTCCTTCTCTCTTTTCTCTCTTCCCTCTCCTAGGGTTGCAAATTCGTATGGAATGAGAGAGAGAGGGTTTAAGGCCCTTATATAGGCCTAGAACTGATGGGAATGGCCCCAGGGCCATGGTATACTTAGGTTATAGCCAAAACCCATCTATTTCGGCTTAACGGGGCACTTCTGGAGGCCCCCTTTTTGCGTGCGATCGGACTTAAGCTCCCTGGCATTGGATATAGGTAGAGTTAAGTTTTCGGTCTGATCGGATTTACGGATCGACCGTGGCGGACCAGTTTCAATTCAACGGTCATCAGTACTCAATCAGGGCCACAAGTGTACTGACATGTGTGAAAAATTTCTCCTAATCTCAGGGTGTATTTGGGTCAGATTCTGACGGTCTGAATCCTTATATTTAGCCCGCAAGCGACACGTCTCAGTTTACTTAAGTTTGGATTTTATTTCCAAAAATATTCACGTTTCTCACACACTTCTCTTCGGGCTCAAGTTATATATTTCTGGACACAGTCAGGACTTGATTTCCAAGTTGATTGTCAAGCCCAGTAAGGTGGTCATAATCGTTTAGTTTCGCGGTAATCGATCTTTCGACGTGCGGTCCAAGTCCGATACGAGCTCGTGATGCTCCCGAGAGTAACTGGGTAATGAGAATAATCCTAGATTATAGGGTAATGTAGCGTCGATGATTCTGTAAGTTTTGGGTCTTGCAGTTCATATTTAAAGTGATTAGTGCTAATTTCACAGCTAATCTAGTTTAACACTTAGTTAATTTCTAAAGGATTTGGTCCTAGGTGATTTCTGCCTGAGGTGGTACTTAAGTCTTTGTACAGATTTTTTCGGGATATTACATATGGTGTACCCACACCATCCAACACATGGACATGGGTCCCACCTGATGTAAGTGTTTCATTCACGCTGTCCATAGGATTGTGGGACTCCACCGTGCTGTATGTGTTGTATTCTCACCGTCCAGTAAGGACAGTGGGACCCACTTCTGATGTATGTGTTTCATCCTGCGGTGTGGGTCCCCTTTAATGTATGTATTTTATCTACGCACTATCCATCTGGATGGTACATGTGAGGCCCACATATGAGGTATGTGTTGTATCCTCAATGTCCATCCGTTTGGGGACGTGGACCCTACCTTGATGTATTTATTCTATATCCACTCTATCCATCTGTCCAGGGTGGTGTGGGGCCCACGTTGATGTATACATTGTATATCCATGCCACCCATCTACCGGGCCACAATATGATGTATGTGTTTTATCTATACTGTCTAAAGGACGGTGTGCCCTACCGTGGTGTATTTATTTTATCAGCATCGTCCAGTTGGGACGGGACCCACCTAAGGTATCTTTTGTGTGCACGCCATTTATGGGTTGTCCTTGCCGTCCACAATTTTCAGGCCCACTAGAAGCATGTGTTTTATCAAGCCCAATTGCTGATTGATTGAGGCCTATTGTCTATTGTGAATGTATGAGGCTCGCCGTGATGTGTGTATTACATACACACTATCCATTTGGTGGGGCCCATCTTGCAGGCCCACCATGTTGTATATGTCCTATATTCATGCTATCCATTTATTCTGGACCATATGGGTTGTCCCATCAGGGCCATTGTGATGCATTCGAGGCCCAGGTGGTGCGGCCCAGTGTGATGTATACCTGACCCATGTAATGGGGCCCACCTATTTTGTATTTGAGGCCCATTATGATGTATATTGAGGCCCATGGGATGTGGCCCATGGAGATTGTATATGGCCCACTGTGATGAGGCTCATTGAGATTGTATGTGGCCCACTATGTTGTGTATGAAGCCCTTGTGTGAAGCCATGGGCCCACTATATGTTTAGCTCTATGTGGGCCACTCCTTGGGAGCAATGTTGGTTAAGTTGGTTAAATCGTTTGAATCGCTTTAAATACGATCTCTAAGACCAAAACTTCGTTAACATGCCAGTTACCCTAAAATCTGGTGAAAACGGCCACATTGATGGGCAATGATGGTTTAATGTCCACATTGTGACCTTCCATTAGCCCTTGTTCTCCCTACTACCGATCATCGAGATCGATTTCGATTGTCTAGGTAGGCCGATTCTAACCTATTTCATTCTATAGGTCATTGTTTAGGCCGATTTCGATTGTCAAGGCGGACTTTAGGTGTATCGAGGCCGCTTTCAATTTAATGATAGATTCATGATCGCATGCAATTGCACATGGCCGATTTCGATTGTCGAGGACGATTCCGATTTCAATTGCCGAGGCCGATTGTCGAGACCCATATGATGTATATGCGGCCCGTAGTTGAGGCCCATTGTGATGTATATTCGGCCTGTGTTTGAGGCCCAATATGATGTATTTATGGCCCATTGTAATGTATTTGGGGCCCATGGGTTGAGGCCCATTGTGATATATTTGGGGCCCATATCATGCTTTATAACATGCTTTATAATATGTCTAGGGTTGGAAGGGAGAATTGATTGAGTTTGGGACTATGTCTATAGTCAGGACAATCGGGAGGCCCATTGTGATGTATTTGGAGCCTATGAGTAGAGGCCCATTATGATATATTTAAGGCCCATGGGATATGGCCCTTTGTGATGTATATTAAGCCCGTGTCAGAGGCCCAATGTGATGTATATGTGGCCCATATGATGCATCCCACTTGTTGTATGAGAGGCCCATGGATGTGATCTATCGTGATGTGTATTAGGCCCTTGTGTGAGGCCATGGGCCCACTATATGTTTGACCCTATGTGGGCCATTCCTTGGGGGCAATGTTGGTTAAATGTCCACATTGTCGAGGCCGATTATTAATACCGATTATGAGTATGTGACAGCATAGCATCATGATACATGCCCATACGCATCATCTGCATGTTTATTATGAGATGTGATTAACCATTGCATATGCCATAACACAGATGGTTAATGGGACCCCCTGATAGGTAGAGTTGTCCCACATGAGCGCACGGTATGCCCAGGATTGGTGCATGATTGGACTGTGTGACTCATGCATCTTGCATTATGTGATTATGATTACTATACGGCCTAATGACATTAGGGTCGTAGCCTCCACAACGACAATGTGCATGTCATGGATGGCCGATTTGACAGGCTGTGAGAAATCATTAACTTCTATCTAGCATCGGTTTATATATTTTATCTATTATCGCCATAGATGGCCCGAGTGGTGAAAATTTCAAAACCCTCTTGGTACTAGAGGATGCCCCAATTCAAGACCGAGTGAATATCAATGAGCGCATGAGGGCCGTATACCAGTAGGCCGCGTCTCCCACTGTGTCGTGGTTGGTTGGGGGGTGTGGCCTTACCCACATGAGGGAGTAGGCATAGGTAGGTTGAGTCTGACCAGCTCCTAAATGGGTCCGCTATCGACAAGCCAGACCGATATTGGTAGGAGGGTAGTGAGGTCTCTTCCACTTATGCAGTTGTATTGTGCACTTGATGGGGCGGTAAGCTGGCATAGAGTGTACTAGACCTCGGTGATGATCCTGTGTAGAGATGACATGATGCGACGTGGACTTGACTTATTATAGCGTATGGGATCATGCTATGATGCGATATGATTCATACTCATTCATTCATCCATTCACTATCTACTCGGGCTGGTGGTGCGCAACTATTTGTTATGTGTACCTTCGCAATGGTCAGGATTTTGGTTGGGGCGCTCGACTAACCTGAGATCAGGAGTTTACCACATTGAGTCGGACTATCCAAATTTAGGTATGGATTGGTTTGGATAGAAGTCCCTTGTAGTAGACCTCGTAACCTGCGATACTACGTACTATCATCCCGACTTTACACTCAAGCATGGTCATTCCATTCGCACTGCATATTGCATTACATTCTTGGCATATGACATTTTGGGTTACTATGTTTCTGCATGACCTAGATATGGCTGATGATATTCGTGAACTCATCAGGAATTGCATATTGTATTAAATCCTTGACATCTAATATTTGGCTCTTTATGACTCATTTGCATAGTTGATCTGTAATGCGTACTCTGATATTGTATGATTCATGATCTCACCAGTATTTCTGATATCGTATGATTTATGGCATTGTCTTGTATGCTTGGCACTTACCTTGTGCACACACTTTCGCCACCCTATAAGATTTCTATAAGCTTATGCAAGATAGAAGCGTGCAGGTGGCGATAGGTTTTAGAAGCGTTGAGCATAGAGTGGGCAGCGGTCTCCTGGAGCTTTGATTTTGACATATGTATTTCCCTTTCTGCATTGTATTCAAATATTTATATTAGTGGATATGTGATGATGATGTTACCTTTGTGATTTGGGTATACTTGTGGTTATGCTTCTTACGAGATAAATGTATACTGGAAAATCCTCCTTGTAGGATCCCAAGATCGAAATCTGGCGTATGGACACTGAGAGCGGAGAATGAGGTAATACGAAGGTTGTTAGCACCGGATTCCATGATCATAAATTTTGTGAGCCCAGTTTCTGAGTTTGAAGCATGACACAACCCATCGTAGATATGAGCACTCAAATTCCCGTCATTCTTGATCGTCCATTCCTTGCTACATCAAATGTAATCATGAATTCTAGGAATAAAATTATGAATTTATCTTTAAAAAATATGACATTGGAGCTCAATATCTTTTTCAACATGAGCAAACGGTCAAAGGATGTTGATGATATCCACGACATTAACTTGATAGATTCTTTCATAGAAGAGAGAGCACTTTTGACTCTATACTCTAACACTCTAGAGACATGCTTGGCCCACTCCCATAATTTAGATGATGACATGATTAGGGAGATGCCTTGCTTAATGCTATGCCGGTACTTGAAGTTAACCGGTGGAGGCCACAATTTGAGAAATTACCTCAAACAAAAGTAGTGCCTCTACCGTCTATCCTCAAAGCACCGAAGCTTGACCTAAAACCTTTGTCTGCTGATCTTAAATATGTCTACTTAGGTCAAGATGAGACATACCCGGTGGTGATTTCTTCCCACCTTGAGAAAGAACAAGTGAGTATGCTTATTTCTACTCTCATTGAGTATAAAGAAGCCTTTGGATGGTCGATTGCGGACCTCAAGGAAATTGATCCTTTGATTTATACTTACTACATTCATCTTGAGGATAATGCGAAAACCTCTTGACAACCACATTGTCGACTAAATCCAAGCATAAAGAAGTGGTTAAGGCTATAAGGTACTTAAGTTGTTAGATGTGGGTATCATATATCATATATCTGACAGTCAATGGGTAAGTCCAACTCAGGTGGTTCCTAAGAAATCTGGAATCACCATCGTAGCCAATGCCGACAATGAACTCATGCCAACTTGCCCTTGTCCTTCATTGATCAAATTTTGGAAAGGCTAGCTGGTCACTCTTACTATTGCTTCCTTGACAGATATTTGGGGTACAATCAGATTGAGATAGCCCTTGAAGATCAAGAAAAGACTACATTCATATGTCCCCTTGGTACCTTTGCTTACCGAAGGATGCCATTAGGATTGTATAATGCCCCTGTCACCTTTCAGCGATGCATGTGGAGTGTATTTTCTAACATGCTGAGGCAATATTTAAAGGTTTTCATTGACGACTTCTCTGTTTTTGGTCCATCCTTCAACGAGTGTCTAGAAAATCTAAAAAATATGCTGAAGCGATACGAGGAAAATAATTTGGTTTTGAATTAAGAGAAATGCCATTTCATGGTTCCCAAGGGAATAGTGCTTGAACATATAATTTCATCCAAGGGAATTAAGGTGGACAAGGCTAAAATAGATCTTATCTCCAACCTACCTCCACCTAAGAGCATACGTAATGTGCGATCCTTCTTAGGACACGCTGGATTTTATAGATGATTCATAAGGGACTTTCATCATCTCTCTCATCCTTTATGTGATCTCCTTCAAAAGGATATACCATACGAGTGGACTGAACAATGTTAAGAAGCTTTCGCTAAGCTCAAGGCTATGTTGATAACCGCACCTATAATGCAGTCACCCGATTAGAGAATCCCTTTTGAGATTATGTGTGATGTGTCTGACTATGCTATTGGGGCAGTGCTAGGCCTGAGAAAAGAGAAGAAGCCCTATGTGATTCAGTATGCAAGTAGAAATCTAAATTCTGCCCAAGTGAACTACTGTACTGCGAAGAAGGGAGCTCTTAGCTGTAGTGTTCGCTTTGGACAAATTTAGGTCTTACTTGATCGGATCCAAGATCATCATTTACACTGATCATGAGGCGCTGAAGTACATTCTTTCTAAGAATAATGTTAAGCCCCGCTTAATAAGATGGATCCTTCTATTCCAAGAGTTCGACATAGCAATATGAGACAAAAAGGGAGTAGAGAACATAATAGCTGATCATCTCTCTAGGCTTGATCTTCCTGATTCCCTTGAGTCGACACCTATAAATGATATGTTCCCTGATGAACAATTGTTTAGACTCTCCCAATTACCTTGGTTTGCTGACATTACGAATTATCTTGCTACAGGTTTCACGTTGACACATTGGACTACGCAATATAAGAAAAAATTCTTCGCCTAAGTTTTTCTGGGATGATCCTTATCTGTTTAAATATTGACCAGACCAAATTCTAAGGAGATGTGTGCCAGACAATGAACACTAGAGTGTCATCTCCTTTTGTCATTCTCAGGCCTATGGTGGTCATTTTTCTGTTAAAAAGACCACGACCAAAATTTTGCAGTGCAACCTTTACTAGCCCACTATGTTCAGAGATACTCATGAGTTTTACAAAGCTTGTGAGCATTCTAAAAAATTTGGAGGATTGTCCCATTGAAATATGATGCCATTAAACCTAATTCTTATCATTTAAGCATTCAATTGTTGGGACATCGATTTCATAGGACCATTCCCCAATCCTTTGGAAGCATCTACATATTGTTGGCAGTAGACTATATCACTAAGTGGGTTGAAGTGATCCTGTGACGGAATAATGACCATAGAACAGTCATTAGATTCCTAAAACAAAACATCCTTTCCCGGTTCAGAACGCCTCGGGCGATCATTAGTGATGGAGGGTTATACTTTTACAATAGGCTATTTGAGAACTTAATGAAAAAATTTAGCATCTCTCATAAAGTGAGCACTTCATACCACCCGCAGACAAGTGGACAAGCTGAGATTTCAAACAAGGAAATTAAACAAATTCTAGAAAAAACAGTTAACCCTGATCGTAAGGATTGGTCAATACGCTTGACTGATGCTTTATGGGCTTACCGTACAACTTTTAAAACCCCCATTGGAATGTCTCCCTTTAGACTCGTATATGGGAAAGCTTGCCACTTGCCTGTAGAATTGGAACATAGAGCTTATCGGGCTATCAAAAAACTGAATTTTAACTTGGACAACGCTGGCTCGCTATGCAAACTTCAATTGAATGAACTCGAAGAAATTTAGAACGATGCATATGAGAACTCGAGAATTTACAAGGATAGAATGAAGGTGTTCCATGACTGGAACATCCTTCAGAAATCATTCATAACCGGTCAAAAAGTCTTTTCGTATAATTCTCGGTTACATCTTTTTTGGGGTAAGCTGCGATCTCGTTGAACCGGCCCTTTTATTATTACGAATGTTTATCCTCATGGGCCGTTGAGATAAAGAATCTGACAAATGACAATGTTTTCAAAGTAAACAAACATCGTCTCAAGCCATTGTTGAGAAGTTCGATTCAGAGGATATGTCCACACCTTTGAGTGGATTGACTTCCTAGTCTGATAGAGGTATAGTTAGGTTTATTGCTTTTATAGGATTTAAGATTAGGATAGTTTGTTTTTCAATAAGCTTAGTCTTATTGAAAAACCCATTTTTATGTTGAGAACTTCGGAAAAGCTTCAATTCCACTTCTTCAGGTACTACCTTTCCATCACTACTCCTTTCTTTTCATTGTCTCATGTGCATTGCATGCTTATATCTTTTACATTTTTAGGTTGGGGGTGTAAATTAGGTAAACTAATCAATATTTTCTTAGTCTTTGAGCAAAATTTTTGAAAATTTTCAATTTCTCAAATTAAAAACCTATTTGGAAAGTGATAGGTTGTGTAATTAAGAATGCCTTAAGAATGATGATAAGATGGATATTGAACTTTGAATTGTTGGAGTTTGATCAACTGAGTAGACTATCGTCTAAATTCTTCTATTTAATTTATTAAGAGGAAGTTTGAATATCATGTTAATCTAAGTCACAAGTCACATTCAAATTGCTTTCTGTGAATTGTACTAGAATTTCTAATTTTTAGTATGTGAATCATTGATAGATATTGATAATTAAGTCTGGAGAATTTTATTCACCTTAAAAAGATAAAAAGAACTAGTAAAAAAAAAACAGTGAGATCGACAAAAAGGTCATGTATGGTGAAAAGACTAGAAAATAATGAAAAGAAAAAAAGAATGAAAAAAATATAAAGTCTGAAAAGAATGAATAAAAGTAGATCATCGATATAAAATAAAAAACTAAAAAAAGAAGAAAAAGGGGATAAGTTCGAAATCAGCACTTGATTATTCAATTATCATTGAGGTGATGACCATTGCTAACATTATGAAATGATAGTATTTTTATGGAAAGTAAGTTGGAATTCACTAAGCACGTTGGAAAAACTTGAAATATGAACTTATGCTATTAAGTGATTATTGGAGAACCTATTTGATTGATTGCTTGTTTGATTCGTCTCTAGGTTTTCAAATTTTTACTCTCGCTTCTTTGGATTATACTTATTCATACTTGTTTGCACAAAATATTGTTTTCTAAAAGAGGTTTGAACATTGAAAATTGAAGATTATGTCACACATGTTTTGCTTGGGACCAGTAAAATGCTGGTTGGGTGTGTGTTGAGTGTCAAATATTGCATATTTTCCCTGTTTATATCTTGGTTTTATGAATATGATAATGCTTAATGGGTATATTTTATACATGTTTGTATTGCGAGGTGAATCTGAGAGCTTAGATTGAAAAGAATGTTAAAAGCATGGATTTGATGCTCAAGAATCACCAATGCAAGGGATGGATCTTAGGAGACAAAGATTGAAGATTTCAAGACCTCAAGATTCAAGGAAATCAAGTGGAGAAGGAAGGAAGTGGAAAGTACAGAAATTTACAGAATATGAACTTCACTCTTCTATGTCATCGACCGCTGGTAGATGACATCGAAGCTAGTGTTCGATGACATCGACCATCGGTCGATGACATCAAAGAATTACAGGAAAATCAAGTTTGATTGTTGGACAAATTGGATTCAATTCTCAATGACATCGAAGTCATGTTCGATTGCTCGAAGACCTGCTCGATGACACCGAAGACAGTTCGATGATATTAATATTTTTGTGGATTTCTGGAGCAACTCGCTGAAACACTCTGGACATATTCTCGATTACTCGAAGGCAGTTTGATAACATCGAAGGTATGTTCGATGACATGAGAAGTTACATAGTGTGAAAGGCGTTACGAAGTGCGAAAAGGCGTGACTTCTAGATTCAAGTTACGTTCGATGACATCAAAGGTTGTTCGATGACATTGAAGGCGTTACACAAAGTTATGTAGAGTGCATAAATTTGAGGTAATTTTCTGAAATCAAACGAACAAGGGTATAAATATGGGTTTTTCAAGGACTTTTAAAAATGAATTAGGTTTTAAGAAGCAGATCCAAAGGGTGGAGGAACCTCCCAAGAGTTTTTCTTCCCTCATTTTCTATTTGTAATGCTTTCTTTTAGGGTTTTAGATCTAATCATGTCTCTGGTAGGCTAAACCTCTTAGCTAGGGCTAAGAGGAGAAGCTTGTAGCGTGTTGGGATGATTTTCTTGCTTTGATTCTTGTTCTTGTTGAACCTCATTGATTTCTAGTTTGATATTAAAAGAATATTTTTAGTTTTCTATGATTTATTGTGACTCAAATTACAATAGATGTTGTGATAGCTTTAGATATCTTCTTTTCTTGTTTTGAAATTGTGAGATTGGTAAATCCTGTTGTTCACCATCATCTCCTGGGCATGTAGGATGATGGAATCCATTCCAATCATCACAATACTCTTTCATTGAGGATTAGGTCAATGAAAAGTTCGGAGATTTGATTTAATTGTTTTATCTTCAATTAGATAGGATAAGACTCCAATTCCAATTGTGTTTCTTGAATCAAGTAAGGAAACATCTTGATAGCTATAAGTGGATCCTTGGCACCCTAGTTCCCACTTTTTAATTGATAGTTTTAATCAACATTATTCACAATTACTCTCTTTTATTCTAGATTTAGGTTTATATCTTCTTCTAGTTCTAGTTTTAGTTATTTTTAGAATACGTACAAGTTTATTTCTTGTGGATTCAACCTCAGTCTCACCGAGTTATTACTACATCACGACCCTACACTTGGGGTTGTGAACAGTCACCATCTGAACCTTCTGGTCCTTTGAACAATCCATTGCTTCAAGAATCTTCTCGACTTGAGTCAGCCAGTTTTCTGCTATCATTGGATCTAAAGCTCCCTTGAACATAGGCAGTTGTAGTTTAGTGAATTTCTCCAACAGTCCACTCCACCGATTTGTTCGTGTCTTATAAATGTTGGATTCCTCTGTCCTAGAGGTGTTCGGCTCATGTTAGTTAGAGTTGTACACAAGTCAATCTGAGTCGAGTGTTGAGGGTTAAATATTACATATTAGACCCCAGTTTTTACTTGGTCTTATGCACATGATAATGCTTAATGTTCTATTTTAATCATGTTTGTGTTGCAAGGTGAATTCAAGAACTTAGATTGAAAAGGTTGCTAAACGCATGGATTTAACGCTCAAGAATCACCGAGGTTGGTGTACAGACCCCTAATAGGGGTTGTCAAAAAGAATGGACAGAGCAAATCGCTCCAAAACATCAAGGTGGGACCCACTTTAAGTGGTTGGTGTACACAGAAGACATACAATCGCGGTGCACCGAACTAATGGAGTCGGTCAACATGCGCTGACCCGACTCCTGCTCGAATTCGAAATTCCTCCCGCCTACAACTAGTGAACAGAGAATTGTGGACGGGTGAAGATGGCCCACCATCTCAGCCCAGATGACTAATTTGGATTGTCCAGTAGCCTCCAATGGGTCGTCTGGTCAAGACCTAGGTGATGGAATTCCAGAAGACAACGGATATCGGTTTTCAACCGTCCAAATGGAGGACGGTCGACAGAATAAAAATCCTGATCGGCCACACCGTTTAAACCATCCATCTCCAACCGAAATTTTACCATGAATTCAATGGACGAAGTGGATTTATCCCCCAACATTGATCATGGGCCCACCGATTGTCACCGCGCAAGAAATTGCACAAGACGTGCATCTGAGAAAATCGGACAATCCGGCTCTAAGAACTATCAAACAGGGGACCAAATCGATGATCCAGACTGTCCAAAATGTGGAGATGAGGATTTCGACTGTTCCTAGGTGATCGGATTGAGTAGACTGGACGATCCTTCGTCCCGGATTTACTTCAAACGTAAGACGTTTTTGCATTTTTGCTGCGTAAAACAGAGATTGCGCAGTTTGGTTCTTTAGCGATTTGCAGTGCGTAAAGAGAGTTGGTTCTATTGCTTTGATTCATGTTAATGAACTTACTTTGATTTTAGTTTGTAGCGTGATGGGTTGTGTTCTATTGCTTTGATTCATGTTAATGAACTTACTTTGATTTTAGTTTGATTATAAGAATTAGTCAATTTATTTAATGATTTGTTGTGACTTAAATTACTATGAATATGCGATAACTTTAAGTATGTTATTTCATTATTAAAATTATGATTTTAGGAAATCCTGTTGTTCACCATCGTGCCTTGGGCATGGTTGGATGATAGAATCCTCCCTAACCTTCAGAATTCTCCCAGATTGGTTGTGGACTGGTATATTCTATTGTTTACTTTGTCTCATGAGCATAGTTTTGTGATGGAATCACTTCTAGTTCTCATACCTATCATTCATAGAAAACTAGATCAAATGAAGTTCATATTTGATTTTTAATGAAATATCTTCCAATTGGATGAAGATAGGACTCTGATTCCAGTTGTGTTCGTGAATCAAGCATAGATCTCTCTGATCTTTACAAGTGGATCCTTGGAAACCCTAGTTTCCCACCTTTGAATTCTACAAGTTTTAGTTTAATAATTCACCATTATTCTCTTATATTCACCTGATTTAGATTACATCTTCTAGTTCTAGTTCTAGTTATTTTCAGAATACGTATAAGGTTCAGTCCCTGTGAATTCGACCTCAGTCTTACCGAGATTATTACTACATTGCGACCCTACACTTGGGGTTGTGAACATCGAGCTTGACACAGCTTGGCTTGGCTCGGCCAGTATCTAACCCCACTCGGCTCGGCTCGGTCAGCAGTTCGGGCCAGTTCGAGCCGAGTTCAAGCCTGTACGGCATTTTATCAAACACCTGGAATGCATCTTAAATTTCTTATAAAATGCAAAATGATAACAATATTTTACAGGTATTTCATCAAACACTCAGCGTGCAACATCAAAATTGAACAAAATCAAATACCCAACAAGTAGCATCAAAATCAAACATTGAGCAAACAACATCAAAATCAAACACCCAACATATCCATTCTTTCCTCGCCAACACTTCGTTGAGTCATTTCATCAAACACTCGGCGAGCAATATCCATATCAAAATAACTGAGTCACCGATCTGATTCGATTAGAGTTGGTTTGAGTTAAGGTTCGATCCGAGTCGAATCCAACTTCGAGCCAAGATGAGTCGAATCGAGTGAACTGACTGATCTAACTCGACTCCTGTACAGCTCTAATGTTAGTTATCATATTCATTTGGGCCACAATTTGATCTTGTTGTTCTTTCATCATGGCCACTAATCGAGTCACTAATTTGAATGCATAGTCCCATGGCTAGGAACTGGGTCTAGCAAAACTTGTGCACATATTGGTTGGCGATAATGGAAGTTGCACATTAGGTCCAACACCACCCAAATTTTCTGTTGGAGGGACATGACTTTCTATCTCCTCTCATTCTTCCATATTTTCATATTGTTCTCCAACTGGCATTTCAGATACTAGCAGTACATTTAGATCCGCCATTGGTTCATGATGAACAGCGATGCTAGTCAATGAAGTTATATCTTGGATACTACACGCCTTCTTTCAGGCCACCGCATCTTATAAAAGAACTGATTTTAGTAAGGAAAAGATCTCTATTGTTCATCTCTATCCAGTAGAAGGGTTAAAGATATACAAGCCTTAAGAGTTTGAGTATTTAATTCTAATCACAGTTTAGAGTATTAACAACACCTAATTGATGTCTACATCACTTGTCAATTAGTACAAACAAGAAAAGTCTTAAATGTATGGGGACATAATTAACCTAGAAGTCACTCTAAGTCTAATGAAAGCATGGCTCTGATACCATTCTGTCATACCCCGCACTTCGAATACAGAGTATACACCCTCAGACCCGAGTTACGGTCCATGACACGTACACTAAGTATAAGTAAATCCACACATGATATCGTTATAAAGAGGCACAATTACATGTATTCTAGATCATCATCACATTAGCATTCATACATCCAACTGTTTCTACTTCACTTATTAATACTTCATCCATAGCATTCTCATTCATAAAATAAACTATCAAAACTAATCTAGGTCCACTCATTTAGGACCTTATTCAACTAGAATAATCAATCACTGTATAACAAGGTTATAATTATAAATATTTTTTTCAAATTTAATCAAACTGCCAGTAGTTAGAATAAATGGAAACTAAAACTCCTAAAATAAATTTCAAAATCGATTCAACTGTCTAATGTAGCGAGCTCGTCTTCCGCTAAATACGACCATTGGTCTTGAGTTTTATCCACCAACCTGGCCTCATTTTTCAACACCTGATTAGGTCATCCTGCATCGTTCATCTCTGTACAGTTGTTAATCTACAACAGTAGTTAGCCATGCTAATGAGTGAACCTAGCATGGTTCATATGTAGCACAATATAAGATAGCACAATCAAATTGAAATAGTGTGTATGTGGTATAAGCATGGATGTAAAGATGTCATAATAAGCATGTTAAGTGGGATGATTGTCCACTTGCTTGGGTTGGATATCCATCAACCCGTACTCAGTACCCATCAAACATCTACCGTAGGTAGGCGTGGGCAGTATACCCGTCATACATCCACCTACATAGGCATGGGTAATAAACATCCACTTCGTGAATAGGAGTAGGCTTCCACTATCGTGGGCATCTAGCAATGAATTTACCAGGCGTAACCATTTAGAGTGATCTCTTAGGAACCCAGGCACAAGATATGCATGTATTCGAGATTGATGCATGTAGTGCATGCTCAATGTCTATGCATAAATAAGTATAGTCAAAAGATACATCTCTCCCTCAGAGGAATAATAAGTCATGATATTAATGATTGGCATGTTCACATACTTAATATACATTGGAAATCGTCCAGGACATGTATCATAACACAAGAATCATGTTAAAGCAAGAATAACAATAAAACAACAATATCAATCATAACAATCATAACAATCATATCATCAATCTTAATTGTACAAGACACATTGGGATTCACTCACTTATTTGTGGTGGGATCAAATCTTTGGAATAATTGAACGCATTGGAAACTATATTGTATATTCATATTAAGATGATTTAGCATACCATAGTTCAATCACATTATTCGAACAAGTGAGGTCCACCTTTAGATAAAGCAAAATGGCCCAACATCCATTCTTAAATTTAAATTCGGACAACAGAGACCGTCGATTGATGTATTCGATCGATCAAGATAGCCCTTGATCGATCAATCATGGTTCGATAAAATTCAAATTAAATTCGTTAAGTCTCTAGATACTTTCGACCACCTTCGATCAATCGAACCATGCTCATCAATTAATCGAGCATAGTCGTATTAAATCAGTTTGCTTGCTGGACAAATTTGGTTGTCCTCAATTGACTGAGTTAAATCGATTAAATCTCGAGTTCGATTGGTCGAATCAGGTTACAAATTTTACAATTTGGTCACTGGATAAAATTCGATTGATCAAACACTGACTTCGATCAATCGACCGAAGTTGGATATGTTTAGTTACATAGTTTGGTTTTTTCAAAAAAATAGGTTTTTTTTTTCTTCTTTATTAGTTTTGATAGATTTCATTAATTACATGATTAGGTCCAACCCATCCAATGGTTTTTCTCATAATAGCATTTGGAAAACCAAAGGATCGTTCATATTCAAATATCTTACATCTACAATTGGTAGTTGAAAACTATTTTCAATCTAGGATTTGAGGCTCTAACATGATTTGGCCTTATGATCCTCCATAGGTTTGGATTTTTCACAAATGCTCATCCTTTTTGCATCAACTTAATCAAAATCAAATCAAAACAATAATTGTAGGGTTGATCCACTTTGTTCATTGTTTAGATATAGACTTATTATATGATTTTTTTAAAGGTTTAAAATAAGAAATTGATTGAAATTCACCAACCGGAGACTTAAGTAAGGGGAGTCAATCCCCTTGCCTATCCCTACACCAATAATGCTCTTACTAATTTAGATAAGTGGTTGATTTTATTAATAACAAAAATTAATTATTAACTTGTTTCGTAGTGACTCTCAAAAATTAGAGTCCTCGTTCATATACTTAGACGTGGCACCTAACACAAGATTTCAGAAACGTACATCACGTGGACCCCACCATTAACTGACGCTTCCTTCTGACCATCCTAATAGCGGCCATTCAAAATGATGGCGGCTGAAACAAAAGAGAATCATCGCTCCGGAAGCGGATGGGCTATATATGGCTGATGCAGGTACGTGTGATGCGAAAACAAGTACGGATGTTTGAGTTGTACGGTGTGGATATAATAAATACACCAATGTGGGCCATTTAACTTTGATCTCCTTTGCACCGTTCGTACAACTCGGAGATCAAGGAGAGTCAGTGCTTGTCTTCGCACCATACGGACCATCTGTGTTGTACACCAGCCAATCCGCTTCCCATCGCTACACACTCTGAAAGACAGAGATATCAACACAGTAACAATTTCCAAACCATCCCCCGTCCAAACCGTGGCCCATCAGACATATGGCTAAGATCATCCAACCACGCAGCCATACGGGCCCCACCCAGCTGAACATGGTGGAGAAAACACACATACACAAACACAAACTACACCAACTTACCAACCCAACCAGTCCATGCATTAAATCAGCCAATTAAACTTCCATCGTCAAATGTAAAAACCCATTAATAATGGTTCAAAGTTTCGTAAAAAAAAAAATAATAATAACACATCCAACCGTACATTAGAATCCAACATAAAATATCCAATTCAAATAAAAAAAAAGGTCCCCCCATTTTCTTCCCATCTCCTAACTCCACCGTCATCCAACCATGCAGCCATGCGGGCCCCACCCAGATGAACATGGTTGAGAAGAGCCATACAAAAACAAAACAACTAACCAATCGAGGCCTAATCTAATGCATCAAATCTGTCAATTACACTTCCATTTTCAAATATAAAAACCCATTAACAGCACTTAAAAAACTTCATAAACCAAAAAAAAAAAAAAGGAAAAAAATAACATACACATCCAAAAGGATATCATTAATGCAACATTTAAAAACCATAGTATTTTTTTTAATAAAAAAAGAAAAAGAAAATTTCCCTCCATTTTCATCCTATCTTCTCCAACCTCCATCTTCAATATTCATCTCCTTTTGTTCTTGCTCCCCAGCAAGAGAGAGAAGTAAAACAAGATCCTAAACAAGAATCCCCACGCCACAGTAATCCACAAGCATTCCCATTTAGTCAGATCAGTAATCCCTTGCTGCTTCAGTATATCCGTCCCTGTTGTCACACACGTCGTGGTCGTTATATTCACTCCAAGTGTCCCACTCATCGCTTTCAGCAGCGACCCCTTCAACGAAGGCGGGACCGACCCCAGTGGTGTGTTATCAAAGATCTGAGCACCTGTCACAAAACACTTCTGCGAATCATAGAATTCATTCTGTAACACTGCCTCATATGGATACTTCACCAGTGAAATATAGTGAAACCAAATCCAGTATGGCGGAATCCGGTCCCGATTGATGAAGAATCCACTGAAAAGGAGGAAATATGCGAGAATTGCAACAACTACAGTGTAGCCCAACATGACATGCGACACCACACCAGATAGGAATGTCACAAATGAGCTTCCAGCCCAAAACGCCGCTAGAATTATGAAGAAGAAGAAGAAGAAACCCGACACTCCTCCTGCAAGGCCCACCGCCCAGAATGTGGTGGCTGCAAATGCAAACGATAGCACGATCAGTGACGGTATGGCCACGATCGAGTTTGATAGCACGTAGGATGAACGGCGGTAGGCGTTGTAGGCCGTCTCCCTCATGAATATGTACCGTTCCTGAAGGAAGACAGGAAGCGCGTCGGCGCAGGTGTAGTATGTGGTCGACATGGCAAATGCGAAGAATCCTAGCCGTTCTTGGACTCCCTTTGGAGAGTTATCGAGCTGCCAGAATATAGTCGCGAGGATGAAACCAGTGACGAGGACTGCACCAAGGCGAATACCGAATAGCTCTGGCATCCGTCTCGTGTTTGTAGCAAACCGTTTAGTCAGCACAACCATTTCAATCCAGAACGGATTTGCAAACGTGGACATTTGAGATGCGGAGCCGGAATCATTCGTGGCGCCTGAAACCAACTTCCCCCGTGAAATGCTAGCGCTGATTGCATCTTTCAGCGATAGGCCTGATGTATCGAAATTGGGACTTCGCCGAGCTCTCATTCCTTGCCATGATTTATTGAATTCGACCAGACGTTTAGTCCCCTCCGGCGAACCTTCCAGTTCCCGAATCAGATCAAGTGCAAATTCAGTTCGGTTATCGTTTTCGGGAATTGGGTGTCCGAATTCAGAGAAAAAGAGAGGAAGTCTAGTGGGGGAACCGCTATAGACCGTCTGTCCACGTGAGAGGAAGATCAAACGGTCGAGAAGTCCCACTATACGATAACTAGGCTGATGTATGGACATGATCACAATACTCCCGCTCTGCGCGATCCGTTGCAGTACTTTCACAACCATGAATGCGCTTGTCGAGTCTAATCCCGACGTGGGTTCGTCGAGAAACAGAATTATAGGGTCATGGATGATATCGATGCCGATCGAGACTCGTCGCCTCTCCCCACCTGAGACGCCTCGGTGCCCTTCATCGCCTATAATCGTCTTAGCAGCGCTACGCAAGCCCAGCTGATCAATTAAGGCCTGAACCCGTGCTTTCTTCTTCGTCTTTGATAGCGATCTCGGCAGCCTGAATTCAGCAGAAAACATCAGAGTCTCCTCCACTGTCAGCATCGGGAAGAGAAGATCGTCTTGCATGACATACGCCGATATAACCTTCAAGAGCCGGCTTTCCAAGACCTCGCCGTTAAGCGTCACCGAACCTTTTAAGCTGTCCTTGGCAATCCGGTCAGCCAACGCATCGATCAGCGTCGACTTGCCGGACCCACTTGCACCAAGAACGGCCAAGATCTCACCATCCCTCGCCTCGCCGGATATATCATTCAACAGCGTCTTCGTCTTCATCGACTTTATCCCGGTCTCGACGGAATCGACTGATACCGTCCCGTTATTCCGATTCAAGAACGACGGCATCGTCATCTTCCGTCGGATCTTGATGCTGTAAGTCAGATTACTGAAAGACAGCACAAAAGGCAGAGAACTCCGGCCCAGACCCGACTCACTGAGCTCCACTACATGGTGTGCTGGCACCTCCGTATCGTTACTCGCATCTCCGACATGCTTCAGTAGCTGCCCGAGACTCGGTGATGGACCGTCCATCCGACGGCTGAGGCTGCTCCTCGCAATATCTTCGAGCTCCATCGCTGGTATCCGATCAAAACCCGAGAAATTATCAGAGTATCGGGTATCCGAAATATCGGGGTCGGATACGATACGAGACATATATCTGGTTCTTTCACAAAGCGACTCTTTCCTCAACCGAAGATTTATGAGAATGGAGATAGAGATTGGTTCGTTAAAGAGATATTTATACGATCCGCATACACCGTTATAACGGCGTTAGAACCGGCGTTTGCTTCGGAGGCCGAGAGCGAGTGGGAAGGTCGGCAAGGGCAGTAGCGTTAAGTAGCGGTTGATTGCCGGTGGCTCGAGAGTCATGGGAAAGTGTGGACCGGTTTTTAATTTTTGGTGGTGGGAATTTCTATTAATAGTAAAATACATTTATAATGCGTGTCGTGTGGTTTGCTCTCATCTAAGCCGTTGATTTTCTTTATCTTTTTATTTCTAGGATGGTGGTGACCTACAACTCCTACTCTCACCTTCCCACGCTTTCTTTTCTTCACGCATGAGCTTGACACGTGGCCGAATCCGCTTAGCTGTTTGGGATGGATCATGGTGTGCGCGCGTTCCCCACAACTACGTCCAAGACATTCTGAATTTTGGGGACGCGGATCTAAGTTCCTGCAAAAGGATTCGGGGTGGGGCCCGCTGCGATGTTTGTGAGAAATCCACTCCGTCCATCCTTTTTTTGAGCTTATTTTAGTACATGCCACCAAAAATATGGTGTATCTAAAACTTAAATGGGCCACACAAAAGGAAACAGCGGGGATTTAGTGATCACCGTTGAAACATTTACATGGCCACAAAAGTTTTGTATCGATTTAAGTTTTTAGTGTTTGCATTTCATCTCAGTGAAAATGACCTTATAAACGGTTTGGATGGAATATAAACATCAAGGTGGAGTTTAGGAACACTTCAACTGTAGGCATTCCTTTCCTCACTGTTTCATCTCTTGTGCCCCACTTAGGTTTTCGATCCTCCCATTTTTCTTCACATGTCCTAAAATGAAATCGAAAAACGGATGGACGGGTTGGATTTCTCGCAAACATCACAGCGGGCCCCACCCAGAATCCTTGCGCAGGAACTTACTGCGAAAGGCTTTCGCAGGTTTGCAGGAAATTCGCGTCCGAATTTTGGACCCGCATACAACCAAGATTGCGTTAGTGGGACGATCATGGCCATTGATTTCGACAGTGGGATTCTACTGGTTGGGATGATCTTATCGGTGTGATATTCGGGATGGCGCTCCATCCGTGATGGGATCCACAACCTGGACTGTTTGGATTCATGAATAGATGTGACACGTGTAATGAGATGGGTATTTGAGTATTGATAAATGGTGAGAAACACGTATGCCATACCTAGCCATTTTCCATGGGGTTTAATGGAATTAGGTGTAGGTGTTTATCTACCATCTGCTTCTCTACCTTGGACTTCCTCTCTTGCATTCAAAAGGTATAGAGAAAGTCAAGGAGGAGATAGGTTTTTGGTTTTGCTTCTTTTGGATTTTGTTTCAAGTGCTTATGTGGGCATTCATTTCCCTAATTTGTACCAAGTTAGTTACATCTAGATGACAAAAGCACCGGTCAAAGAAGTGGATGGGGGTTTACAGCTCTTAGTAAAAATTAAAAAAAATAAAAATAATAAAATAATAATAATAATAATTGTATTTTTTGACCTATAGTACCCTCTCTTATGACATAAAGATCACCATCCCTTTTGTATATTTAAAGAAGACCTTTTATTTTATTTTATTTTATTTTTGTCAAAAACTATCATAGGTAATAGTATTAGTAAAATACGATAATAATATATGACAAATGTTAAATTTGATTGTTGATCATGAGAAATATATTTTTTACTAATGAGCTTGGAAGGGAGTGGAGTTAGGCTTAGGGTTTAGGATGAATAGATCAGGGGTACAACTTGGGATTGGTAAGCTTGAACTTGATTAGCCAACCTGAACTTTGTTGGGTCCGGTTAAGCTTGGATTGAAAATCCTCAACTAGACCCACAATGGGTTTGGTTTCGGTTGAGGCCTTGGACAACCTAACTCAATTCGAACTAGACGTTAGAACCAATACATATACAAGTGAGTTACAATTGATATAAATCATACAAGTGTTTTTTTTTTTTTTAAAAAAAAAAAAAAAAAAAAAGTGAAAATAAATTATATTCACTGTTTTTTTTTTTTTTTTAAACATTAATTTTAATAGTGCTATTTGGAACTTAAATGTTTCATTTTATGTATTAATCTATTAAATAAATGCATTATCCTAGCTAATCCAACCCAACTTGATCAAACCTCATCAACATATATATATATATATATATATATATATATATATATATATATATATATATATATATATATATATATATATATATATATGTATATGTATATGAGAGAGATGTTCACACACAACTAGTTGGACCGTGAGTTTTGGTCCAACTAGCTGTGCATTAAATCTCAAAATTCCTTTTTTCATAGGCATGTAATGCACCACATGTGAGGATATGTGACTATAAGTTTTACATTACTATCCTGAAAATTATGTGCTATAGATCTAAGCCATTATTAAATAGAGCACGCTAATGAAATTTTATGTACTGTAAGTTAGTAAATTATTGTTACTATTAAAACCACACATGTAACTTGAATATGGACCGTTGGAGTAGATTTCTAATGGTTTACTTTTCTTATAGATGATATCATGTTATGAATAAAAAAATATATTTTTTCCCATATACTTACAATGGACTCTACCCAATTAACAGACTGAATTTGCAAGATACACTGCGCATCACCCAAGTATATCATGGGTGTACACATTCTTTAGTAGTCCTTTGTAAACATTCACCCTCCTCTTTTCTCTCTCCTCATTTAAACTAATTTTTCCTTATTTAATGCTCTTTTGGGAAGGAGTCATGGGCGGAGTGACACGTTGAGTCGCTACTCAAATCAGTAACTAAGTTATGTGGGGCCCACCATGATATATGTGTTGTATCCATACCACACATCTATTTGTAGAGATCATTTTAGGACGTGGTTCAAAAGAATGAGGTAGATCCAAAGCGGAGTGGACCCCATACTGAGTGAAAATATGGGGAGAGTGACGCCACTACCGTTGAAACCTTCCTAAGGTCCACCATGATATTTATTTGAGATCCAACCTGTTCACAATATAACATAGACATTAAAGAAGGGAAAACACAAATATCAGCTCCATCGAGAACTTTTGTGGCCCTTAGAAGTTTTTAATGGAATGGCGTCATCCTCTCCATTGTTTTCTGTGGTGGGGTCCATTCCAACTTTTGATCGACTCATTCTTTGGCTCACACCATAAAATAATCTCTCCAAATGGATGGACGGTGTGGATACAAAACATACATCATGGTGGGACCCTAAGAACTAGGTGACGTCATTCAAGGTCTGCATGTGCATCCACGTCCAAAACCTCACGATTTCCTCCAGCAAAAGACTTTGGCAGGAAGTTCTTCTTACTTGAAACTTCAGTGGGGCCCACTATGATGTTTGTGAGAAATCCTACCCGTTCATCCATTTTTTGAGTTCAATTAAGGACATGAAGCCAAAAATGAACCGTTTCTCAAGCTCAAGTGGGCTGAAAACGTGATAATTGAACGTCCACGGTTGAAATATTTGTAGGCCATAGAAGTTTTGAATCATGCTAATATTTGTGATTTCAGTTTATCCCAGTAGGAATGAACTTATTAATGGTATGGATGGCTTGTAAACATCACTGTTGAACCCAGGTAGGTTTTAACGGTAGGAATTTCCCCAGCAATGATGTGACCTAGTTCTTAGGGTCCCACCATGATGTATGTTTTGTATCCACACCGTCCATCCATTTGGAGAGATTATTTTATGGCATGAGGCAAAGAATGAGTCAGATACAAAGCTAGAATGGACCCCACCACAGAAAACATTGGAGAGGGTAACGCCCACCATTAAAAACTTCTAAGGGCCACAAAAGTTCTCGATCGAGTTGATATTTGTGTTTCCCTTCTTTAATGTCTATGTTATATTGTGAACAGGTTGGATCTCAAATAAATATCATGGTGGACCTTAGGAAGGTTTCAACGGTAAGCGTCACTCTCCCCACTGGGTGGGGTCCACTCCGTTTTGGATCTACCTCATTCTTTTGAACCATGTCCTAAAATGATCTCTACAAATAGATGTGTGGTATGGATATAACACATATATCATGGTGGGGCCCACATAACTTAGTTATGTGATTTGAGTAGCTACTCAACATGTCACTCCGCACATGACTTCTACCCAAACGTACAGGGAATGGAGAGCATTAAATAAGGAAAAATTAGTTTAAATGAGGAGAGAGAAAAGAGGAGGGTGAATGTTTACAAAGGACCACTAAAGAATGTGTATACACATGATATACTAGGTGATGCCAATGTATCTTAAAATCGGTTGGGTAGGGTCCATTGTAAGTTTATGGGAAAAAATATATTTTTTTTTTATCGATAAAAAATATATTTTTTTTTTTATCGATAACATGATATCATCTATAAGAAAAGTAAACTATTAGAAATCTACTCCAACAGTCCATATTCAAGTTACATGTGTGGTTCTAATGATACAACAATTTACTAACTTTCGCTACATAAAATTTCATTAGTGTGCTCTATTTAATAAATGGCTTGGATCTATGACACATAATTTCCAAAATACTAATGTAAAACTCAGAGTCACATATCCTCACATGTGGTGCATTACATGTGTATGAAAAAAGGAATTTTGAGATTTAATGCACAGCTAGTTGGACCAAAACTCATGGTCCAACTAGTTGTGTGTGAGCATCTCTCTCTCTCTCTCTCTCTCTCTCTACACACACACACACACAGAAACACTCGCCTGCGAACCAGTTTATACGTATGACGTACAAACTTTTTTGAGAACCTATCATATGTGATCTGGATCCAAAATCTAAACCGTTCATGTGAAGCAACACCTCGTGAAACCCTTCAGGCTCAAGTTTTACTTTGATCTAAAACTTTGATGGGCCATGAAAAATGAAAACGGTTTCCTCCCTTGATTTGTATTTTTCTTTGCTATGGCCCACCAGAATTTTAGATCGGGGTGAAAATTTTTCACAAGGGGTTTCATGGGATTCCGCATCATATGGACTATTCAGATTAGACACCAATGACACATGTGCAAAGGTGCGCACGTGCATAGGTGCACAAGGGAGCATGACTCTCTCTCTCTCTCTCTATATATATATATATATATATATATATATATATATATATATATATATATATAGGGAAAAGGTACTATGCGCTTGAGCATAAAGCAGTCGTCCGTGAGGTTGAGCTGGGTGGGCCCCACCGTGATGCCTTTCGAACATCAACACCGTCCACCAGATGCAACATTCCATAGTGGGCTGGACGGCCCAAAATCAGGTCAATCTGTGACTCAGGTGGGCCACACCATCTAAAACCATAAGTATACCACAAAAACATATAAAAGCAATGGTGGGACCCAATTCGAGTTTTCCATGCACACAAACTTAGACGAACCCTCATTCAAGTGGGATACACATAATGGATGGGCTGGATTTGCAAAACACATCTCGGTGGGCCATCAAAAATGGTTATGATGTTTTAATGGTGCATGGCCCCTCTGCACTTCTGTATGTGGTGTGGCCCAATAAAGTCATGGATTAACTTGATTTTGGGCCTTCCAGGCCCACCATGAAATGGTACATCTGGTGGACGGTGTTGATGTTCGAAAGGCATCACTTGGGGCCCACCCAAATGTGTCGACTCACGGACGACCGCTTTACGCAAATCCAGCGCATAGATACCTTTTCCCATATATATATATATATATATATATATATATATATATATATATATATATATATATATATATATATATAGGATTGAGTATTCAAAAGCTTAGGTTGATTTAGCTTGGGCATAGGTTGGGTTAGACTTGGGTCTACCCTTAACCCAACCAAACCTAACCTAACCCAGCGGAGTTGCACTCCTAAAGTGGAGAGATGTCAGGATTATGCTAACCATATGGTTCAAGCTTTAGAAACTTGAGAGAATGGTCTATTGTCATTTTAAATAGATTTTGCTAACCTAATAGTAATTACTTTTTCCTGATAATAAAATTTAAGAGACGTTAGTTATTGAAATTAATATTTCAAAAATGGGAGGTGTTTTGTAGGAAAATGTGAAAGGGGGAAGTTATTTGTCTTTTGACTAAAATGAAAGGTTCCGTTGGCCCAAACCTTTTAAAGAAAGAGATGAGGTGGGACCATGGGGCCATGTACATAACGTGGGCTAGCCTAATTTTCATAATCTCATGTCGTACCATGCACGCCTCCGTTTCATGGATGGTGATATACTCATGGCAGTGCAACTCCAATGTCGAGACAAGTCATGCATGCTTGATGTGATCGGAGCCGCTCGTTAGGCGATTTAGATTATGTAAATGTCATACCTGAAAAACTAGGTCTGTACGATCATGGTGTAGGCCATACTTGTATAAAAATAAATGGACAGTTGACAGAAATTGGACCGGTGATTCAGAGTTAATGATCTTAGGTGCCTGATTTTAGATGCATGGAATTCAAAGAGTGAGGATCCGCTGACTGGGTAGTCGGATCTTGCACGCGTACAACGCATTTTCCAGGTTTAGCGTGTGGACTTTCAAAGTGCACTCGTGCGATTGCGAAAAAGCTAACAGATTCGAGCTGAATTTTGATACTCCGACCGAGAGTGATGGATGATACGCATGCAATTAGAAATCGCATAGGAGAATTAAATTTTCCAAGTGTTAGGTCCCAGTTTAGATTTATCATGAATCAATTTATGCTTATCGCATGATCTGATTGTCTCATTGGTTGATATTTAATGGATGGTTAGAAATGAAACAAGATCTAATCGTTCAATTTCAAACAACTAGTGTCCACTAATTTGTTTTCAGGTGTGTTCCATCAATCTGATTTTGTGTTTCTGAATTAAATAAAGTGTGTTTCACAATATAATTGGTTTAATTTGAGTTAAGGCATGCCAGTGTATAATTTGTAAATGCCTACATGCCAAGCGTTATGCTATGCCTTTTTTCTATTTTTTTTTTTTTTTATTCGACGCCCTGACAACTTATGTCATCAAAAGTGAATTTTTAAAATACGGAGATAAAATTTTTAAGGGAAAATATCCCTAACATATAGGGTAAAGCAACCAAAAATAGAGGTGTTTTCGTTTTTATGGCCAATAGAGGTCTAAATTCATAATTTAGATTTTTTTCTTCCAAGTCAAATGAAAAAAAGGTTAATGGTACGTCAGGTCTATACTAAAAAATTACCCGTTTCCGTCCTGTATTCCTATCTCCGATGCTAGTTAGTGTATGCTATGCTGCCTCACAGGAGTGCTTATAGATTTTGTACATCTGGGAAAGTGGTACGGTGATCTAAACCGTTGAAATGATGTGAACCATCTTGGATTGGAAAACCCTTAAATATATTCCAGATTGGAAGTTTTTGACCGTTTGATCGTTGCATTATCTTCTTGTTGTATGAAATCTTCTTTTCTTGACCTGAATTGTAGGCAATGATCCAAGTGTCTAGAATCTCCCAATCTCGAATATTTTCATGTTATTCCAACATCCATGCTATGGCATGTCAGATCAACGGCTTGGATCACTTAGAATTCACTAGCTGACCTGATGATAATGAACTTATAATTCCTCCCCTACAAAGATACGTCCATTTCACTCTCTTTACTTTCTCTTCACTTTAGGGAGAAGGGAGTTTGTTTGTTATCTTTACAAAACAAATTTTTGAAAGGCGTATTCACCACAAAACCGTTTAAAATGTGTGATGGTTTTCGCCCGAGTACTATACGCGACCTCATGCATGGAAGCAAGACACACGTGTGCTGGATCGGAGCCTTTCATCAAGAGATCCATGATGTGCAGATTCCATGTCTCAAATATCAATCCAATCCGTTCATCAAGTGGGCCGCATGTTACATTATGTTTAAACCACTGACTGATTCTTCTTTCTAATTTCTATTTTTCTTTTTGCCTGTCGTTGAGGTGTCCTTTTACAACGCGACTTTCTTGTGACACCAACGAGGGACGCGGATTGTGAAAACTCTGTGAGGCCCATCTTGATGTAAGTGTCATTATCCATGTACATTCATTTTCTAGCTCGAGCTCAAAATTGAAGCATGTCCAAAGCTCAAGTGGATCGCACCACAAGAAACCGTGGGATAATGACATCCACCCTAAATCTTGCTGGCCTAAGGTGATTTTATTTGTGATCTAACCGGTTCATAAGTTACACCCTTTTTTTTTTTTTTTTACACACACTCACGCCACACGCACACACACCCCACACACACACACCGTGGAATTTCACCACTATGGGTACTCGAACCCTTGACCCGGTGTTGAAACTCCAAGGAGTCTACCACCCGGGTAAGAGTAAGGACCCCCTGATCCATAACTCAAGTAGTAGATTGAGTGAAAGATACCTCGTTTCAAAACTGATGTCTTGGTATGGATTCCCTAATGAGGGTGGCTAACAATGAAGTGTGAACTGAAAGTGGGGCCTACCTAACAAGCTAACAAAAAAAACCGTTAATAAGTTTACACGAACTTTTATATAAAAGTAGAACATGGATACGTAGGTGGATCCAAAACTTTTGTAGCCTAAAGAGGTTTTCAACTGCAGTTCTTCAATTCGCATAGTTTCCTGTGATGTAGTACACTTAAACCATCACAGTAGGCTCAAAAAGTGGGTTACTAGATGACAATCTGCATCCCTGAGGGAGTGGGGAGCCGCTGACAGTGCCCTTACCATGGGACCCACGTTGATGTATTTATAACTGTATCTAGGGGTGTACACAAACCGGGCTAGCCTGGTTAGCTCGCTCGACCTGGCCCGAAAAAGCCCGACTTGGCCTGACCCGAAACTAAGTTCGGGTTCGAACGGGTCAATTTTCTAGGCCCGAAAATGAGTCTGGGCCGAGTTCGGATACGGCCCAGTTCGGCCCATCTCGGTCCGAAACCTGACTCGCCCCTGCCCGTCCCGACCCGGCCCGTCCCAACTCGGCACGTATGGTCCACTGTATGAATGAGTTAGTACACAATTTAAGATAAGGGTAGTATGTTGGCACAAGCAAGGACAGTACCAAATCTGCTTTTGATGGATTACACCAAAAAGTAATGTTTATATAATGTCACAGGTCCAAATGTAACTAAGTATGAGGGTAGGTAGGTTGCAATGAAATTTTAGACAACGGAATTATTTCTCCAAATTCTTTATTATTCCATAATAGGATGGTACCGTTTGTAGAAAAGAACTAGAAAATGGTAGAGCCATATTGCCACTTTACATGTGTTGGGGTTATCTTTCAACGAGGACGGCCTGTTTAGTGGGATCCACTGACGATGGAAATTGATTCTAGATATACATAGTTTGGGCGATCCTAGCCATCTAAATAGTGGCCTTCAAATCAACGATAGGAAAAGAAAACAGCTGACAGGGAACATGTTGTGCAGGAGAGTAAAGATAAGAGATGGGTATGGTCTTTTGATAAGTATGGTATCGTTGATCAAGGGCCTTGTAATGGGATGTGGATTACCTGCCAAAGCATTTCCCATGAATTTGCTGTAAGGTTTGAAATTAGCCCGAACTCAGGTTCGAAACTGGCCCGAACTCGAAGGTTTGAAACTAGCCCGAACTCGGCCCGAACTCGCATAATTGTAGCCCGGGTCCGGTTCGGACTGGAGATGTTGGCCCGGTGACCAAGCCCGGTCAGGTTCGGGCCTGATGTAGCTGTTGAACGGGCCTGGACGGACTGAGGCCAGTTCGACTTGGCCTGACCCCTGTACACCCGTAACTGTATCATATCGTCCATTCATTTTGCCAAATCATTTTAAGGCATGAGCCCAAAATAAAGAATTCCATTTGCTTTATTTTCGAGCTCATGATCGAATAAAATTGATGGATGGCATAGATACAAAAAAACATAGATTAAGGTGGGCCCCACAGTAATGATAGCACTTAATCGGCTCCGGAGTACTGGTAAACGAGGGCTCTGCAGGCCCACGGTGATGTTAGTGGAAAATCGGAGTGGAATAACTGAGCATGCTCTTATCATACCGAGTAAAATCTCTTGGGCCCACCATGAATATATATAGTTTATCCACCCCATACATCCATTTTTCCTACTCATTTTAGGGTTTCATCTAAAAATCCAACCATATCCAAACCTCAATTGTACCACATCATAAGAAACAATGTGAATAACAATTTCTACCATTGAAACCTTCTTAAGGCTTATAGTGATTTTTTTTTTTTTTTGTTTTTTTGTTTTTTTGTTTTTTTTGTCATCCAACCTGTTCATAAGATCACACAGACATAGATGAAGGGAAATCACAAATATCAGCTTGATACAAAACTTTCCTGGCTCTTATAAAATTTTCAATGGTAAACATCGAATTCACACTATTTCCAGTGGTGTATTCCACGTGAGATTTGGATATGTTTCATTTTTAGGATCAAGCACCAAAATTATCTAATAAAATAGATGGACAGAGTGGATAAAATATAATTAAATCAGGGAGGTCCCCACAGTTTACTCAGTACGTTTAGGTACCCAGTTACTCAGTGCTCCTCATGTAAGCTGAGAAATTTGCGACTGTGGACCCCACCTTTTATCCATCAGTTTTTATAGAGCAATACAGACTTAGTCTGGGAACTTAGACCTGCTCGTACGTACAGCGAAATTGAGGACGAAGATACCCCTCCCTTCCTTTCGAAGACGAGCGCTGACGCTCCTCCAACTGATAGTTGGACGAACGGCTCAAAAGAGATCAAAGTTACATGGCCCCACAGCTATCTATTTATTATATCCACAACGTTCATCCATATTTCTAGATCATTTCGGAGCATTATCCAAAAAAAAAAAAAAAAATCATATCCAAAGATCAACTGGACCACACGACAAAGAGCAGCGGGAAAATTGATTTTCACCGTTAAAACTTTTGTAGGCCCCACCGTAACATTTATTTTCCATCCAATCTATTCATAAGGTCACAAAGGCCTGGATGAAGAGGAAAAACATATTTTATAATGATCCAAAACTCCTGTTACCCCTAAAAGGGTTTCAATGGTAAACGCTCAATCCTCCACTGCCTTTTACAGTGTGGTCCACTTGATGGCTAAATCTTTCTTATTTTTTGTCTCAAACCTTAATACGAGTTCTCCGAATAGATGGACGGTTTGGATATAACACATACCTCATAATGGGACCCACAAAAAGTGGTGGGAATTACAATAGAAAAAAAAAATAAATAATTCCGGGAACCTATAGCCAGGGGTTGTTATCGCTACGGATTATAACCGTAGGCCCTGCTTTTTGATAAGAATCAAAGGCCGATCGAAAACCGTCCAGTGAGTTTGCCTCAAAAATCCTGCAATTTTACTTATAGCTACGGATTATAACCGTAGTGATAACTGTAGTCCGTGGAAGGTTATTCATTTTTTATTATTTTTATTTTTTAAATTTTTACATGGAGAACTTTATTCTGCCTACAATTTTCTCTAATACATGTTTATATAAATATGTATATATAAGCATATAAAAGTATCTCTCTCTCTCTCTCTCTCTCTCTCTCTCTCTCTCTCTCTCTCTCTCTCTCTCTCATTCTTTCTTTATTCATTTAACAAGAATATTTTCTAAACCAAAATTAGTTACTTGACGTACCCTATATGATTTTGGGGTAGGAAAAGCTACTTTAGCCAACCAACCTGGTTATTTTCCAAGATTCCATCAGGTCGATGGTTGAAAATCCATTTCATTCACTTTGTGGTCAATTTCAATCAGTTCGCGGTCAATTTCATTCATTTCATTTACATCGCGATCAATTCACCGTCAATCCCAGTGATTCCCTTTCACTTCACGGTCAATTCCATGCCTAATACATGCCCCCTTATATTTTTCTCTAATACATAATTATATAAATATGTATATATAAGTATATAAATTTTTTTTTCTATCTTTTAATTCATTTCTTTATCTATTTATTTAACAAGCATATCTCCTAAACTAAAATGAATTACTTAACATACAACATATGATTTTAGGTTAGGAGAAGCTAATTTAGTCAACCAACCTAGTTATTTTCCAAGATTCCATCGAGTCGATGGTCGAAAATCCATTTCATTCACTTCGCGGTCAATTTCAATCACTTCACGGTCAAACTAGAAATTGAGCGGGGCAAACTAAAAATTAAGTGGGGCAAACATGAAATTGAGCGGGGCAAACTAGAAATTGAGTGGGGCAAAAATGAAATTGAGCGGGGCAAACATGAAATTGAGCGGGGCAAATTAGAAATTCAGTGGGGCAAACATGAAATTCAGCAGGACAACCTAGAAATTGAGCGGGACAAACATGAAATTCAGCTGGGGAAACTAGAAAATGAGCGGTGCAAACTAGAAATTGAGGGGGGCAAACATGAAATTGAGCGGGGCAAACTGAAAATTGAGTTGGGCAAACTAGAAATTGAGTAGGGCAAACATGAAATTGAGTGGGGCAAACTGAAAATTCAGCAGGACAAACTAGAAATTGCGCGGGGCAAACTGAAAATTGAGCAGGGTAGACTCAAAATTGAGCGGAGTAAACTAGAAATTGAGTGGAGCAAACTTGAAATTGAGCGGGGCAAACTGAAAATTGAGCAGGAAAAATTGAAAATTGAGCGGGGCAAACTTGAAATTGAACGGGACAAACTCGAAATTGAGCGGGGCAAACTGAAAATTGAGCGGGGCAAACATGAAATTGAGCAGGGCAAACATGAAATTTAGTGGGACAAACATGAAATTCAGCGGTGCAAACTCAAAATTCAGCGGGGCAACCTAGAAATTGAGCGGGACAAACATGAAATTCAACGGGGGAAACTGAAAATTCAGCGGGGTAAGGTATTCGCTTTTAGGGCCTGTTTGGATACCCCAAAATAAGTTACTTTGTATACTTATAGTAGTAGATAAGTAGCTTATTCGAGATAAGTAAGCTCGGTTTAAGATCAATTATAAGTAACTTTTTTACTTAAAGTTACTTAATCACTTCAGCTTAAGAAGTAGAAACCAAGATAAGCTACTTAATGCATAGGTAGCTTATATCAAGTTACTTACAATCCAAACTCCCCCGTATCGACACTATTTTCCCAAATTTTATTTCTATAATTAAGAAGTTGGTAATATCAAAACACGAAATTGAGGAAACCCACTCATCTTAAGGTTTGACAGTGAAACAGGATACAATGTTCATCTGTCATGGCTCAAGTATACTGCAGCAACTAGCCACTCATGTGCATAAACATGGTATGCATTCATGCCAATCAGCTCACTCAAATTAGGGCCCCTATTGTGGATGGAGGATGGCCCTAAAAATAGCCTAAATTTCTTTAAAAAAAAAAAAAAAAACTAAAAACACCCTAAATTTGAAAAAAGTGCTCCTCGATATTATCTAGAACTCTTCGATATTATCGACATGTAAACCTCGATATATCGACACATTGTCGATAATATCGAGCCAATACAATCCCCTACACGAAACATTTTGCCGTCGATATTATCGATATGGTCGATTATATCAATGGTAAGTCATCGATAATATCGAGTCTGGATCGATAGTACCGATAACTAATGATTTATGTCCATTGAGGTAGATGGAAAAACTCGTATCGACTAATGTTTTCCTTGTGTTCATAATGAAGTAGTCCTCCAATTTTCAGTTTGCCCCCCTTAATTTCTATTTTGCCCCGCTCAATTTTCAGTTTGCCCCGCTCAATTTCTAGTTTGCCCTGCTCAATTTTCGGTTTGCCTCCCTCAATTTCTAGTTTGCTCGCTTAATTTTCAGTTTACCCTACTCAATTTCTAGTTTGCCTCGCTCAATTTTCGATTTGCCCTGCTCCATTTCTAGTTTGCCCCGCTCAATTTTTGATTTGCCTTGCTCAATTTCTAGTTTGCTCTGTTCAATTTTCGGTTTACCCCGCTCAATTTTTTAGTTCGCCTCGCTCAATTTCTGGTTTACCCCACTGAATTTCTAGTTTGCCCCATTTCTAGTTTGCCCACTTAATTTCATATTTGCTTAGCTGAATTTCATGTTTGTCCCACAAAATTTCTAATTTACCCTACTTAATTTCTAGTTTGCCCCGCTCAATTTCTAGTTTGCCCCGCTCAATTTCGTGTTTGCCCCACTCAGTTTCATGTTTACCCCATTGAAATTCATGTTTGTCCCATTGAATTTCTAGTTTGCCCGCTCAATTTTTAGTTTGCCCCGCTGAATTTCATGTTTGCCCCGCTGAATTTCTAGTTTGGCCCGCTCAATTTCATGTTTGCCCAGCTCAATTTCAAGTTTGCCCCGCTCAATTTCATGTTTGCCTCGCTGAAATTCATGTTTACCTCGTTGAATTTCTAGTTTGCCTTGCTCAATTTCATGTTTGCTCTGCTCAATTTCTAGTTTGCCCCACTGAATTTCTAGTTTGCCCCGCTCAATTTCTGTTTGACCGTGAAATGAAGGGAATTGACTGTGAAATGCACGGAATTGACCGTAAAGTGAAGGGAATTAACCGTGAAATGCATGGATTTGATCGTGAGTGAAGGGGAATCGCCTGGATTGACCATAAAATGCATGGAATTGATCGCGAAGTAAATGAAATAAATGAAATTGACTGCGAACTGATTGAAATTGACCACGAAGTGAATGAAATGAATTTTCAACCATCGACTTGATGGAATCTTGAAAAATAACCAGGTTGGTTGGATAAAGTAGCTTCTCCTACCCCAAAATCATATAGGGTACGTCAAGTAACTAAATTTGGTTTATAAGATATTCTTGTTAAATGAATAAAGAAAGAAATGAAGAAAAAAGAGAAAATTTTTTTTATATGCTTATATATACATATTTATATAAATATGAATTAGAGAAAATTGTAGGTAGAATAAAGTTCTCCATGTAAAAAATAAAAATAAAATAAAAAATAATTTATTTATTTATTATTATTTTTTTTGCATAGAGTAGCACAACTACAGTTATGACTATACGGTTATAATCTGTAGCTATAGGTAAAAATCACCTTCGATACGTATCGAATACTCTTCGATATGTCGCAAAAATTGCAGGATTTTTTAGGCAAACTCGTTAGACAATTCTGGACCTTTTTCGATCATATCAAAAGACCTTCGATACATACCGAAGTACATATCGAAATACCTTTGATATATATCGAAGGACATATTGAAAAAGTAGGGGCTATGGTTACAATCCGTAGCAATAGGGAACCCCAACTTTCAGAAATGAGAAATTTGCGAGAATACGACCCATTTATGGCCCATTTAGGAGGCTAAGCCCACCTCATTTTTCCTTGCGAGAATACGCCCCAGCTGTACGGACGCCTTTCCAAAGGTCGAAAATGCCCCTGCTTTTTCTTCCAAGCGGATCGGCTGGTGCTCGAAGACCAGTGTTGACGCTCCTCGAACTCCTACGAACGGTTCAAAAGAGATCAACGTTACATGGGCCCCACAGTTATGTATTTATTATATCCACAATGTTCATCCATATTTTGAGATCATTTCGAACCATTATGCAAAAAAAAAAAAATCATATCCAGAGAGCAACTGGACCACACGACAAAGAGCAACAGAAAATTGATTTTCACCGTTGAAACTTTTGTAAGGCCCACCATAACATTTATATTCCATCCAATCTATTCATAAGGTCACAAATACCTGGTTGAAGAGGAATTTTTTTTAAAAATAATGATCCAAAACTTCTGTAACCGCTGAAAGGGTTTAAATGGTAGACGTTCAATTCCCCACAGCCATTTAAAGTGTGGTCCACTTGATAGTTAGATCTATCTTATTTTCCATCTCAAGCATTAATATGAGTTCGTCAAATAGATGGACGGTTTGGATATAACATAGACCTCATGATGGGACCCAAAAAAAAAAATAAAGATTCGACATTGAAAAAAAAAATCTGAATTTTATTTTTTTTGATACAGATTTTTAGCTACGGATTATAACCGTAGCTAAATCAACGAAAATCCGTAGCTAAAGAAGCCTCTTCGGGGTGGGCGCGCCAAGCTAGCGGCCCCTCGCGCGGCCGCGCCACTCGCTGACCTATCCGACGGGGCCGCGCCCGTCTGGCGGGGCCACGCCCAGCGGCGGGTCCTATGGCTACGGATTATAGCCGTAGCCATTGACCGTAGTGCAATTTTTTTTAAGTTTTTATTTATTTATTTATTATTATTATTTTTTAACATGGAAAACTTTATTCTACCAATAATTTTCTCTAACACATATTTATATAAATATGTATATATAAACGTATAAATTTTTTTTTCCCTTTTTCATTTCTTTCTTTATTCATTTGACAAGAATATCTTCTAAACTAAAATTAGTTACTTCATGTACCCTATATGATTTTGGGGTAGGAGAAGCTACTTTAGCCAACCAACCTGGTTATTTTCCAAGATTCCAACAGGTCGATGGTTGAAAATCCATTTCATTCACTTAGCGGTCAATTTCATTCATGACCGTGAAGTGAAGGGGCATGACTATGAAATGCACCGGAAATGACAGTGAAGTGCATGGAAATGAGCGTGAAGTGAGGTGAATGGACCGTGAAATGCACAGAAATGACCGTGAAATGTGCCGAAATGACCGTGAATCAACACGGAATCGACGGGAATGACCATGATATGCATGGAAATGACCGTAAAGTGAAGCAATTGGACCGCGAAATGCACGGAAATGACCGTGAAGTGAAGGGGCATGACCATGAAATGCGTCGAAATGAGGCTGAATCAACACGGAATAGGCGGGAATGACCGTGATATGCATGGAAATGACCGTGAAGTGAAGCAATTAGACCGCAAAATGTGCGGAAATGACCATGAAGTGAAGGGGCATGACCGTGAAATGCACCGAAATGACCGTGAATCAACACGGAAGAGGCGGTAATGACCGTGATATGCATGGAAATGATCGTGAAGTGTAGTGATTGGACCGAGAAATGCATGGAAATGACCGTGAAGTGAAGGGGGCGTGACCGTGAAATGTGTCGAAATGACCGTGAATCAACACAGAATAGGCGGGATCAGGATCGGGTTTAGGTTTGGGTTTTCAAGTTTAGGTTTACGTTTAGGTTAGGGAGTTGAGATTAGGATTAGGTGTAGGTTTAGGTTTAGGGATTCGAGAATACATTCAGGTTTTAGGTTATAGGTTATAGCTTTAGGTTAAGGTTATAGGTTATAGGTTAAGGTTTAGGCTATAGGTTAAGGCTAAGGTTTAGGTTATAGATTATAGGTTATAGATTTAGGTAATTGAGAATAAGTTAAGGTTTAGGTTTAGGTTATAGGTTACAGGGTATAGGTTTAGGTTTGGGTTTAGGTTATAGGTTATACGTTTAGGTTATAGGTTAAAGGTTTAGGTTTAGGGATTTGAGAATAGGTTTAGGTTAAGGTTATAAGTTTAGGTTAAAGGTTTAGGTTAATGTTATAGGTTTAGGTTTAGGTTTAGGTTATAGGTTTAGATTTGAGAATAGGTTTAGGTTATAAGTATAGGTTTAGGTTAGGTTGTAGGTTAATGTTTAGGGAATTGAGTTTCGATGATATGTTTAGGTTATAGGTTATAGGTTTAGGTTAAGGTTTAGGTTGTAGTTATAGGTTTTGGGATTTGAGAATAGATTTAGGTTATAAGTATAGGTTTAGGTTTAGGAATTCGGGTTCGGGTTCGGGTTTATGTTCGGATTTAGGCTATAGGTTATAGGTTTATGTTAAGGTTTAGGTTTAGGTTATAGATTTTGGGATTTGAGAATAGGTTTAGGTTATAAGTATAGGTTTAGGTTAGGGTGTAGATTAAGGTTTAGGGAAATGACCGTGAAGTGAAGGGGCATGACCGTGAATCAACATAGAATAGGCGGGAATGACCGTGATATGCATAGAAATGATTGTGAAGTGAGGCGATTAGACCGCGAAATATGCGGAACTGACCATGAAGTGAAGACGCGGGACCGCGAAATGCGTCGAAATCACAGTGAATCAGGACGGAATATGCGGGAATGATCGTGATATGCATGGAAATGAGGGTGAAGTGAATCGATTGGACCGCGAAATGCACGGAAGTGACTGTGAAGTGAAGACGTGGGATCGTGAAATGCGTTGAAATGACCGTGAATCAACACAAAATATGCGGGAATGACCGTGATAAGCATGAAAATGGGGGTGAAGTGAAGCGATTGGACCGTGAAATGCGCGGAAGTGATCGTGAAGTGAAGACGCGGGACCGTAAAATGGGTCGAAATGACCGTGAATCAACACAGAATATGCGGGAATGACCGTGATTTGCATGGAAATGGGGGTGAAGTGAAGCAATTGGACCGTGAAATGCGCGGAAGTGACCGTGAAGTGAAGACGCGGACCGTGAAGTGCATCGAAATGACCGTGAATCAACACGAATATGCGGGAATGATTGTGATATACATGAAAATGGGGGTGAAGTGAAGAGATTGGACCGCAAAATGTGCGGAAGTGACCGTGAAGTGAAGACGCGGGACCGTGAAGTGCGTCGAAATGACCGTGAATCAACACAGAATATGCGGGAATAACCGTGATATGCATGAAAATGGGGGTGAAGTGAAGCGATTGGACCGTAAAATGAGCGGAAGTGACCGTGAAGTGAAGACGTGGGACCGTGAAGTGCATCGAAATGACCGTGAATCAACACGGAATATGCGGGAATGACTGTGATATACATGGAAATGGGGTGAAGTGAAGAGATTGGACCGCAAAATGTGCGGAAGTGACCGTGAAGTGAAGACGCGGGACCGTGAAGTGCGTCAAAATGACCGTGAATCAACACAGAATATGCGGGAATAACAAGTGATATGCATGAAAATGGGGTGAAGTGAAGCGATTGGGCCATGTGAAATGCACGGAAGTGGCCGAAGTGAAGTGAAGACGCGGGACCGTGAAGTGCGTCGAAATGACTGTGAATCAACACGGAATATGTAGGAATGATCGTGATATGCATGGAAATGGGGGTGAAGTGAAGCGATTGGACGGCAAAATATGCGGAAGAATGACCGTGAAGTGAAGACGGGGCCGTGAAGTCGTCCCGAATGACCGATGAATCAACACGGAATATGTGGAATGACCGTGATATGCATGGAAATGGGGGTGAAGTGAAGTAATGATTACAAAATACACGGAACTATATTTGTGAAGTGAAATGCACAGAAATGGCCATATATTGCCGCGTGCATTTCAGCGGTCCAATCGCTTCACTTCACCCTCATTTTCATGCATATCACAATCATTCCCGTATTCCGTGTTGATTCCGATTCACGGTCATTTCGACGCATTTCACGGTCCCGCCCCGCTTCACTTCACGGCCACTCACCGCATTTCGTGGTCCAATCGCTTCACTTCACCTCCATTTCCATACATATCACAATCATTCTCACATATTCGTGTTGATTCACGGTCATTTTGATGCATTTCACGGTCCCGCGTCTTCACTTCACCGTCACTTTCGCGCATTTCACAATCCAATCGGTTCACTTCACCCCCATTTCCATGCATATCACGTCATTCCCGCATATTCCGTGTTGATTCACGGTCATTTCGACGCATTTCACGGTCCCGCGTCTTCACTTCACGGTCACTTTCGTGCATTTTGCGGTCCAATCGCTTCACTTCACCCCCATTTCCATGTATATCACGATCATTTCCGCATATTCCGTGTTGATTCACGGTGATTTCGACGCATTTCACGGTCCCGCGTCTTCACTTCACGGTCACTTCCATGCATTTCGCGGTCCAATCGCTTCACTTCACCCCCATTTCCATGTATATCATGGTCATTCCCGCATATTCCGTGTTGATTCACGGTCATTTCGACGCATTTCGCGATCCCGCGTCTTCACTTCATGGTCACTTCCGTGCATTTTGCGGTCCAATCGTTTCACTTCACCCCCATTTCCATGAATATCACGGTCATTCCCACCTATTTCATTTTGATTCACGGTCATTTTGATGCGTTTCACGGTCACTTTCGCGCATTTCGCGATCCAATCGCCTCACTTCACAATCATTTCCCATGCATATCACAGTCATTCCCGCCTATTCCGTGTTGATTCACAGTCATTTCGACGCATTTCACGGTCATGCCCTCTTCACTTCACGGTCATTTCCCTAAACCTTAATCTACACCCTAACCTAAACCTATACTTATAACCTAAACCTATTCTCAAATCCCAAAATCTATAACTAAACCTATAACCTATAACCTAAACTGAAACCTATAACCTAAACCGAAACCTAGCTATAACCTAAACCCGAAGATAAACCTGAACCCGAACCCGAATTCCTAAACTTAAACTTATACTTATAACTTAAACCTATTCTCAAATCCCAGGACCTGATGGAATGAAATTGACCGCTAAGTGAATGAAATGAATTTTCGACCATCGACCTAATGGAATCTTGGAAAATAACTAGGTTGGTTGGTTAAAGTAGCTTCTCCTACCCCAAAATCATATAGGGCTGTTTGGCCGCGTAAATTGGATGGGATTGGAAGATAGATCCTAAGATTGGCTAGGTGAGCCAAACGAAACGAGATCCTCGATCTCGGAGATAGCAATCCCGTGGATCTTAAGACAATCCACTGACATCACCATCATTACCTTTAAGGCATGTTAGGCGTAACCCAATCCCACGGTATTAGGAGGAATGGGATCGCGAGATCCTGGGATATGCATGATGAGCCAAACAGACCTTGTGAACTTGTCCCGGGATATAAGCAATCTCATGGATCTTAAAACAATCCACTGACATCACCATCATTACCTTAAAATTGATCCCATCCCTTAGTTGGAAGGAGTGGAAGGTAAAATCTCAGGATATGCCTGACGTGCCAAACAGACCCAGTGAACTTGTTCCAGGATATAGCAATCCCATGGATCTTAAACCAATCCACTGACACCACCATCATTACCTTAGGGCCCGTTTGGCCAGGCGGATTGGAAGGGATTTGATGGTATTGGGGATTGGAAGTTAAATCCGGGATTGGCCGGTGGTGTCAAACAGACCCAATGATTGGAAGTTAAATCCGAGATTGGAAGGGATTTGATGGTATTGGAAGGGATTGGAAGTTAAATCCGATATTGGAAGGAGTGGAAGGTAAAATCCCAGGATATGCCTGATGTGCCAAACAGACCCAGTGAACTTGTTCCGGGATATAGCAATCCCATGGATCTTAAACCAATCCACTGACACCACCATCATTACCTTAGGGCCCGTTTGGCCAGGCGGATTGGAAGGGATTGGATGATATTGGAAATTAAATCCGGGATTGGCCGGGTGTGCCAAACAGACCAGGTGATCTGATCCTGGGATATAGCAATACCATGGATCTTAAGACAATCCACTGACATCACCATCATTACCTTAAAATTGATCCCATTCACGGTTATTTCGTCGCATTTCACGGTCAATTCCCTTCACTTCACGGTTATTTTCATGCATTTCACGGTCAATTCGCTTCACTTCATGGTCATTTCCATGCATATCACGGTCATTCCCACTTATTTTGTATTAATTCACGGTCATTTCAGCGCATTTCACGGTCATGCTCCTTCACTTAACGGTCATTTCCAGCGCATTTCACGGTCCAATCGCTACACTTCACCGTGAAATGCGTCAAAATGACCGTGAATCAACATGGAATAGGTGGGAATGACCGTGAAATGCATGGAAATGACCATGAAGTGTAGCGATTGGATCGCGAAATGCGCGAAATGACCGCAAGTGAAGTGAAGGGCATGACCGCGAAATGCGCGAAATGATCGTGAATCAACACGGAATAGGCGGGAATGACTATGATATGCATGGAAATCACAAATCATTCCGCTCATTCCGTGTTGATTCACGGGCATTTCGGCGCATTTCACTGATCAATTCGCTTCACTTCATGGTCATTTCCATGCATATCACGGTCATTCTCACCTATTTCAGTATTGATTCACAAATCATTTCATCGCATTTCACGGTCATGCCCCTTCACTTCATGGTCATTTACATGCGCATTTCACGGTCCAATCGCTACACTTCACCGTGAAATGCGTCGAAAATGACCGCGGAATCAACATGGAATAGGCAGGAATGACCGTGAAATGCATGGAAATGACCGTGAAGTGAAGCGAATTGACCATGAAATGCGCGAAAATGATCGTGAAGTGAAAGGGCATGACCATGAAATGCGTCGAAATGACCGTGAATCAACATGGAATAGATGGGAATGACCGTGATTTCCATGTATATCACAGTCATTCCCGCCTATTTTGTGTTGATTCACGGTCATTTCGACCATTTCACGGTCATACCCCTTCACTTCACGGTCATTTCCATGCATTTCACGGTCAATTCGCTTCACTTCACGGTCATTTCCATGCATATCACGGTCATTCCCACCTATTCCGTGTTGATTCACGGTCATTTCCATGCATTTCACGGTCCAATCGCTACACTTCACCGTGAAATGCGTCGAAATGACCGTGAATCAACACGGAATAGGTGGGAATGACCGTGAAATGCATGAAAATGGCCATGAAGTGAAGCAAATTGACCGTGAAATGTGCGGAAATGACCGTGAAGTGAAGGGGCATGACCGTGAAATGCGTTGAAATGACCGTGAATCAACACGGAATAGGCGGGAATGATTGTGATATGTGTGGAAATCACGGTCACTCCCGCTCATTCAAGGTTGATTCACGGCCATTTCTACAGCATTTCACGGCCAATTTCTTCACTTCACGGTCATTTCCATGCATTTCACTTGTCAATTCGCTTCACTTCATGGTCATTTTCATGCATATCACGGTCATTCCCACCTATTCCGTGTTGATTCACGGTCATTTCGTCGCATTTCACTTGCTTATGCCCCTTCACTTCACGGTCATTTCCGCATTTCACGGTCCCAATCGCTACATTTCACATCGTAAAATGCGTCAAATGACCGTGAATCAACACGGAATAGGCGGAATGACCGTAAATGCATGAAATGACCGCGAAGTGAAGTTTAACGACCGTGAAATGCACGAAAATGATCGTGAAGTGAAGGGGATGATGATCAAGTGAAATGCGTCGAAATGATCGTGAATCAACACGAATAGACGGAATGACCGTGATTTCCATGCATATCACAGCTCATTCCCGCTTATTTCGTGTTGATTCACGGCCATTTTGACGCATTTCATTACCATACTCATTCACTTCACAAATCATTTCCATGCATTTCACGGTCAATTTGCTTCACTTCACTGGCCATTTCCATGCATATCACGGTCATTCCCACCTATTCCGTGTTAATTCACGGTCATTTCAAGCGCATTTCACGGTCATGCCCCTTCACTTCACGGTCATTTCACGCATTTCACGGTCCAATCGCTACACTTCACCGTGAAATGCGTCGAAATGACCGTGAAATGCATGAAAATGACCGTGAAGTGAAGCGAATTGACCATGAAATGCGCGAAAATGATCGTGAAGTGAAGGGGCATGACCGTGAAATGCTTGAAATGACCGTGAATCAACACGGAATAGACGGAATGACCATGATTTCCATACATATCACAAGTCATTCCCGCTACTATTTCGTGTTGATTCACGGCCATTTCGACGCATTTCACGGTCATACTCCTTCACTTCACGGTCATTTCCATGCATTTCATACCAATTTGCTTCACTTCACGGTCATTTCCATGCATATCACGGTCATTCCCGCCTATTCCGTGTTGATTCACGGTCATTTCGACGCATTTCACGGTCATGACCCTTCACTTCACGGTCATTTCCGCGTATTTCACGGTCCAATCGCTACACTTCACCGTGAAATGCGTCAAAATGACCGTGAATCAACACTTTAATAGGTGGGAATGACCGTGAAATGCATGAAAATGGCCGTGAAGTGAAGCAAATTGACCGTGAAATGTGCGAAATGACCGTGAAGTGAAGGGGCATGACCGTGAAATGCGTTGAAATGACCGTGAATCAACACGAATAAAGCGGAATGATTGTGATATGTGTGAAATCACGGTCCACTCCCGCTCATTCAAGGTGTTGATTCACGGTCATTTCGGCATTTCACGGCCAATTTCTTCATTCACTTCACGGTCATTTCCATACATTTCACGGTCAATTCGCTTCACTTCATGGTCATTTTCATGCATATCACGGTCATTCCCACCTATTCTGCAGTGTTGATTCACGGTCATTTTCGTCGCATTTCACGGTTATGTCCTTCATTCACGGTCATTTCCGCGCATTTCACGGTCCAATTGCTACACTTCACCGTAAAATGCATCAAAATGACCGTGAATCAACACGGAATAGGCGGGAATGACCGTAAAATGCATGGAAATGACCGTGAAGTGAAGCGAATTGACCGTGAAATGCGTGGAAATGACCGTGAAGTGAAGGGAATTGACCATGAAATGCATGGAAAAGACCGTGAATCAAAACAGAATCACCGGGATTGATCGTGAAATACGTGAAAATGACTATGAAGTGAAGTGAATTGACCGTGAAATGCATGGAAATGACCGTGAATCAAAACGTAATCGCCGGGATTGACCGTGAAATACATGAAAATGACTGTGAAGTGAAGCGCATTGACCGTGAAATGCATGGAAATGACCATGAAGTGAAGAGAATTGACCGTGAAATGCATGAAAATGACCGTGAATCAAAATGGAATCGCCGGGATTGACCGTGAAATGCATGTAATTGATCGCGAAGTAAATGAAATGAGCGAAATTGACTGCGAACTGATTGAAATTGACCGTTAAGTGAATAAAATGAATTTTCAACCATCGACCTGATGGAATCTTGAAAAATAACTAGGTTGGTTGGCTAAATTAGCTTCTCCTACCCCAAAATCATATATTGTACGTCAAGTAACTAATTTTGGTTTAGAAGATATTCTTATTAAATGAAAAAAGAAAGAAATGAAAAAAATGTGAGAAAATTTTTTTTATATGCTTATGTATACATATTTATATAAATATGTATTAGAGAAAATTGTAGGTAGAATGAAGTTCTCCATGTAAAAAAATAAAAAAAAAATAAAAAAAAATAAATTTTTTTTTTTTTCATAGATTGGCACATACTACAATTTTGGCTACGGTTATAATCCGTAGCTATAAGAGTCATCAGATGGGCATGGCCACGCCAGATTGGCGCACCCCCGCCGGATAGGGCAGCGAGTGACGCGGGTATCTTAGTTCGGCGTGCCCACCCCGGAAAAATCCCTTTAGCTACGGATTGTGGTAAATATGGCTACGGTTATAATCCGTAGCCAAATATCTGCATCCTGGAAAATAAAAATCTGTTTTTTTTTTTTTTTTTTCCTTTTTAACATAAAATCTTTGTTGTTTTTTGGGTCCCATCATGAGGTCTATGTTATATCCAAACCGTACATCTATTTGGCGAGCTCATAATAAGGCTTGAGACGGAAAATAAGATAGATCTAACTGTCAAGTGGACCACACTTTAAAAGGCAGTGGGGAATTGAACGTCTACCATTGAAACCCTTGTAGGGGTCACAGAGGTTTTGGATCATTATGAAATTTGTTTTTCCTCTTCATCCAGGTCTTTGTGACCTTATGCATATACTGGATGGAAAGGTAAATGTTACGGTGGGCCCTACAAAAGTTTCAACGATGAAAATCAATTTTGTGCTGCTCTGTGGTGTGGTCCAGTTGATCTTTGGATATGATTTTTTTTTTTTTTGGGATAATGCTCCGAAATGATCTCGAAATACGGATGAACGTTGTGGATATAATAAATACATAACTGTGGGGCCCATGTAACGTTGATCTATTTTGAACCGTTCGTACAACTCGGAGTACGACGAGCGTCAGCGCTCGTCTTCCCGCTTGAAGGAAAAAGCAGGGGCATTTTCGACCTTTGGAAAGGCGTCCGTACAGCTGGGGCGTATTCTCGCTAAGGAAAATGAGGTGGGCATAGACTCCTAAATGGGCCATAAATGGGTCGTATTCTCGCAAATTTCTTTTCAGAAATCACATTTCTTTTGTGGGTCCCATCACGAGGTCTATGTTATATCCAAACTGTCCATCTATTTGGCGAGCTCATATTAAGGCATGAGACGAAAAATAAGATAGATCTAACTATCAAGTACACCACACTGTAAAAGGCAATAGGGAATTGAATGTCTACCATTGAAACCCTTTTAAGGGTTATTGAAGTTTTGGATTATTACGAAATTTGTTTTTCCTTTTCATCCAGGTCTTTGTGACCCTATGAATGAACTTAGATGGGGAGGATTTCTCACAAACATCACAGTGGGCCCCCAAAAAGTTTTATGGTTCCCAAAAGTTTTTAATGGTCGACGCTTATTCAAAACTGTTTCCTATAATGTGGTACACTTGAGATTTAGATATACCTCATTTTTGGTCTCATATCATAAAATGATGTGAAAAAATATATGGACGGCATGGATGAAAAGCATACATTATGGTGGGGTTCATGGACCACCGACCATCCACCATTGTTTGGTGTCAGGGGAGTACCCAATCGGTTTCGGTGAAAGGAGGGGTATTTTCGCCCTCATATTGGCTGTCCGTACGAGCAGGTCTAAGTTCTCCAACTAAGTTTGTACTGCTTCATAAAAACAGCTGGATAAAAGGTGGGGCCCACAGTCGCAAATTTCTCATGTAAGTTTGAACAGATCGTGTTAAGAGCTGCAAAAATTAGGCGCATCGAGACTGAAGTCACAGGGAACCCTCAAGGGACCAGAGAAAATCTGAATCAGAATGATATTTGTATTTTCCTTTCAACCTTTTACGTATAACCTTAAGAACGGTTTGCATGTCATAAAAACATCACAGTAGCCCACAAAGTTTTCAAAGGTAGAAGTTCAATCGCCGTTACTCCCGAGCTGTGATCCACTTGATTTTTGGATCGACGTTATTTTTGGGTAGATCTATTAAAATGATTTGGAAAAACTGATGAACGGAGTGGATTTCATACGAAGGGATGCATTTGGTCGGTGAATAGCTCAGACCGCTATAGGTTGGCATGGATTTTTTTGTGGGGTAATCTAGAGAAATTTCCAACTGTACGACCCATTCATGGCCTACTAACCTTTTTAAACACACTTCTTTTTAGCTTCCCAGAATAAGCCTTATACGTACGGACAACTTTTCATAGGTTGAAAATGCCCCTGCTTTATACCAAACGCACCTTCGAACGTATCCAGATGCGCCTTTGCACGCTACCAGCCACATCCTTCACAAATTAAGTTTTTTCTTCTTTCATCTCCCTGATCCTTCATCCTATCAAAAGAATCTCATCTTCTGATTACCTCTCCCCTTTGTAACTATCCACCCTAGCAGTAAAATCCTCCATTTACTGTTTTCTTCTTTCCCCTTTATCTGGTTGAGAATACACACCCTACACACGTCATTTTCGACTTTTATGAACCGAAGATAGGATGAAAATAGTCCCCTCATCCAAGAAGCTTCGAACGGTAGGTACATTCAAATTCCTGCTTTCTTTTTGTGGACCCCATTATATTATATTATATATGCGCATGGTCCACAATCCATTTTCATTTAAAAAAAAAACATTGAATGGTATGGCATGTTCTGATAAATGAGCAAATTCAATACTCAAAGGCCCACATTGAGGGTTTTTGAAACAAAAAATGAAATGAGATGTGAAATCAAACGAAGACCGAGTGAAAGAGACCGAGCACTGACTGAGTTAATAGACCGGGGACTCATTGAGTTATTGATGAGGACCATGAACCGAGCTAAAATGACCTGAACCGAGCTAAAATGACCATGAACTGAGTTAAAATGACCGTGAACTAACTTTAATTGACCGTGAACTGATTTAAAATGACTGTGAACTGACTTAAAATGACTACAAAGTGAATGGAATTGATTGAGCACTAAGTGAAATATGACTCACAACTAGGGGTGTACATCGAGTCGAACCAAGTCGAGTTGGCCTCAGCTCGACTCGGCTCGGTCACTAGCTGACCTCAGCTCGAACTCGGCTCGGCTCGGTCCTCGAGCCTGACTGGTTAGCTCGGCTTGGTTAGGTCAGCAACTCGGGCCAACTCGGGCCTAGTTCGAGCCAAGATCAAGCCGAGTTCCCCATTGAGGCATTTCCACAAACACCTGAACTGCAACTTCAAAATCCCACTGTTTTACAAACAGAGGCAATGGTTTAACAAGTGTTTTATCAAACACCTTCTAAGAAACATAAAAAACCAAGAAAAACAAAGAGAAAAAAGAGAAAAAAGGGCATTTGTTTCATGTACATACCTTCCTTGCCATTCCTGTTGTAAGTTTATCAAACCTCTCTGTAAGTTTACAGAACCAACTGTTTTATAAATCAATAACTTAGTAACTTACAGCCTCTCGGTATTCAGTATTCAGGTACATACCTCTGCTGTAAGTTGGTAAACCTCTCTGTAAATCAGTAACTTACAGCCATTACAAAGGGTATTTATCGAGTCATTTTATCAAACAGTTGGTGAGCAACATCAATGACAAAGTAACCGAGTCACCGAACTAGTTTGATTCGAGTTGGATTCAATCCGAGTCAAGTCGAGCTGGGGCTTGCTTGAACTCGGCTCGAACTCATTTTCGAGCTCAAAAAATCAGCTTGACTCGGCTCGAACTTAGCTTCGAACCAAGTAGAATCAAGCTTTTTCGAGTCGAGTCGAGCGAGCTAGCCGAGCTAGCTCGATTCGTGTACACCCCTACTCACAACTGCAAGAAACATATAACTAACTGCATGGTCAATTTCGATCAATTCCCTTCACTTCACGGTTAGTTCCATGCATTTCACGGTCAATTCCCTTCACTTCATGGTCATTTTAAGTCATTTCACGGTCAATTTCCTTCACTTCACGGTCAATTCTGTGTATTTCACAGTTAATTTCCTTCATTTCACGGTCATTTCAATGCATTTCACGGTCAATCCCCTTCACTTCATGGTCAATTCCATGCATTTTACGGTTAATTCTGGTCAATTCCCTTCACTTCGCGGTCAATTCCACGCATTTCACGGTCAATTCCCTTAACTTCATGGTCATTTCCATTCATTTCACGGTCAATTCCCTTCACTTGAGGGTCAATTCCATGCATTTCATGGTCATTTCAATGTATTTCACGGTCAATTCCCTTCACTTCACAGTCAATCCCATGCATTTCACGGTCAATTTCCTTCACTTCACGGTCAATTTCATGCATTTCATGGTCATTTCTGGCGATTCCCCTTCCCTTCACGATCAATTCCATACATTTCATAGTCAATCCCCTTCACTTCACGGTCATTTCCATTCATTTCATAGTCATTTTCCTTCACTTCATGGTCAATTCCATGCATTTCACTGTCATTTCTGGCAATTCCCCTTCACTTCACGGTCATTTCCATGCATTTCAGTGACAATCCCCTTCACTTCACGATCAATTCCACTCATTTCACGGACAATTTCTTTCACTTCGCGTTTAATTCGATCACTTAAGGGTCATTTATAGTCCTCAAACAAATCCACTCACGGTTAATTTCACGTCGTTCTCAGCCAAAATGCAACATATAACTCGAAAAATAGACCCATAACTTAGTGAAATTGGCCGCAGAGTTGTTGAATCTCACCTATGAGTTGGCCACTTTAACATGGAATTCGTCAGAATGACCGATAACTGCTTGATATTGACATCTTTTTTACCGACAACCTTGTATAAATTTATCGACAACTTCATGAAATTGACTGATAAATGAGTGAAACAGGCCCAAAACTTGTGAAAATTCACTAATAACTCTTGTACTTTCATTTGAAAATTGCCAAAAACTGACCGCCAAATCGGCAGACTCACACTATACTAAATGATTTTTCACCACAATAAGTCAACTTTCACATTATGCTTCGGTAAATATTGAATGTTATCATTGATATAATTTTCAATTCATCCTTGCAAATGACAAACCCTTGTATAAGGGATTTGGCGAGTCGGCCCCCACCCTGTCATGCAGATATTTTTTAACATGGTGGTTTGATAACGTCAAGAGTGGGTTAGAGAAGAATAACACTAGATTAAATATATTTATGCAAACCTCATTCTCATTTTTATTATATATTCCATCATTTAAGTTTATTGGAGCAATTTTTCACTCACTTATTGAGAGATATATAGGCAATCTTGTATTCGAGATACAGGGGAACTGTGTAAAATTTTTCGAGATGGACTTCATCCTAATAATAGGGCTGAAGACTAGTGACCTCTTCATACCTAATATCCATCATTGGAAGAAGTCAATAAGAGAAAAATACTTCAATGAATATCCTATCCTAAAGAAACATGTATAGGAGGTATTTGATAAGATAGTTGATAGCAATAAACACGAAGATGTCGTGAAGGTAGCCCTAATATTATGTGTAGAGTGGTTTATTAGGGGAACTGACACAAATATTATATGTTGTACAAATTTTATCGACCTTATTGACTCGTTAGAAGACTTTAATATCCACCCTTAGGGTAGTTTGGCCTTCTAGACAATGACAGAAGGGATCGAGAGTGCCTTGATGGCTTCGTAGGAGCTTCATTATAATATCACCGGTTGCATATTTCCCCTATAAGTAAGGATTCTTTCCTTGTCTATTTTAAATCATAGTTTATAGCAAACTATTTTTATTTAAGATCATCTTGTCATTTCATTGTAACAAATAGAGGCCCTTGAGAGAGTATCGGCTCTTCGAGAATGTATAATTTCATACGTTCCCTCCCAAATTTCACGATTCATATAATATCGGGGATGGAAGGGTTTGAGGTGTAAGAAGATTCATCAAATTCTAGAGAGTAAAGACGTAAGTCAATTTTTATAAAGCTAAGTGGTCACTCATTCAACTATATATATATATATATATATATATATATATATATATATATATATATATATATATGTTTCTGTACATGAAAACGAAGATGTTCTCTTGCAGACTGAGATAGTTCTTATCTTAGAGCCTACCATCGAGGAGCTGGAGACGGAGGCTATTCGTTTGGTTTGTGATAGATTTGACATAAGACGTCACAGAAGTCTTCTTTTATGTTGATATTTTATATTTAATTTGGCATGCTATATAATTGATACATACATTGCTTCATTTTGTAGGGTACTAAAGATGAAGATGTGAAGATATGGAAAAGAGATCGGGACAGGGAGAGGGAGAAGAAGGGGGAGAGGAAGAGAGTAGTGGAGGGAGAGGGAGAGGGATTGTAATTGACTGGGGAGTCGAGGGAGGATAGGGAGGAGCTGAAGGTGCAGAGGCTTCAGTTGGAGAGAGATAGGGAAGAGTTGAAGCTTCTCAAACGCATGCTAAAAGAGAAAGAAGAATCGATGGAGAGGGAGAGAGAAGTAGTACTCAAGGAGGTTAAACTAATGTTAAAAGTAAAAGAAGTCTTGAGGTTAGATAAGGAAGAGTTGAATGAGAGGGCAGTTTTGAAGAAGGAGAGGAAAATACTGATGAGAGAGAAGGAAGAACTGAAGAAGGAGAGGAAAGAGTTAGAGGAGGGTAAAGAAGAGTTGAAGAAGTGGATGGAGGCGTTTCGTATAGAGAAGATGCATTTTTGGAAGGAGAAGAAATTAAGAGTTTGAGAAGGAGGATGAGGAATTTAAAGGTAGGGACCAGGGGAACAGAGAGGTGGATGTTTAACACTTAGATGCGCTAGGTGTTGACATATGCCAGAAATCAATGTATTCCATTCTAGTATATAAGAGGAGAACTAAGAGGTTGGTGAAGCCGTCTGTCTACAAGCGATCTCCATTCACTTCCATCTCTATCATTCAAACCACTCCAAGCAACGCTGCCGACAATGAGAAACTGAGAGAATTTCTTACTTCTCTGATACCCTTCCAGGCCGAGATCGATCCATTTAGGGTAATATCGGAGGACGAACTCCATGAATTGGAAAGTTGGGCCAACACAAATAAAGAATCATTAGAATTTGTTTGGTTCAAGACCATATGGGAGAAAATTTTATGGGTTGATAGCGTGGTAAGTAATTCACACACATACATATATGGTTATTGAACACTTATATTATAGTAGAGCTTAATTTTCTATCTTTATTGATTAGGATATTGACAAGTACGTCGATTTCTTGGAGAGAAGGCACCGATCATGTCCTACTTTATATACAAAGGACTGCAAGTTCTGTCCCACGTTTTTTCTGGTAACTGTATGAATTGGATCATGGTTATTGTGTTATTTCATTATATGATATATGTTCTAATTTGGTATGTTGTCTGTAATAGCCATATATCGGCATGCAAATGCCGATATTGAGAATGTATCGGGATGTTAGCAGTACGAAGCGCATTTATTATTCGAAGTAGAAAAACTCACTGCGATCAGCATTGTTAAACCTCGTGAACGGCAAAAAGCCATGTGGTAGTATGAAGAGGTAATGGTGTCGTTACAAGTTATCAACGCTAGGTGTAGGCATTTATATAATTTTTGGATATTAATATCTTATCTTGTCAAACATGAATAGGCATACGTACCAGTCAATCACGTCAACAGTCATTGGTACCTGATGGTCATCCACCCTCGAGATTGAGAAATCATTATACTTGACACTTTATACTCGAGGGCACTCAGTTGATATAGGGAACATATTGAGTTGATGAAGGAGGCCTTGCCTATATTATTCTATGCCGCAGAAGATATGTTTACGTTGGAAGGAAATGTGTGGACGGTCAGAGAAGAGACTTCTATACCAAAGAAAACGAACGGATATGATTGTGGTATTTTTATCTTGAAATATATTGACATTTTGTGTAGTGATCAAATTTTATCAGGGTGAGAATTGTAGCAATTCATTCCCAGCTTTAAGAAGTTAATAGCCTATGATTTCCTGAGTGACCTCAAAATATGATATATTTGTCTTAAGCATGAGAGGAATCGAGAAATTTTGTGAAATGTTGTAAATTGTTGTACATAATGTCTTGTAAAACATTCATGGTGAAATGATGTAAATGATGTCTTGTATATTTTGTTATGATTTTGTAGTAAATGATGTCTTCCTAATAGTGATTTCATTATGAATGGTGAAGACATCATTTTGTAGTAAATGATGTCTTCACTTCATGGTCATTTTTCATGCATTTCACGGTCAATTCCCTTCACTTCATGGTCATTTCCATGCATTTCACTGTAAATTCCCTTCACTTCACAGTCATTTCCATGCATTTCACTATTAATCAATTCCTTCACTTCATTCCCCATGCTTCACTTCACGGTCATTTCCATGCATTTCACGGTCAATTCCCTTCACTTCACAGTCAATTCCATGCATTTCACGGTCAATTACCTTCACTTCACAGTCATTTCCATGCATTTCATGGTCAATTCCCTTCACTTCATGGTCAATTCCATGCATTTCACGGTCAATTCCACAGCACGTGATGAAAGCTAAATAAGTTCAGTATTATCTTGACAAATGAATAATAAGCACCATTCATACGCATATTAATAGCTACTCTTATGTACCCAAAACGTGAACAAATTTTCTACAAGATACCATAGCCATAGTTCTGTACAAGTTACAATGCATATTGATTGTTTATCTTCCACATGAGCAGCCTCCTAGACAACCTTTCCTTATAGAAATAGTTGATCGGGAAGCTAGGCCCAACTAGGATTTGTGGTTCGATAACTAGGTTGCACTAGAAAGTATCCATTTATTTTAAGTTGGAATGAGGATTTAGACGAGGCAGAGGTGCCTGCACTTCTACAAAGAGTTAAGGCTTTTAATTCTCAAATTTCAAGCCACATCAAGGTGGAGGGAAACCCGCTCCACATCACTAAACATGTCGAAGAATGCTTGGGGGTTAGAAATATGTTGGGATCTTGAATATATGTAAGACTTCTAAAGTAACCTTTTACCTGGTGATTGAGAACCTAACAATTATCATGTTTTGCTTGCTAACACTTCCATTCACTATAATAAATTAACGATCCCAGATTTCTGGGTTGCATTTGGATGCACAAGTGTATTGAATTGAGAACAGTCAGATTCATCAAGAAGAAAACTGCAGTTTGGTTATTTCCACTTTATAAGACTGGTAGTTGGAATTCAATTCACTAATGCATCTAAGTTCAACCCTAGTGTTGTTATTATATTCAAATAGTAAAAGAAGGCGTGAAGAAATCCACATGAAAAATCTCAAAGCACACCAACCACTAAAAAGGCATTCAATTTCACGGTCAATTCCCTTCACTTCACAGTCATTTCCATGCATTTCACGGTCGATTCCCTTCACTTCACGATCATTTTCAAGCATTTCATAGTCAATTCCCTTCACTTCACGATCATTTTCATGCATTTCACGGTCAATTCCCTTCACTTCACGGTCATTTCCATGCATTTCACGGTCAATTCCCTTCACTTCACGGTCATTTCCATGCATTTCACGGTCAATTCCCTTCACTTCACGGTCATTTCCATGCATTTCACAGTCAATTTCGATGATTCCACTTCACTTCATGGTCATTTCCATGCATTTCATGATCAATTCCCTTCACTTCACTGTTATTTCCATGCATTTCACGGGCAATTCCCTTCACTTCATGGTCATTTCCATGCATTTCATGGTTAATTCCAGTGATTCCGCTTCACTTCACGGTCATTTCCATGCATTTCACGGTCAATTCCCTTTACTTCACGGTCATTTTCAAGCATTTCACTATCAATTCTGGCGATTCCACTTCACTTCACTGTTGTTTCCATGCATTTCACAGTCAATTCCCTTCACTTCACGGTCATTTCCATGCATTTCACGGTCAATTCCGGCGATACCGCTTCACTTCACAGTCATTTCCATGCATTTCACAGTCAATTCCCTGCACTTCACGGTCATTTCCATGCATTTCACGGTCAATTCCGACGATTCCCCTTCACTTCATGGTCAATGCCATGCATTTCATGGTCACTTCATGGTCAATTTCGACAATCCCCCTTCACTTCACTGTCAATTTTATGCATTTCACGGTCAGTTCCCTTAACTTTACAGTCATTTCCATGCATTTCACGGTCAAATCCCTTCACTTCATGGTCATTTCCATGCATTTCATGGTCAATCCCGACGATTCCCCTTCACATTTAAAATTGAGGCATCCCTCCCACGTGCAGTGCAAGTGCTTTTTTTACTATTGTATATACATAAATAGAAATCCACATATGCACATGCATACCCAGCAGGGCTATTTAAGCAAACTTTGACCATATAAATATCTTATAAGAAAGTGGCCTACATGTCTAATAGTTTTCTTTTGTACATTTTGAACATTAGCTTAGCGATGCATGCATGTTCGATGAAATGCCTGAATGAGCATCTTCCTCTACGCTTATCATAATCCAAATTGCAGACAACAAGAATACCATGGTAGAAGGATAACCATACATCCGAAAGTCATTTGGGTTGGGAAAGGAAACCACTTCACTTCACGATCAATGCAATGCATTTGGAGGACTATGTTAACCACTGCATGCAGCTGGAGGAATTTTCAGGGAATGGTCATTCAGAAGTTCATCGATTAGTTTCTGAATCATAGAATGCTTGTGAGAAACCTCAGAAGGCAGAAACCAATCCACGTTGAGCTGTAAAGAAAAACCCACTACATGAACATATGCCGAATCACAATGTTTCTTTTAGTTTGAAAAATAAACATATATACTTGAATATTGAATCTTTACTATTCTACAACTGGACGCCTTAAACAAGCAAAACTTGAGATGCATAATTTTATTTCATTTCATTGAGAAAATGAGTAATTCATTCAGAATAACAAAAAGAAAGCAAATAGAACTCGAGACCAGCAACAAAGGTAATCATCTCGTCACCCTGCCCTAAAAGCACAGAAACCAAAGGCTGCAATAGTCTCAAAATGGTAAGGAAAAATCAAGGGATCATTTCGAATTTTACGATGGAATCAAGTGATTTTAATCCATATAGAATCAAGTGGATTTTAATCCATACAGAATCAAGTGGATTTCGAATTAGAGCTTTGAGGTGGGAGTTCAAATCAATTGCCATTTCGAAGGATTTAGATTTCTCTCAAATCCAAATCCCTCCAATTCATCAACTTTTTTATTTCTGAAAGCCCTCCAATTCCTAATTGGCTTATGGAAAATTCACTGACATTATTCGATATATCGAATATACTTCGATATGACATCCTTCGATTATCGATGTTATCGAAGTCTATTTGATGTTATCGATACTAAGTTATCGATAACATCGAAGCCTATTCGATGTTATCGTAACTAAAAAACTCACGGCAATCCATGATATATCGAAGTCAGTTCGATATATTATTCTTCGATATATCGAACTACATACGATATATCAAAAAAGGCCCAAAACTGTTCAGAGACCTTATGTTCATTTACAACGAATTTTCGATGATATCGATTTCCTTTCGATATATTGAAGCACATTTCGATATCAATCGAAGTATACTCGATTATAAAGACCTTGAATATATTAATGATTTTAAAGCTAAAACTAACAAGTTCACTTCAATATATCGAGGTCAATTCGATATGATAATCTTCGATATATCGAATTCCATACGATATATCGAAAAGCCACTGAAGCTATCCAGAGACATTATGTTCATTTAAATCGAATTTTCAATGAACTTGAGTTACTTTCGATATATTGAAGCTCGTTTAAATATCAATCGAAGTTTACTCGAGTACAAAAATAATGAATCTATTGGTGATGTCAAAGGAAAAATTACAAGTGCTCTTTGATGTTATCGAAGGCTACTCGATTATATTGAGCGTAAGTTATCAAGACCATCGACATCTATTTGATGTTATCGAACTAAACAACTCACTGCATTTTACGATATATTGAGGTCACTTTGATATGTATGCTACGATATATCGAATTACATTTGATATATCGAAAAATTGCCAAAACTATCCAGAGACTTCATGATCATTTACAACAAATTTTCAATTATATCGATTGAACTTCGATATATTGAAGGAGACCTCGATATCAATCGAGGTTTACTCGATTACAAAAATCTTGAAAAAACCTAAACCCTTTGTCCCGTCTGTTGGACTCCCTTCGATATATCGAGTGACCTTCAATATATCAAAGAAACGCGTGTATTTATATCACGGCATGTCCACTTCACTTTATTCACTCTATTTCCTTCTTCCTCTGCAACGCATCCACTCCCAGAAGCTAGTGAAGGTGCAATTGAGCCATTTTCTTGAGCTTTTAAGGTTGGTACATCATTTCTGTTGTTCAATCATTCAAAATCCTAGATTTCCCTAGATTTTTCTTTTGGTGTTAAATCGTATTTGATGTCCTTTTTCCAATCTCCTAGATTTCCCTTTAGTTTCTTTAAGGATATCCTCTAAGATTTCCTCTAAATGGGAAAAGACACGAGTAAGTCTATTCATTAAAGAGAATCCTCCAATCCTAGGCCAAAACATTCTAAAACAGTTGCCAGAAGAAAAACAGCTCAACCATCGAGCCAAAATGTCTCTCCACCACATAGAAACGATCCGACACCCAAACTTGAAATCCCCACTGTGCCACCACCTCCTGAGGATCTATATAAAAAATTTAGAGCAAGAAAAATAGAGTATGAAAGACAAGTTGACAGGTCCTGTCTAGATCCATATGGGATTGGACCAATGCTCGAGGCCATTGGTTGGTCTTGTATGCTTGATTTTGGTGGAGTCACATGAAATGAACAAATATATAGGTTTTTAGCTTACTGTCATTCACCAATATCTGACCCCCTAGCCATAGATGTCACCATTGGCCAAACCACAACTCACATCAGTCCTGCCATTGTCAGTCAATTAATTGGAATTCCCTACAAATCCCAAGGCTTTGCAGACTACGACTTCAACTCACTTGAAGTTCGTTCAAAAATTACAAAACATCTCTGTAATGGGAAGACATTCCTTGGCATGAGGGTAATTCCCTACGTGGCACCCACATGTCTGCACAATTCTACATTCTTCAGGTAATTTTTTGTACAAACGTCTATCCCAGGAGCACCAACAGGTCTGATCTTACCCCATTCATGTTGGGGATTCTCTATGCCATCAGCCAAAGAGTCAAACTGTATCTGCCTACTCTCATGTTGCATCAGTTGGCCGTAGCAATCCAAGCCACTAGAGATATGTACATTCCATTCCCCCATCTTATCTGTCTATTGTCCTAACATGTGGGATTACTTCCCACCAATGACCGTCCTCGAGAGCCTAGCAAATTTACCAAATTAAACATAAAAAAATGGCTCAGCTTGACACACCAACTTCCTCTTCCGCACGTCATCATGATGATATGATGGCCCAAACCGAAGCTGAAGGAGTGGATACTGAAGCGGTGGACACCGAGGCAGGAGAGACTGGAGATGAGAGGCAACAACACAGTGACGCTCCGTTCTCGTTAGTCTCACATACCCGTCGTCATGCTGGCCACCGAGAGTGTCGAACCTTGATTGTCGAAGATCGAGGAGATCATAGGTGAAATGGAAAGAGGACTAGAGCGAGTGGAGAAAAAGCTGCAGGACCTAATATCGATGATCACATGCAGACGAGATGGCTCCATGGCACTTGGAGCTGATCCTTCAGCCCCGGCTGATGCTTAGTTGAAAAAATGTTGTTAAAGAAGTTTTTTTGATTTTTTGGATATTGTATGTCATTTTTTGGATATTATATGTCATTAAGTTTTCTGTCATTTTTGGATATTGTTCGCCAGACCTGAACTTGGGGTACTCATTTTGGTTATTATCTGGTGAATGAATGATGATATTAGATGGTATCTTGTCTGTCCTATATGTTGATAACTCTAAACATTCATATGATGTGGGTATTTTTCAATTCATCCAATCAATTCATGTAATTGGCTTATAGTGGCCAAAATTAACCGCGAAGTACTTTCAATCTTACTCGTCAGTTTCAAGCGGGCTACCTGTAGAAAAGTCAAAATTATTTAGAACTACTATCAAGTTTGTATATGATGATTAGTTATGCTAAATAGTAAAACAGTGTTGTTTTATTAAGATTGAGTTAGAACCAACAGAACCAATACATCAACACATTGCTCCCTTCACTCAAAATGTGAAATACCTGTAGCTCTTCATGCATTTCACATGTTTCTTTGCATCCCATGTATTGAATATCTCATTGAACTATGTAAATTATAGGCGTCGATTGTATTGCCCACAGCTCTGGTTATCATCGATATTATCGACAATATCGATATTGTTTCTGTATCCCTGGTAGTGAAACTTGTAGCGAGACCAAAATTTAGAATATTGGTTCCATGACTTTTTCTAGTTGGAAAGCATTACATAGTTGATGGGTTTTTATAGTTGGACCATATGCAACTTCGGCGAATTCCAATACAATTCCCTTCGCTCCCTTATTGAGAAGTGATTGAATTGACCTTGAAATGAATTGGATCGACCATGAAATGAAGGGAATTGACCTTGCAATGCATGGAATTGACCGTGAAGTGAAGGGAATTGATCGTGAAATGAATTGAAATGACCGTGAAGTGAATGGAATTGACCGTGAAATGCATGGAAATGACCATGAAATGAAGGTAATTGACCATGAAATGCACTGAATTGACCATGAAGTGAAGTAAATTGATCGTGCAATGCATGGAAATGACCATGAAGTGAAGGGAATTGACCGTGAAATGAATTGAAATGACCGTGAAGTGAATGGAAATGACCATGAAATGCATAGAAATGATTGTGAAATGAAGGGAATTGACTGTGAAGTGAAGTAAATTGACCGTGAAATGCATGGAAATTGATCAGGGTCGAATATTGCATATCAGACCCAGTAATTGCCGAAATTTACGTACATGATAAGGCTTAATGGAGTGTTTTAATTGTGTTTTCATTGCAGGACGTAATAATGAGCGTTAGACTGAAAAGAGAATTAAAAGCATGGATTTCATGATCCAAAGTCACCAGAGCACGGGATGGACTCCAGAGAACCAATAATGAAGATTTTACACGCCTGGGATCTGAGGAAAGCAAGCCAAAGGGGCCCGAAAAGGGTCCAGAATGCAAGATCACATGGTTCCCGCCATCCGATCAGTTCGAAACTTCATACATGGGATGAGGGCCATAAATTAACTATATATATTAAATTTCATCCATTAAAGATCTCGAGAAGTGGGCCAACGGACAGATCAGCCCATTAACCTCGAATTTGGGGGCCCACCTGACATCTGAAACTGCCTCAACTGAGTATTGACGGGTTAAATAATATGGGAAAAAGGATGGACGGTGCAGATTTCTCATAAACATTATAGTGGACCCCATGCTGTGGTGAGTGTACACCATGGACATGTAGCCGAGCCGTGCACCGAACGGCTGAGGTGGTCAGCCCAAGTGCTGACCGACTCTTTCTCTCTCAAATTCAAAAACCGAAAATCACCATTACAGCATTAACACCGTCCGGGAATCGGATGCAGTTGTGGACCCCACACATTGTCCAAATGCGTGATCCAGACCGTCCATCAGACCATAATGGCCCATATTACCATAGCCTAGGTGGCGGTATTTTAGAAGACAGTGAATATTGGTTTTTAACCTTTCAAACGCAGGTTGAACGGTAGAACAGAAATATTCTATGTACCACACCAAAATGGTGAAAAACCATGTGTTTACGACCGAAATTCCGAGAGAAATTCGGTGAACGGAGTGCATTTCGCTGAAGATTTTGATCACGGACCCCACCATCACCACAGCCGCCGTTTTTGCTTCAGCGTAACGAACGGACGCTGTCCGTTTTTACAGAAGTCAGTGGGCCCCGTACATGGTCTGTCCGGCCGATCCAAGCCGTTCATCTTATAGATGGCCGCGAATACTACAAATCCACGTTGTTACTTTGCAACCATGCGTGTACATGTGTGTGATACAGAGGCCACAAGAGACTGCTCCGGGATGTTAAAGATTGATTTTATTATGATTTCTTCTCTGGGCTACGTTAATGGATGTTCAAAACCACCCATTCTTGACTGAAATTTCGTCCTGAATCCAATGGACGGGGTGAATTTTCCAGAAAATACTTCTGTGGGGCCCACCGATCATGGCTGCGAAAAGTTGCACTCCATGTCCTGCTACAACTCTGCCACCGACTCCAGCCCTCCAGCAGCTATAAAAGAGGAGTTTTGGACGTGGGAAAGGCATTCAGAAACAGGGGATTCCAGATCCAGAGAAAGGGAGAGAAGAAAGAGAAGAGAGAGAAGAAAGAAGAGAGAGATCGATTGGTTTGATGTTCCTTTTTTATGAATTTTGTTTATCCATCTTTTTAATGGATTTTATGGGTCACTAATCTCTCAGCTAGGGCCGAGATGAAGCCCCTAATTTGATTAGCTCTTGTATTGGTTGAATTTACTTTGAATATTAGCTGATTTGTTTCTTTCTCTAAGTGGGCTTGATTGGTTTAAATTCTATATTTCTCCATCTATGAACTTGATCAGAGTCTATATATGGATGTTGTATGGATGCTTATTCTAGGTGCTTGTGTTTGATCAAGAGCAGGTTCCTATAGAGAAGGAAACAGGGTGCTTAAATGAACTGTACATTCCATGTGCCCGATCAAGGACATGGGATATGTTATTCATGGCATTGCTTAAAAGAATTAGACAGTCTGTATGCCCGATTAAGGACACAGATTTTTCTTTCTCTATATAAGTGGTATCAATCTAGATTAAGGTGAATCAACAGACAAAACAAGGGTTAGGATAATTAGGGGTGGATTCGAAAGTCCTAGTGCTCTCTCTGATTGAATTTTCTTCCCTGTTCTTAATTGTTTTTTCCTAGAATTGTGCTTAGTAGTTCAGTCCATTATTTGTTTGATTAGTTAAAAAGAATTGTGAATTTAAGTTGTGACGATCAGTCCTCGTGGGAACGATCTCGTAATACGTACCGTATCTACATCTGATTCGTATACTTGCGAGTTTAAAAATCATTTAAATCATGTTGGTTTAAATAAAACATCAAGTTTTTGGCACCGTTGCCGGGGACTGTTTCGTTCTAAATTGAATTTAGGATTCTCTCTTATCATAATTCATAGCTTAGGATTTTACTGACTTAGAGTTCTTTTCTTTATTTTAGAAACTAACCTATTTCCTGTTTTGTAGGGTCCTGAAATAAACTTCTAATTTGGAATTGAGGAAGGAAGCTACTATGTGAAGGAGGAGCTTCTTAAATCTTCCGACATCAATCATCTCCTTTCTTGGGTTCTTTCTTCCCATTCTTGTTTACATAGTTTTAACTTGTTTTAGAATCTCATAGTTTCTAGTTCTAGTTTTATTTCTCTTAGGTTGCTTCTTAGTTTAGTTTTCTTTCTTACATTGCAGTAACTTAGTTTATGTTAGGACGTAGATCTCTGAATATAGAACTAGCACCGTTTGATCCTGAAATAGAAAGAACACTTCGTGAAAGATTGAGAAATAATCCGGTTGAAATGGCGAATGAGAATGAAGTTAAAGCTCTTAGAGATTATTCAGCTCCTGTCCAATTTAATGCGCCTTCATGCATAGTGTTGCCAACCACTACGGAAACACACTTTAAACTTAAACCTGGAGTCATACAATTGTTGCCATCCTTTTACGGATTGGACAAGGAAGACCCATATCATCATGTGAAAGAATTCCTAGACATTTGCTCCACCTTTAAGTTCTAAAACTTCTCAGACGATTCGATCCGCCTACGCCTGTTTCCTTTTTCTTTGAAGGATAAGGTGAAAGCATGGTTGAATTCTCTAGAAGTTGGATCTATCACTACATGGGACCAACTGTCTAAGAAGTTCTTAAACAAGTTCTTCCCCGTTCACAAAACCAATGCCCTCCGTAGAGAAATTACTAACTTCACACAAAAAGAGGGCGAGCACTTTCATGAATGTTGGGAAAGATGGAAGGACTTGCTTCTTAAATGTCCTCACCATGGTTTTGAGAAATGGCAACAAGTTCAATACTTCTATGACGGTCTGACACCCCAGAACCGTCACATGGTTGATGCCACCAGTGGAGGGTCATTCATGACCAAAAGTGATGTCGAAGCGTGGAACTTCTTTGAAACCTTGTACAAAAATTCCCAGCAATGGGACTATTCAAATAGAGGTGACAGAAGTCCCCAACCACAAAAGAGAGGTGGTATATATGAGATAGGAGTCATGCCAGATCTGTGCGCCAAGCTTGATAACCTGACAAAGAAAGTTGATGCTCTGGTATTAAATAATGGACCTCCACAAACAACTCAAGCCGAGGCTTGTGCAATATGTTCTAGTCTTGCTTATCCTATGCAGTCTTGTCCATCTGGTGCAGCGTCCCCAGAACTTCTCTCTGAACAAGTACATGCTCTGAACACTTTTCAAAAACCTGGGAATGATCCTTACTCGAACACATACAACCCAGGGTGGGCTAGGCATCCAAATTTCTCTTGGGCAAAAGGACCACAACAAGGAGGACCATCTGGAAATCCTCCCATGCAACCGCACCCCCAAGTTGGCAGTCAACAACTTCAACAGTTTCCGCAATATCAACAACTGCCTGCACAATCAAGGAAACCATCTCTTGAGGATATACTCCATCTTTTTATTCAGAGTTCTCTCCAATTCCAAAAAGACACCCAACAAACCTTACTAGCCAACCAGCAAAGCTTACATGCAAATGCGCAATCCATTGCCAAGCTGGAAGTACAAATGGGTCAACTAGCTGCCACATTAAGTGAGAGAGAGAAGGGCAAGTTCCCTAGCCAACCTAAGGCTAATCTAAAGGGACAGTATGAGATTGGCTCTAATTCCAACCAAGGGCAATATCATGAACAGACCAAATCGATCACTACCCTTAGGTCAGGCAAACAGATTGACAACAGAATAGAGATGCCTAGGGATGAATCAAATTCTAAAGCAGAAGATCAAGATAAAGCAGAGAGACACACCAATGCATCCAAAGTCCAAAAACTCTCTAACTCTCCAAGAGCCACTAATGTGCCACCCTACGTGCCCAAAGCACCCTTTCCTCAACGTCTGGCACCAATAAAGAAAAGAAACAACTTTGACGAAATCTTGGATGTGTTTAAAAAAGTGCAAGTCAACATCCCGTTGCTTGACGCTATCAAGCAAGTCCCTGCTTACGCTAAGTTTCTCAAAGATTTATGCACTCAAAAGCGTAAGCAGAATGTTCATAAGAAGGTCTTCATTGCAGAGCAGCTCAGCTCCATGATTCAACATAACACTCCTCCTAAATTTAGGGATCCAGGAGCTCCCACCATTTCTTATGGCATAGGAGATCATAAGATCGGGAAAGCATTGCTTGATTTAGGGGCGAGCGTCAATTTGTTACCATATTTGGTTTATGAGCAGCTAGGACTTGGTGAGTTGAAACTGACTAAGGTAACATTACAACTAGCTGATAGATCTGTCAAGGTGCCCCGGGGTGTTATTAAAGATGTGTTAATCCAGGTTGATAAATTTTATTTTCCAGTGGATTTCATAGTTATAGATACTCAGCCTGTCGAGAATCTTCATAGTCAGATCCCAGTCATCTTGGGTCGTCCATTTTTGGCCACATCTAATGCTATTATAAATTGCCGGAATGGAGTTATGAAATTGTCCTTTGGTAACATGAATATTAAACTCAATGTCTTTAATGCAGGACAACAATCCGCAGATTTGGATGACATATCTGAAGTGGACATGATCGAGAGTCTAGTGCAGGACTCCTTCCGTAAATCTTTTGAAGATCCACTTGAGACCTGCTTAGCACAATATGACATGGATTTTAACATCGATAGTCCCATCCACGAAGTCAATGCACTGCTCGACTCTACTCCTATATTGGAGACTGAAAAATTGAGAGCGAAAGTGGAACCTCTTCATCCCTCGGAGACTCTTCCTGACAGCACAGTTTTTAACTCTGAGAAGATAAAGGCGAGCAGGCTGCTTAATGTTCTTAGAGCATATAAGGCAGCAATTGAACGAAAGATAGCAGAAATACAAGGAGTATGCCCTACTGTATGTATGGATCATACTGTGGAAATGTCACGTGAAATGCAAAGGAAGCGTGATCCTAACATGGAAGAAGTCGTTCGAGCAGAAGTCCTTAAATTATTTGACGACAGTGTCAGTTACCTCATTGCAGATAGCACAGCTCATGGGAACTCACATCACTTGTCTGGGATTGGTTAATTAAGGTGTTGAGGTAATTTCTTTGGCGGACCCTGGTTATAAAGATTAGTTCATTCATGGTCCGTTCTTGTCTGGCTGAAGACGTTAAACTTAGCGCTCCTGGGAGGCAACCCAGCCTTTTGTTTTATTGTATTACTTTTTCTTAGTTAGTTACTTCAATGTTTGTGGGTAACATTACTGCAAACCCTCACGAGACTACAACTCGTCCACTAGGGGTAACCTAGGGGTTTAAAGGCTTGTTGCATACGCTAAATGCAATCGAGAGCACCTGCGAAAGTGGTATAGGTAGGATCTTCTTTTGTTTTTCTTTTTGTTATTTTTGCTTCTGTTAATTTCTCTCTTGTGCTAACTTGCTCTTACATTGATAATTTTGGGAAAGCCTCTTGATTCTTCGTCCAGGTACCATCTTTCCATCACTCTTTTCTGTTCATTGTCTCATGTACATTGCATGTTTATTTCTTTTACATTGAGGACAATGTAGATTTCAGGTTGGGGGTGGGAGCTTAGGTTACCTAATCAGTATTTTCTTGGTCTTGAGCAAAATTGTGACAATTTTTAAATTTTTCTCGGATTTTTTTTTTTTTTTTTTTTTTTTTTTTTTTTTTTCGTGAATTTGACGTGCTAATGAAGGATAGTTGTGATTTTCATATTACAAGATACGAGAATGTGATAATTTATGCCCTCTTGAGTCGACCATTTGTTAGATTTCACATTCAGGTTTGAATTGTTAACCCGTGATTAGAAGTTGTAAACATTGATTGAGCCATGATTTCACCTATCACATCTCGCTTACACATTAAGGTTCTGGTTCAATAATTGAATGATTTACTTGGTAATCACTAAGCAGGAAAGGAGCCAGCCTAAAAAAATAAAAATTTTAGTATCAAAAAGAAGAATTGAAAGGGTAAGTTGCATAATCTTCACCATAGGTTTGCTCCCTATAGGTGTAGATTTGATCTCCCATGATTGACATTTAGAAAAAATATGGCGACGAGTTTTCACCATTGGTTTGCTCCCTATAGGTGAGGATTTGATTCCCCTCCTTGGCGTACTGTTCATAAAGAAAATCAAAAGGTGGTAGAATGAAAGGTTAATCTGTAAGGCAAGTGTTGGTTTCAGTTTTGGGCGTCATGAGCTCCGTTGTTAATTATCAATGATATCATGAAATTGACAATTGAATCTCTTAATGGTTATAAGCTGAGATTACACTATACACTCATGAAACTCAATGTTTTAGAATTATTCTAATTCATGGTTTAATATTTTGAACTTGATTATGAAATTTATAGTGAACTTGATTCCGGGAGAAAATTCCACTCACCATGCATGAATCATAGAATGATCACATCTCGACTATTTATTCATAAGTCACTCGAGTTTACAAGAATTGCCCTTTTATTTCTGAAATTACTTTTCACATGTTTTGCTCGAGACTAGCAAAATGCTGGTTGGGGGTTGTGATCAGGGTCGAATATTGCATATCAGACCCAGTAATTGCCTAAATTTACGTACATGATAAGGCTTAATGGAGTGTTTTAATCGTGTTTTCATTGCAGGACGTAATAATGAGCGTTAGACTGAAAAGAGAATTAAAAGCATGGATTTTATGATCCAAAATCACCAGAGCACGGGATGGACTCCAGAGAACCAATAATGAAGATTTTACACGCCTGGGATCTGAGGAAAGCAAGCCAAAGGGGCCCGAAAAGGGTCCAGAATGCAAGATCACATGGTTCCCGCCATCCGATCAGTTCGAAACTTCATACATGGGATGAGGGCCATAAATTAACCGTACATATTAAATTTCATCCATTAAAGATCTCGGGAAGTGGGCCAACGGACAGATCAGCCCATTAACCTCCAATTTGGGGGCCCACCTGACATCTGAAACTGCCTCAACTGAGTATTGACGGGTTAAATAATATGGGAAAAAGGATGGACGGTGCAGATTTCTCATAAACATTATAGTGGACCCCACGCTGTGGTGAGTGTACACCATACACATGTAGCCGAGCCGTGCACCGGACGGTTGAGGCGGTCAGCGCAAGCGCTGACCGACTCTTTCTCTCTCAAATTAAAAAACTGAAAATCACTGTTACAGTGTTAACGCCGTCCGGGAATCGGATGCAGTTGTGGACCCCACACATTGTCCAAATGCGTGATCCAGACTGTCCATCAGACCATAATGGCCCATATTACCATAGCCTAGGTGGCGGTATTTTAGAAGACAGTGAATATTGGTTTTTAACCTTTCAAACATAGGTTGAACGGTGGAACAAAAATATTCTGTGTACCACACTAAAATGGTGAAAAACCATGTGTTTCCGACCGAAATTCCAAGAGAAATTCGGTGAACGGAGTGGATTTCGCTGAAGATTTTGATCACGGAACCCACCATCACCACAGCCGCCGTTTTCGCTTCAGTGTAACGAATGGACACTGTCCGTTTTTGCGGAAGTCAGTGGGCCCCGTACATGGTCTGTCCGGCCGATCCAAGCCGTTCATCTTATAGATGGCCGCGAATACTACAAATCCACGTTGTTACTTTACAACCATGCATGTACATGTGTGTGATACAAAGGCCACAAGTAGACTGCTCCGGGACGTTAAAGATTGATTTTATTGTGATTTCTTCTTTGGGCCGCGTTAATGGATGTTCAAAACTACCCATTCTTGACTGAAATTTCGTCCTGAATCCAATGGACGGGGTGAATTTTCCAGAAAATACTTCTGTGGGGCCCACTGATCATGGCTGTGAAAAGTTGCACTCCATGTCCTCAATACAACTCGCCACCGACTCACCCTCCGGCCCACTATAAAAGAGGAGTTTTGGACGTGGGAAAGGCATTCAAAAACAGGGGCTTCCAGATCCAGAGAAAGGGAGAGAAGAAAGAGAAGAGAGAGAAGAAAGAAGAGAGAAATCGATTGGTTTGATGTTCCTTTTTTATGAATTTTGTTTATCCATCTTTTTAATGGATTTTATGGGTCACTAATCTCTCAGCTAGGGCCGAGATGAAACCCCTAATTTGATTAGCTCTTGTATTGGTTGAATTTACTTTGAATATTAGCTGATTTGTTTCTTTCTCTAAGTGAGCTTGATTGGTTTAAATTCTATATTTCTCCATCTATGAACTTGATCAGAGTCTATATATGGATGTTGTATGGATGCTTATTCTAGGTGCTTGTGTCTGATCAAGAGCAGGTTCCTATAGAGAAAGAAACAGGGTGCTTAAATGAACTGTACATTCCATGTGCCCGATCAAGGACATGGGATATGTTATTCATGGCATTGCTTAAAGGAATTAGACAGTCTGTATGCCCGATTAAGGACACAGATTTTGCTTTCTCTATATAAGTGGTATCAATCTAGATTAAGGTGAATCAACAGACAAAACAAGGGTTAGGATAATTAGGGGTGGATTCGAAAGTCCTAGTGCTCTCTCTCTGATTGAATTTTCTTCCCTGTTCTTAATTGTTTTTTCCTAGAATTGTGCTTAGTAGTTCAGTCCATTATTTGTTTGATTAGTTAAGAAGAATTGTGAATTTGAGTTGTGACGATCAGTCCTCGTGAGAACGATCTCGTAATACGTATCGTATCTACATCTGATTCGTATACTTGCGAGTTTAAAAATCATTTAAATCATGTTGGTTTAAATAAAACATCAGAAATGACCTTGAAATGAAGGGAATTGACTGTGAAATGCATTGAATTGACAATGAAGTGAAGTAAATTGACTGTGCAATGCATGGAAATGACCGTGAAGTGAATTGAAATGACCGTGAAGTGAATGGAAATGACTGTGAAATGCATAGAAATGACCGTGAAATGAATGGAAATGATCATGAAATGCATAGAAATGATCATGAAATGAAGGGAATTGACCGTGAAATGCATTGAATTGACCATGAAGTGAAGTAAATTGACCGTGAAATGCATGGAAATGACCGTGAAGTGAAGGGAATTGACCATGATGTGAAGGAAATTGACCGTGAAATGCAGGGAAATGATCGTGAAGTGAAGGGAATTAATCCTGAAATGCATGGAATTGACCGTAAAGTGGAGGGAAATGATCGTGAAGTGAAGGAATTCATTGAATTGACTGTGAAGTGAAGGAAATTTACCGTGAAATGCATGAAATTGACTGTGAAATGCATTGAATTGACCGTGAAGTGAAAGAAATTGACTGTGAAATGCATGGAAATGACCGTGAAGTGAAGGGAATTGACCGTGAAATGCATGGAATTGACCGTGAGGTGAAGGGAAATGACCATGAAGTGAAGGAATTCATTGAATTGACCGTGAAGTGAAGGAAATTTACCATGAAATGCATGGAATTGACCGTGAAGTGAAGAAAATGAAAGTGCCCTGGTTTGTCAAGTTACGTGAGTGTTGAGTCAGACTGTCTATAGAGCCAGATAGGAAGATCAATTCAAGTGTCTGCCTCAACCGGATGATGCAAGCTCGCCACAGGTGAATAAAACCCTTAAAAACAAGTTAGAAAATCATAGGATTTTAAGGTGAGAAAACTTTTTTCAAAATAGGAAAATCTCTTGCCTTGTCGATTTGATCAAAACACCTTCGATATGATCAACTTGCGCTGTCAAGTCCTCGATGCTCCATCGATACCATCGAAAAGAGGACCAAAATGTCTAGCAACCTCACAACAAATCTGGACGAATTATCGATGTATCGATACACCTATCGATATTCAAATCTTAAGTCTATCGAAATCAACTTGATTCTATCGACAGACAGATTTTCGGCATCCCTGTTTTATAAAGAAAAATTTAAATTTCTTCGATATATCGATGCTCCTTCCGATATGATCTGAAATCAAATATCAATAAGATCGGAAGTCCATCAATGATATCGATCGTGGGCGTGCATGTCTTCCAGCATATGTTTCAGATTGGTTTTTACTTTGATCGAGGGCCATTTAAGGAAATCGATATTCATATGTCGATGATATTAAGGCCGAGTCGATTGCATCGAAATTGGACACAAACTATCCAGCGAGCTTACTGGTAAATTTATAGGATTTATCGATGCATCGACACTGCCTTCGATATCATCGATATGCAAATTCTGATGACATTGGCTGACCCTTGATCATATCTTAAAAAATTGAAATATTTCTAGTCAAGTCTCTCTCATTTTTCAAGTTTCGATGGATCGAACCTATCATCGATGGAATCGGAGTTCGAAATCCGATGACATCAACAATTATTTCAATTCATCGATCAGTTGACTAAAGGTTTCAAAATCATATGACTTTGAGTATGAGTCATTGAGCAAACCATCGATGTTATCAAGAGTATACACTCAATGATATCGAACCTACTCGATGATATTGAACTCAGTTATAAATGTGACCGTTTTATATCTGTTGGAAGCTTTTGCCTATGTATAGAGGACTTGTCTATTGTTGCTGGGAGAAAAAGTAGAGAGAGCTTTTGAGTGTTTAACCTTAGATCATATACACAAAGCCCTTTCTCTCAAGAAAGTTATCCTCCAATCCACCCTCACCATTGATATTCAATAGAGTAGATTGGGGAATGAACTTCCACATTCAAGGATCCTTCAGCTACTACCTTAATGACAAATCATTAAGTTGGGATGCCTTAAATGCTTATAAGATTAGAATCACTCTATCTTCCTAATAGGAAAACATTTTGAGAGTAGGATTCCATCTTGACCTTGACCCAACCCGAAGCCGAGTATTGGTATATTATTTTGTGTTGCGGATCAAGGGAGCAGAAGACTCTTCGTCAACAAGGAGGAGGAGATCTTCGGCATTATGCTTATCGGGACTCATCAACTTATTTGTAAGTATCTAGAGTCCAAGAGGACACTTGTGATCATTCCTTTGTAAGATTGGATCTTAGGTGGTTCTCACCCTTGAAGCCCTCGTAGGAGGCCTCCAACGGTGGGTGCGTTATGTGGACCCTTGTTCTGTGGAGAGCATAAACATCTTGTTAAAGGTGAACTAGCAAAACCTTAAGTTTGAGGTCAACTGCTGTGAAACCTTGGGTTTGAGGTGAACCGTGTAGGGTCTTATGAAAGATCCTTGGCCAGTGTGCCTAAAAGTGGGTGCGTTATGTTGACCCTTGCTCGTGAGAGCATAAATAGTCAGCCTCAGTGTAGGTTGTAAAGGTTGAAGGTGAACTTGATTTAAACCTTAGGTTTGAGATGAACTGTTGTGAAACCTCCTTAGTGAAATCCGGTACACTCAAGGGTTGAGTGCGGTTACCAGGAGTGGAGTAGACAAGTCGTCGAACCACTATAAAAATAACTATGTTTGAGATTACTCTTCTTCTATGTGTGTGATTTATGTCAATGCATTCATATTTATATATCTGATCACACCTCACACACATTCATAGTCATATCTATCATAAACTAAGTTATATATTGCTACATCTTGAATAGTTTGTGATTGGATCCTCTACCAGGCTAGGAAGCCAGTAGAGTTACATTTGAGTAATCTTAATATATGTCTGTTGTTAGGATTAGTGTAATAGCATTTTAAAATAAATCATAAAAACTTTTTAAAATCCTATTCACCCCCTCTAGGATATATTGGCATATTCCCTCTTCAACTAGTGCGGTCTTCACCACCATTTCAATTGGTATCAAAGTGGGTCTTTAGTTAAGGGCTTCACTGCCTAAAGAGTGATCTTGACTGAAGTTGGGAATATGGCCATAGGAGAGGGCTCATCAATCACTAGATCTCCAGTATTTGATGGCTCAAATTATGTATACTGGAAGGCTAGGATGCACTACTTTCTGAGATCTTTGGATCATGATTTTTGGGATATAGTTGAAAGTGGATACGTGCCACTAACTGAACAAATTATACTTGATAGTGGCACAACCATCACAAAACCCAAATCCAAAGAAAAGTGGACGGTGTTCGACAAAGAAAAATAGACTGCTGAAGCTATAGCTATGAACGTCATCTACTGTGCCGTGTCCCAGGATATATTTAATCAGACAAGTATGTGTGGGACATCCAAGGAAGCATGAGATCTATTGAAAACAACCTATGAAGGACAAGCACTGTGAAGATGTTTAAACTTTAACTCCTAACCTCACAGTTTGAAAGTCTCAGAATGGAAGAGCATGAGACATTTATGGAGTTTTTCACAAAATTGAATATAATCTGCAACTCCATGGGTGGATTGGGAGAAATAGTTCTGATACCAAAAATTTGTGGGAAAATCTTAAGATCTCTTCCGGAATGATTTAATCCCAAGGTTACAATAATTGAGGAGTGTAAGAACATTGATGAGATGAAAGTAGAAGAACTGGTAGGTTCCCTACAAACTTTTGAACTACACTTCAAACAAATTCCTAAATCCAAAACAACTATCCTAAAAACTTTTAAGAAAACATTATATGAGGACAGTGAGACTGAAAATGAAAATGAAGATGAGGAAGTGGCTTTGCTGGCCCAACGATTCAGGAAATTCTTTCAAAAGAATCGTGGTCGTCCTTTTAAGGGAAGAAAGGTGAACTATAAACCTTCTGCAGGCAAAGAACCAAAGAACCACAATGCTATGCCTGTCAAGAGTATGGACACCTATCAACCGAATGCCCAAACAGAAAAACTAAGGGCAAGGCAATGGCTGCCACGTGAGATGATACTAAGGAGTCAAATTCAGAATTTAGTGACTCAGACAGCGATGGAGATTAGAAATCATTGAAACTACTCATGGTCTCCATTGCTTCAATCATTCTCACTGAATCTGAGAACGAGAAAGAACAACAAGCCACTGAATCATTTCCATCTGATAATGAGGAAACAAAAGAAAAAGAAAAGGATAGACTACAAGATGCTTATAATCAACTCTACATTCATAGCATAAATATCCTTAAAAGACTCGGAATAGCTGAAAACAAAAGTAAGTTGCTGCAAAAAGATTTAGATAAAACTGTAGAAATCAATACATAATTGATCAATGATTTACAACAACATCACTCAGATAATGATAGACTTGAAAGAATTAACATCTTTCTTAAAAATGAGTCTGATAAACTGAACAAACAGGTTGAACTGCTAGAAGATAAGAATAGACTTCTTCGTAATGAAAATCATACACTCCTGTTTGATCTAGAAGAATCCAAGAAGATGACCAAAATAAACTACAAGTTTTCCCAAAGTGGCGAAAAGCTAGAAAAACTGTTAGGAATGGGAAGACCTGGGAAGGATAAAAGTGGCCTAGGATATGAAAAATATAAATCAAAGACTGGAAATGCAGCTCTTAGAATTGAAAAATCTGCTGCTTCTGGAAGCAAAACCAGAATAACTCCGATATGTCATTTGTGTGGTGATTCAGGTCATTATAAGGTTGAATGCATAACACCAAGGAGGACTCAACCTAGCTCTAGTCAGAATCATGGTAACAAATTATTAACCAGAGAAATATAGAACTTCAGAAGTCCTCTTAGGAATATGGATAAAAGAAATGCCCTTGCATCACCACCCAAATCAATTAACAAAGTAAAATGGGTAAGGAAGAATTAGTTCAGATCATGCATCAGAATCTGAACCTGTGTTAAAATGAGGAAATATTTTGTTGAGCTGTCAATGATACATCTGAGGTTCTTTACCTCCATCTTTTGTATATAAACATTTGAATGTTTATAATATTGATGTGTTCAGAAATTGTACATAATTTTGCTAAGTATACTACTGATACTTGAAGAATCATCTGAAGGCTGAAAATTGAAAAACATGCATGTCTGATATGTCTACCAAATTGTCATGAGCATTTTCGATCAAATCGATAAAGAGTCAATACTATCGATGTCTCTTCAAAATGTGGAAAATCACTTGATCAAGAATATCATCGAAACTATTATCGATAACATCGAATGAGGATCGTCGATAAAATTGAAAGAATGTTCGATCAAATCGAAGTCTGGCGCTCGATAAAAGGCGGTCGAGCGAAATTTTTTTATTTTTCTGAAAATTTTTGTTTTACTCTCTGCTCGAATCCTCAGCCAGAAAACCATTGGTGGGTCCCATAAACTTCTAAAAAACGGGTACTATCCTTCCATTCACTCAATTCCAGAGTTTCTCTCACTTTTGGTCGGGTATTTTCCGTTTCATTAAAAGAAGAATTTATCTTCTTTCCCCAAATTTTTAAATTTGTTGTCCCCATGGGAAAAGGCAAAGGGAAAACATCCGGATAGGGGAAATCTTCGAAAACCTCCTAACAAAAGGTGCTTGCCTCTAAGGCTAAAGCAAGTGTTCCCGAATGTGGGATCCCCACAAGGCAACGCTCAAGACATGGTGAGTCGTAGTCAGAAGAGCAGGCACCTCCACCAGTGCAGGTCAATCCCGTCTTGGCAAGATTTGTAGGGAGGAAAGTCATTCTCGAAAGGAAAGTCGACAGAAGCTGCTTGATTCCATATAATCTGGAACCTCTATTTGCGATCATAGATTGGTCACCAGTTCTCGACTTTGGTGGATCATATCAGCTTGAATACCATTTCTTCGTTGCCTATCATTCTCCGACATCTGATCCTCCATCCATCTCCATAACTGTAGATGGTGATGATGTGCTGATCACTCTAGGGTCTGTTGCAGGAATATTCAATCTTATCTTATCTCCTGTAGGAATCCCTGATATAGACATGGAAGATCCTGAAGTTCGGTCTAAAGTCATTAAATTTCTCTGCCATAATCGTGATGTTGGGTGGTACCAAGGGAATGTCCTGAAAGTTAAGTTCATGGAACCACGTTATTGAGTCTTGCATGATATTTTCGCTTCGAATATTTACTTTAGAGGCTCCAATAGAGCTGACCTCACTGGCTTCATGACTATGATAATCTATTCAATCGCCGCTGGGGTCAAGATCTGTCTGCCTACCCTGATTGTGTATCAGTTGGTGTATGCTTTTCATAGGGCTAGGGACATTCTCCTACCATATCCCTGGATCATCAATACAATCTGTAATGCCATAGGGTTCCCAACTACAAATGATCCTGAACTTCCTCTCCAAACCTTCAATAAAAGCAACATCCGAAGGATGGATCTGAGATTTCACAAATACCTTGAGGAACCCCTGGAGGAAGGCATTCAAGTCGAGGAAGAAGGTCGGGCTAGCGACGCTCCCATGGGTAGAGCTAAGGTGGCCGGAGAAGAAGCATCTGGATCTCAACATGCTCCATCAACATCAAGAGTTGGGCATGCGAAAAGATCTAAGCTTCATCAAGACGAGCTTGGCACCATTCAGCATGATGTCTCTCAACTCAGGGAGTCAGTGAATGAGAGATTTATTATCCTGGAACAGATGGTGCTAAGTGTGCAGCAAACCGTCCAACAATTGGTGGACGTGATAACTTGTCGCCGGGATGACACAGCACCATCCCACTTCGCTCCATGATGATGTTCACTATATGCTATCACCTACACTTCACTCCTATCTCTGCATACGAATATTAGTATCTTTTTTAATATTCTACGCCTGTCTGAGTGTATGTGATAACTAACTAATCTGGAGAATCTGATTTTTTTTTAGGAAATTGTATATGTTCATGGTTGGACTGAACATTTTTTTTTTTTGAGTTGATTCTGATAGGATAAACTTTTAAGTCTACTGCTGTCTATGGCAGTATATGTTTGGATATTGGGATATGGCTGATTATAATTCCTATTTTTTTGCCATAATTAAGTTCTCTGATCCCCCGATTTATCAAGTTTCTGCTATGGAATGCATGAGATACGTTTAATGAATTATCTGATCTACTATGCATATATATATATATATATATATATATATATATATATTCACTGCTCTATTTTATCTAAAATGCATCCATAAATTCTTAAATTGATGTCTGCTTAAACTGAGTTAATTATTATACATCAATTAATTTGCTTCTACCTGATTGGTTCTCCCAAGAAATTCAATCTTCAGTCAATATCACCTGATAAATCTTTGTCAATGACTGACAAAAAGGGGGAGAACATTTGTAAACACCCCGAATGGAAAATTGTATATCTGTTAGATGTTGTGCAGATGTTCACGGGGAGTAGCTGCAACAAATAAGGGGGAGTTTACAAGTCAAGGGAAGCAGCTACTGGTTGTGTACATGGGCTAGAAATTGTAAAATTATGTAAAAGCATGTACACACAATTTAGGATGTGGTTGTCTAGAGTGTTCTAGGGTGTTTTTGGGATTTTGTCATGTAATTAACAAAGGGGGAGATTGAAAGTGCCCTGGTTTGTCAAGTTACGTGAGTCTTGAGTCAGACTGTCTACAGAGCCTGATAGGAAGATCAATTTAAGCGTCTGCCTCAACCGAATGTGTGCAAGCTCGCCAAAGGTAAATCTAAAGCCTTATATCCCATGTCCTAAAACACCAGGTGAATAAAACTCTTAAAAACAAGTTAGAAAATTATAGGGTTTTAAGGTGAGAAAACTTTTTCAAAATAGAAAATTCTCTAAGTTTTTCTTGCCTTGTCGATTTTATCGAAACACCTTCGATATGATCGACCTACTCTGTCGTGTCCTCAATGCTCCATCGATACCATCGAAAAGAGGACCAAAATGTCCAGCAATCTTATAACAAATCTGGAAGAATTATCGATGTATCGATACACCTAACGATATCATCGATATTCAAATCTCGAGTCTATCGAAATCGACTCAATTTTATCGACATGCAAATTTTCGTCGCTCTTGTTTTGTAAAGAAAATTTTAAATTTCTTCGATATATCGATGCTCCTTCCGATAAGATTTGAAATCAAATATCAATAAGATCGGAAGTCCATCGATGATATCGACCATGGGCGCGCATGTCTTCCAGCATATGTTTCAGGTTGGTTTTTATTTTGATCGGGGGCCATTCGAGGAAATCGATATTCATATGTCGATGATATTGAGGCCGAGTCGATTGCATCGAAACTGGACACAAACTGTCCAGCGAGCTTACTGGTAAATTTATAGGATTTATCGATGCATCGACACTGCCTTCGATATCATCGATATGCAAATTCTGATGACATCGGCTGACCCTCGATCATATCTTAAAAACCTGAAATATTTCTAGTCAAGTCTCTCTTATTTTTCAAGTGTCGATGGATTGAATCTATCATCAATGGAATCAGAGTTCGAAATCTGATGACATCGCAATTGTTTCGATTCATCGATCAGCTGGCTAAATGTTTCGAAAGCGTATGACTTTGAGTATGAGTCATCGAGTAGACCATCGATGCTATCGAGAGTATACGCTCAATGATATCGAACCTGCTCGATAATATCGAACTCAGTCATAAATGTGACCGTTTTATATCCGTTGGAACCTTTTGCCTATATATAGAGGACTTGTCTATTATTGCTGGGAGAGAAAGTAAAGAGAGCTTTTGAGTGTTTAACCTTAGATCATATACCCAAAGCCCTTTCTCTCGAGGAAGTTCATCCTCCAATCCACCCTCACCATTGATATTCAATAGAGTGGATTGGGGAATGAACTTCCTCATTCAAGGATCCTCCAGCTACTACCTTAATGACAAATCATTAAGCTGTGATGCCTTGAATGCCTAGAAGATTGGAATCACTCTATCTTCCTGATAGGAAAACATTTTGAGAGTAGGATTCCATCTTGACCTTGACCCAACCTGAAGTCGAGTATTGGTATATTATTTTGTGTTGCGGATCAAGGGAGCAGAAGACTCTTCGTCAATAAGGAGGAGGAGATCTTCGGCATTGTGCTTATCAGGACTCATCAACTTATTTGTAAGTATCTAGAGTCCAAGAGGAAACTTGTGATCATTCCTTTGTAGGATTGGGTCTTAAGTGGTTCTCACCCTTGAAGCCCTCGTAGGAGGCCTCCTGCGGGAGTGTACGTGGTGGGTACATTGTGTGGACCCCTTGCTTTGTGGAGAGTAAAAACATCTGGTTGAAGGTGAACCAGCAAAATCTTAGGTTTGAGGTTAACCGCTGTGAAACCTCGGGTTTGAGGTGAACCGTGTAGAAACTCCAGTAGGGTCTTATGGAAGATCCTTGGCCAGTGTGCCTAAAAGTGGGTGCGTTGTGTTGACCCTTGCTCATGAGAGCATAAATAGTCAGCCTCAGTGTAGGTTGTAAAGGTTAAAGGTGAACCTAATTTAAAATCTTAGGTTTGAGGTGAACCGCTGTGAAACCTCCTTAGTTAAATCCGGTACACTCAAGGGTTGAGTGCGGTTACCGGGAGTGGAGTAGACAAGTCGTTGAACCACTATAAAAATAACTATGTTTGAAATTGCTCTTCTTCTATGTATGTGATTTATGTCAATGCATTCATATTTTTATATCTGATCACACCTCACACACATTCACAGTCATATCCATCATAAACTAAGTTATATATTGTTACCTCTTAAATAGTTTGTGATTGGATCCTCTACTAGGCTTGGAAGCCAGTAGATTTACATTTGAGTAATCCTAATATATGTTTGTTGTTAGGATTAGTGTAATAGGATTTTAAAATAAATCATACAAAATTTTTAAAATCCTATTCACCCCCCTCTAGGACATATTGGCATATTCCCTCTTTAACTAGTGCTTTCTTCACCGCCATTTCAGGAAATTGACCGTGTAATGCAGGGAAATGACCGTGAAGTGAAGGGAATTGATCGTGTAGAATAGCATGGCCCTAATAAGAATCTTGGGCTTTCTATATCTATATCCAACTCTGAGGCCAGTAAGTAACTAACTCAGACCCTTTCCTTTTTGTGATTGATTGCAGCACTATTGCTTTTTTTCTATTGCTTTTTTTTCTTTCTCATTTAATGAACTTGCTCTTACTTATAGATTAGACTTGTGTTGAATAATTTTGAAAGATTAATAAAATCCTGAAAATATTGAACATGCATTGATCAAAAGCAGAGTTCCCTGATACGCAGTCTACTTCTATATCGATTTGATTTTCTAGGTAGGCTTAATCTACTGGTTGTCAGTTTGTTAAGTCACTGACATGTGACAAATCAGCCACATTCGGAGAATTATACTCAAATTTCCCAAAATCAGTCTGACAAATCAGCAATTCACACGTTAAGAGATCCCAAAGACCTAATTTCCCCTTCCCAATTTTAGGGAAATCCTATGTATATGTTCTAAATTAAGCAATACTTGAAATTCAGCAACATGCATATATATACATCACCCAAATCCACTATGATCTATGCTAGGCACGGTAATCGGCCACCTAAAGGTAATGGTTCGTACCTATCGTTAACCGGAAGCTCCTGCGGTCGCTCTAGCGTGATCGGGTCCGCATACTTGACGTGCCGGGACCTTGCATCATATGAAATTTGTGGTAAGGTGCATGCATGTAGCTTATTGTTAGAGAGAGATGGATTGGAGTTCAGATTTTACCTTAGAACGGGCGTAGCTCGTCCCTACGGCGATCGGGTCAGAATTCCGGTCCCCAAGCACCACATGCACCCACAGACACCTCTCCATCTCTTTCTCTCTCATCTCTCCCTCCTCTCTCTCTTCTTCATCCTCTCTCCCTCTCTTAGCTGCTGAATTCTGTGGGAGTGAGTGAGAGAGAGAGGAGAGGGTTTATGGGTTTTATACCCTTGAATTAAGACATTTGGCCCTGGGTTCTATTAAGTGCTTTCATATGGCCTTATGGGACCCACTTCTGGCTGTTGGGGCTGCCCCGATGGTCCCATGACCCTTCTAATTCTTGGGACAAGTGCCTTAATGGCCCGATGAAGGGCTAGGTAAAGTTTTACGGTAAACGGATGCGGGATTTTGTCACAATGGTCCAATTTGCGATCAACGATCACTGATTCTCGATTAAGGGTCAGATTTTGTGGGTGAGTGCGGGAAAATATCTTCAGCCTTTGGTGTAAGTTTAGAAGAAATCCAACGGCTTAAATGCCCTAATTCACTGACTCAAGAACTAATGCCATTTGTTTTAAAATTCCAGATTTTTTTCCAAAATTAGGGCGACTTGCACTTCACAAGTGCCAATTGGTCAGCGTGATTCGTTCATTTCCAGGTGTCGTCCGAATCTGTTGTCTGCAATGGACCACAAGCCCAGTGAGGCCCATGGCCTCCACAAGTTTCCAAAATTTCCATCCTACCTTGGGCGATGTACAACCCGAACAGGCAGTCGTCAAGTATAATTGGGTTGACCGACTATACGGCCCATGTTCGACCCGAACATAATTGGATTCAATCGCATTAATGGCTTAATCCGTATTAATTTATCAGTGATAAATCCACACACGTGATCGAATCTTACGGTACTGCGTCAATTCACATGTGGACGCCTCAGAATAGTGTTCCGATTGGACCGGGTGTTGTTGGCAAATTCTAAGATAATTCCCTTCAAGTGACTGAATTGACTGTGAAATGCATGGAATTGACCATGAAATGAAGGGAATTGACCGTGACATGCACTGAATTGATCGTGAAGTGATGGGAATTGACCGTGAAATGCATGGAATTGACCATGAAATGAAGGGAATTGACCGTGACATGCACTGAATTGATCGTGAAGTGATGGGAATTGACCGTGAAATGCATGGAATTGATCGTGAAGTGAAGGGAATTGACCGTGAAATGCATGGAATTGACCATGAAGTGAAGGGGAATGGCCGGAATTGACCGTGACGTGAAGGGAATTGACCGTGAAATGCATGGAATTGACAGTGAACTGAATGTCTTATTGGAAATTTGAATCGTAGTGGTAAAAAATGTATAATTTCAAAGAAAGCAACATATGTTTTACAAGAAATGTATAACATTCACAGTGGTATTATAAAAAATGTACTACAAATTACACTATTCTGGAGGTATTGGAAATTTGCAACTCCGACGATTATGCCCTGTTTATTTGCAATGTCCACATACTTTTGTTGTTCGTTCCTCTCCACGGGAAAGGATTAGTGCAGACTTCGGTCTTCCAGCTGACCTTGTCTGTAGTGGGGGCTTGATACTTGAACAACACTCCTTGAATGCAGAAGAAATTTCACATTGACTCTTGTCCCGTACTGGATACACGGAATCTTCATATGTGATCTGGTAATACCTCGCCGTGTACAACGGGGAGCAATGCAAGTAATGAGGAAGATTATAATTTATACATGCTGAAAGAACGTAAAAATAAGGGAATCCCTTTACTTCAAACTCATGACATGTACATGAAAGCTCGTTGAGCTTGACAGTATCATTGTAGTCTCCCACAATATAATATTTATCCTGAAAAATTGCATGGCAACGAACATCTCGTGCCTTCGGTATGAGATCCTTTAATTGTTTATCGGCCCATGGTGTCAACGGTCCAACGAATAATGATGCTGATTCTCTTCTCTTATAGAACATCTCTTAAAATTTTATTCTAACCATCTCTATCAGCATAGTATGGGATATTCCCGTGCTTCTTTGAATAGAGCATTAACACACTCAGCTATGTTTGTAGTGACCAAATTGAATATTTTTCCTGGGAAGTATGAAGATACCCACTTTTTATACCCTATTTCCCTCAATCATGCATGTACCAGAGGGTTGGCAAGTTCGATATCATGCATTAACTTTTTGAACTCAGCCCTCCTACAAGTCTTTACAGCTTGCCAGTAGTAGATTTCTAACGAATTGTCTTTGAACATGTTGACCAAGTTTTGTGATATATGGTACTCGTAGTAGCCATGGATTACTGCTTAGAAGACCTGGGGAACTTTTTTCATTAGACTTTATGCCGGTCTGATATAATCACAAGACCAGGTAGATCCCCTAACAAATCGCTGAGGTTGGTAATGGACTAGTTCCAACTGTTGCTGTTCTCTGATTCCCCGATACGAAAAGCTACTGAAAAGATATGACTGTCGCCATCCAAAGCCATAGCAATGAACAGAACACCCTTGTACTTATCTTTTAGATGCGTTTCGTCAACGGCCAAGACCCTTCGCAAAGATGTTTGAAAACTTCTGACGCACTGTTCGAGCGCAACAAAACATATCTCGAACCTCATCGTCTGTTTATTCACAAGCAGGGCAGTCATTGTCCCCGGGTTCGCCATCCTCAACTCATGCAAGTACATTGGGAATTCTTTATAAGAGTCTTCATAAGACCCCATTACCCGATTGATTGCAATCTCTTATTGCACCATGCCTTCTTATAACTAATAAGAATATTATACTTCTCTTGCATTGTAAATATAATGTCCTTCGGCCTTAATGACAAGCATTGCTCAATGCGATTGACAACTAGTTCACTGGCCAGCTTACTGCTTGCTTGTCGATGATCGATCTTCATCCATGACATTCCACTTGTATGTATGGACCTGTAAGTCTTAATCTTAAATATCTCCACATCATTCACCCTAGATGCGTGTACCCTCCATTCACACTTATCTTTCACACATGCCACGGTGAATTTCTTGGATGTAGAATACAAGACCTTATATTGAAAGTTATTGCGAATTGTAAATTAGCTTAAAACATACTTACACCAGTTCTTGTCCTTAAATGTTTGGCCAACTACTATTCAATCAGGTCATTAAGTGGATATGAATACAGTGACAGGCTTTTATTGGTGAAACCAACATCCTCGAAAGGCACAATGGGAAGGCTGGTTATAAGACCGTATTCCAGACCGTACCGTTCCATAGGCTTTCGCGGTCTTCCCGGTTGAATTCCGACAACCTTTGACCTTTATCTGACGTTTGTGCGCGATCCTAAGCTAAATCCTGCAAACCTGAGTCGACTCAACCCAAGACTTGTACCTCAGTGACCGCATCGTCGCCACGGTTCCGATGCCGTATCTCACGCGCCGGTCCGATACCCAGGCCAGGAGATGTGGGCCCGAGTTTAGTTCAAGAAAAACGCTGCGCGTGCGAATTCTGAGAGAATCTCTACAACATGTCACCTTAATCAATCAATCAATCTCATCAAGGATCAAGTACATGTCAAGTACACATCACCTCATACCCATACCCAAGTAACCCCATAAGTCAACAAAGTTCTTACACCCCCCATACCTTTCTTACACCATTTACCCCTAAAGTCAAAAAGTTCTTACATGCCCATCGCTCACCACATCCATCACACCCATCTCTCTCTCTCTCTCTCTAGAAACCTCTCTTACATTTCTAAAACTCATTTTCCAAGCAACCAAAGAGCCACTAGTCCAAGATCTCCCAAAGCTCTCATGGAGGAGCTTTAGTGTGGCCCACTTCCTACCCTCTCATCTCCCATCTCAACCATCCAAACTCCATCTCCTCTGTTAGGATTGAAGCTAAGGAGCAAAGGAAGCCTAGGGAGCAAGAAGAAGTGGACAATGGGTGATCTTGGATCCACATTCTCCCCTTTTTATATTTTTCCTTTTGAGATTTAGGGGCCCACTTGTGATGGGATCCACTTAATGGATGTATTGATCAAGGAGGGCCCAATGGTGGCGGGGCCCCTTCCCTACACGTTCTCTCTCTCTCTCTCTCTCTCTCTCTCCAGTTTTTTTTATGTATGATGGCCTGTGGCCCACTTTGATGCATGACCTTATCCACATCATCCATTGATGTGGACCCCACTGTTTACATGGATGGTACGTGCACTGTCCAACAACAGTCGCTACTGGACATGGGTAAAACACAAATATCAGGCTGATCCAAAACAGGTGGGCCATGTGGGACCCACCTTGATGAGGTGCATATCCACACCGTCCGTCCAGCGGATGCACCAGTGGAGGTTATACTGACAGTGAGGTATGGCTAACAGTGAAGTGTTAACTAATAGTGGAGGTGTACTGACGGTGGGTGTGTGTTGACAATGAAGTGTGGACTAGCAGTGGGGTCCATGGGACCCAACCAGGTTGTCCATTCATTCAGATGGGCCACACCATAGTGTATATGTTTCATCCTAACCATCCACCATCCAAGGACGGTGGGACCCACCCCACATATGGGGGCAACGCCCTGATGTATGTAACTGTCCAGGCCCTGGATGGTCTGGACATTAGATATATTATATATATTATATTATATTATATTATATACACCTGTTGTGGTGGGCCTTACGTGAGACCCACCTCTAATTTTCTAAATAAATAAATAAATAAAATAAAATAAAGTAAAAGCGATTGTGCTACATCATGAGCGGCAGACGCCGTGTCCGTGGACGAAAAGGCTAGGGACCATGGGTCCTAGCTATGGTCCACACTGTGATGTGTTGGACGCCAACACCGTGCATTTGGTGGGCCCCTCTCCTAACTGTGGACCACCCCAAAAATCAGCTGTACTTGCAATTCAGGTGGCCCACATCATAAGGAACAGTGAGGATTGAACGTCTGCCATTGAAATCCTTTTGGATTTCACATGAGTTTTGGATCCGTATGAAATTTGTTTTTTTTCCCTCTATCCGGGTTTGGGTGACCTTATTAACAGATTGGATGGTAGTAACCGTTATGGTGGGCCCCCCACGTGGGGACTCACTAGTGTATGTATTGTATCCACACCTTCCATCATGTGGACCCCCACCATGAGGGATGTACTTTGTCTATGTTGTCCATCCCTATGGGACCCACCATGATGCATGTGTTGCATCCAAACCGTCCAACCATTTTGAAAGATAATTTTAAGGTATGTATTATATTCACACCTTCCATCATGTGGACCCCCACCATGAGGGATGTACTTTATCTATGTCGTTCATCCCTATGGGACCCATCATGATGCATGTGTTGCATCCAAACTGTCCAACCATTTTGAAAGATAATTTTAAGGCTTGAGACTAAAAATAAGACAGATCTAGGATCATGTGGACCACATTATAGAATACAGTGGGTTTGAACGTCCACCATTAAACCCTTCGGTCACCAAGTTCTTTGTGACCTTATGAATAGACTAGATGGGAAATGAACCCTATGATGGGGCCCACTAGAATTTAACCATGAAAATCATTATCACCACTGCCATTTGTGGCATGGTCCAGATGATCCTTGGGATATGATTCATTTTTAGGTAAATGATCTCTAAAAAAGATGTATGGCGTAGATAGTTCACATAGAATAGTGGACCCGATTTGAGGCCACCTATTGTGTACTTAAGCCCCATTGGTGCCGCCCATCCATGAGGCCCATCTTGATGTATTTGTGGCCCATCCGTTAAGGCTCACCTTGATACAATTGCAGCCCATTTGGTGAGGCCCATTGTGATGTATTTTCAGCCCATGGATGGGGCCCATTGTGATGTGTATTAGGCTCTTAAGTGAGGCCCATGGTGATGTATATTAGGCCTTTGTGTGAGGCAATGGGCCCATTATATGTTTGACTCTATGTCGGCCACTGCTTGGGAGAGGTGTTCGTTAAATGTCCACATTAATGGGTAATAATGGTTGAATGTCCACATTGTGACCTTCCATTAGGCCTTGTTAGGCCCATTCTTACCGATCCCGATTGTCATGGCCAATTGCCGATTAATAATCGAGGCTGATTATCATGACCGATTATTGATTTCGATTGACGTGACCGATTTATCGATTCTGATTCTCGATCGATTCCGATTGACGTGACCGATTTACCGATTCTGATGATCGATCGATTTCGATTGTCGTGTCCGATTGCCGATTTTGATTGATGTGACCGATTTATTGATTCTGATTATCGATTGATCCTGATTGTCGTGGCCGATTGCCGATTCCGATTGACGTGACTGATTTACCAATTCTGATTATCGATCGATTTTGATTGTCGTGACCAATTGCCGATTTCGATTGACGTGACCGATTTGCCGATTCTGATTATTGATCGAACTCGATTGTCATGGCTGATTGCTGATTTCGATTAACATGACCAATTTACCGATTATGATTATCGATCAATTTTGATTGTCGTGACTGATTGTCGATTTCGATTGATGTAACTGATTTATCGATTCTGATTATTGATCGATCCCGATTGTCGTGGACGATCGTTGATTCTGATTGACATGACTGATTTACCAATTTTGATTATCGATCCATTTCGATTGTCGTGGCCGATTACAGATTAGCGATCGAGGTCAGTTATCATGACCGATTGCCGATTCCGATTGAAGTTACCGATTTGTCGATTCTGATTATCGATCGATCCCGATTGTTGTGGCCGATTGACGTGGCCAATTTGTTAATTTTGATTATCGATCGATTCCGATTGTCGAGGCCAAGTATCAAGGCGGATTCTGATTTGTAGAGGCTAATTGTATAGGCCTATTCCGATTGTTGAGGTCGAGTGTTGAGGTCGATTCCGATTGTCGAGGCCGATTTCGATTGTCGAGGCCGATTGTCGAGACCTATGTGATGTATATGCAGCCCGTATTTGAGGCCCATTGCGATGTATATTTAGCCTGTGTTTAAGGCCTAATGTGATGTATATGAGGCTTATGTGATGAGGCCTATTGTGATGCAATTAAAGGTTAGGCAGTGGAGCCCATTGTGATGTACGTTAGGCCCATATGAAAGGCCCATCATGATATATATTAAGCTCTTGAGTGAGGCCCATGGTGTTGTATATCAGGCCCTTTGTGAGGCCATGGGTCCACTATATGTTAGGCTCTATGTGGGCCACCCCTTGGGGACAATGTTGGTTAAATGTCCACATTGTCGAGGCTGATTGTCGAGGCCGATTGTTGATGCCAGTTATTGATACTGATTATGAGTATGTGACAACATAACATCATGATACATGCCCATGCGCATCATCTGTATGTTTGACATGAGATATGGTTGATCGTTACATATGCCCCATGACAAGTTGTTCATGGGACTCCCTGATGGGCGGAGTTGCCCCACATGAGCGTACGGTATACATAGGATTGATATATGATTAGACTGTGTGACTCATGCATCTCGCATTGTGTGATTATGATTACCATACGCCCTAGCGACATCAGGGCTATAGCCTCCACATGTATATCGTGGATGGCCAGATGGGACACTGAAAATCTGTTTTACATAGGGTGTTATAAATATCCTTGGGTGAAACTCCCAGAACCCTCTTGGTTCTAGATGTTGCTCCAACGTCTAGACAGAGTGGATGCATGAGCACATGAGGGCCATATACCGCTAGGCCGCGTCTCCCACTATGTCGTGGTCAGTCGGAAGGGGGTATGGCTGAGTCTGACTAGCTTGAGGAATGAGTCCGCTATCGACGAACAGGGACCGATATTGGCAGGCGGATAGTGAGGTATCTTTCACCCACCTTGTTGCGCGCGATGGGATAACAATTTGGTTTGGAGTGTAATAGACCCCGGTGATTCCCCAGAGAGGAACCATACTGATATGTGGACTTATTGAGTAGGAATTGCATACTCATTCATTCATTCATTCACTATTCACTTGGGCTAGTGGTGTGTAACTAATTATTGTGTACCTTCACATGGCCAGGATTTCAGTTGGGCGCGTGACTAACCAGAGATTAGGAGTCTACCACATTGAGTCTGACTATCCAAATTTAGGTATGGGACTGGTTTGGATAGAAGTCCTTTGTGATAGACCCCATAGCTTGTGATACTACGTACTATTATCCCGACTTCACTCCCGCTTAGTCATTTCACTCGCACCGCAAATTGCATTACATCAGCAACATATGACATTTTGGGTTGTTATGATTTAGCACTTATATAGCCTAGACAAACTTAGCATGATTTGTATATTGCCTTGCATTCTCAGCATAGGATATTAGCTTATTACGTTTTTGTATTGCATAGCCTTGGTACGACTGATAGCATTCATTTATTGATTGCCAGTATTTTTGCTTACTCTGATATTGTATGATTTATGATCTTGCTTGTATTACTGATGTTATATGATTTATGATATTATATTGCATTCTTGGCACTTATCTTGCGCACACACTTTCACCACCCTCTAAGCTTTCTATAAACTTATACACGATAGATGCGTGCAGGTGGCGTTAGGTCACAACAACATTGAGCTTGGGGCATGCAGCGAACTTCTAGAGCTTTGATTTTTGACATATGTATTTCCTTTTCAGTATTGTATTCAAATGTTTATAATAGTGGATATGTGATGATGATGTTGCTTTTTTTGTGATTTGGGTAAACTTGTAGTTATGCTTATTACAAGTTAAATGTACATTGGAAAATCCTCCTTGTAGGATCCCAGGATCGGAATCTGACGTATGGACGCTGGGAGCCGAGGATGGGGTACTACGGAGGCTGTCGACACCGGATTCGGTGATGAAAAATTTTGTGAGCCCGGTTTCCGAGTTTGGGGCCTGACACCGGTGGTGAAGTCCGATGTTCGAGCATGCTTGGCCAATGGAATGTCACTTCCACTTACGTTTCTGGCGTTGGATGTTGAGGGCAAATCTACTCTTACAAATGAAGGTGATGCCGTATACACTTATGAGCTTGAAGTCAGCCGACGTGCTCACATGACTTGTTATAAAGTTTTATGTCTGAGCCGGCTCAGGTACTGGAGTATTGCTTAGAGGAACCTGTGAAGGTGATGTCATATATTCATATTTCAACCCATGTTCCTCACTCAAACTTCCAACAGCTGGAGCGTCATGTCGAAACGACTGTGAGCCACCAGGTCTTCGAGTATTGCCTCATTAACGCACTGTATTGTCTCGATGAATAAAGGGATGTAGTGATCCGGATGCTTCAACTGTGCTGCGAAGAATATTCTCGCATCTTCATCATCTTCAATTATAGATGAAGGGACTGTGCAAGGATACAATGCTTTCAACATAATATCATAATCCTCAGGTCTACTCTTCGCAATTCTGTACATTTTTTATAGAAGCTGTTCATATGTAGTGTTAATGTCCATAGCAGTAGGTTTCGAGTCTCCACCCTTGTATGTGTGTTGATTGTTTTCGCTTAGTAACTCCCCACCATATGAGCACAGGATGATTACCGAAGCTATTTTCTGAAAAAAAAAAAAAGCACAATAATATAACTCCTTTAGTATTCACATGTATAAGGTGGATTTGATCGAGTAGTAGAAAATCCTCCATTGCACTAGCTTAAATATGACCGATTTATCGGTCAGATTTTCAAAGTTCTAAATTGCGGGAATGTATGCCACTCAATTCGCGATGATTTTCACTCACTTCTAGGGCAGGTTCACCCACTTCACAATGAATTTCACTTAGTTCTCGGTCCTGAAGTGATTGAAAATGACTGCAAAGTGAGTGAACTTAAGAACCTGTTTGATATTTGGGCTTAATTGTAATTACCATGTAAATAGGTAATAATTATTTACTTAGGTAATTATCACATCTTTTCCAATGTAGATGTGACAACTTACTTTTTTATCACTTAAATCGAGAAATTTACAAAATCAATGTGGGCCCCATCGTGATGTACGTGACGTATCCATACCGCTCATTTGTTATGCTAGATGAATTTAGGGCATGAACAAAAAATGGCGTAGATCTAACGCTTAAGTGGACCACACCATAGGAAACAACGAGAATCGAATATCTACCATTAAAAACTTTTTGGGGCCTTTAAAAGTTTTGAATAAAGTTGATATTTGTGTTTTCCCCTTATCCATGTCTATGTGGATAAGAATGAACGGGTTAGATAATGAAAAAACCTCAATGTGGGCCTAGTTAAGGAAATAACTTTCAACGGTATAAGAATTAAGGTCATTGTTTACTTTCGTGTGAGCCATTTGAGTGTTGGATCAGCCTCATTTTGGTCTGATGCCCCAAAATGTTATAATAAAATAGATGGACGGTGTGGATATATCATATACATTACAGTGGGGTCCACATATTTAAGTCAACATTTTTGTATCGCTTTTCAAGGTGGAATTGCTCTCACCTTTTCACACTAGGTGAAAAAGTAATAATTACTTATTTACCATGATTTACATGTATCATGGAAAATCAAACAGGCCCTAAGGGAACTGAATTGACCATGAAATGAAGGGGAAATGATATCATTTATCATGAGAAGTGAAGGGAATTGACCGTGAAGTGAAGGGAATTGACCGTGAAGTGAAGGGAATTGATCATGAAACGCATGGAATTAACCGTGAAATGCATGGAATTGATGGTGAAGTGAAGGAGAATTGACCGTGAAATGCATGGAATTGATCGTGAAGTGAAGGAGTGTGAACGCTGGGAATCAGCGCCCACGCTGATTGACATATTTTTGGGTTTTGATTTGTGGAGGTGATTAGGCTGATTTGTAAATGTTGGAGTCGCCATTAAACAATTAATCTCAAAAACCCGTAGTCAGCTGAACCCGCGAAATATGTAAGGTTGGAAAAATTCGAAGACTCTCCTACCTTAAATTGACTCCTAGTCTGCGATCTAGGATTCCGGGTAAGGGACATCGGTTACAAAGAGGAAGGTGTTAGGCACCCTCTCTGCCCGTACAAATGTACGGTCTCTACTTGGTATGATAAAACAATCTCAAGGGATGGATGATGTGGTCGAGATAGGACTAGGCACACACTCGAATTTTTGATGCGGCAAGATTCGAGATTTCAGCAAGCCACAGAGCATACGTCCAACGGCATATCTAGAAGGCGGATGTGATGATGCTTATGCAAAAATGTAAAAAAAAATGGACTAGGCTACTAGGAATTTTTGATGTGATAGGATCCAATGTGCGGTAAGTCACAGAGCATACGTTCACTAGAAATCTAAAGGAGAAGGGGGGTTGAGAAGGGAGTAAAAGTCATGATAAATGCTTGCAAAAAGTAAGAGGATCTTTGGCTTGAACTTGAATAGGCTAAAACATGGACCGAACCATGACCAATCTGGGTTAGGGGGTAGCTAAAATATCAGAATTTGAAGACTTGGGAGCTCCTTCCCTCCTTCACTCTCTTCCTCTCTCTCTCTCTCTCTCTCTCTCTCTCTCTCTCTCTCTTTCTCTCCCTCTCCCTCTCTTAGTTGGTGAGTGTTGTTTCAAAATGAGAAGAGGAAAGGGCTATTTATAACCTTCTCCAATGGCATTGTGGTACTGGAGGGGTAATTTTAAAAGAAAGTTGACTTTCGGGCGTATAGATAATTGTTGCTTAGAGGAGACACGCGCCCTACTAGTGGAGGTAATCCGAGTACCGCCAATGGTGTCAAACTACCGCATAGGCCGGGCTTAGGTCGAGCTTTGTCTTTTGGGTCTCGTTTAGTGCACTGGCCTATCCGATAGTCGACTTTCGAGCTTTTGGGTTTGAATAGGTGGGTTTCAAGGCGCGGGTTAGGGTTTCAGGGTGCGGATTAGGGTTTCGGGGTGCGTATTAGGGTTTCGAGTGCGGATTAGGGTTTCGGGGTGTGGGTTAGGGTCATGGTTCTCGAACTGTCTTAGCCTTCTTAAGATATTAGCCTGGGTGGGGTGTCTACAAGGGGATTAACCGTGAAGTGAAGGGAAATGACCATGAAATGAAGGGATTGATCGTGAAATGAATTGAAATTTCCATGAAGTTAGGGGGAACCTCATGGAATTAACTGTAAAATGCATGAAATTGACCATGAATTAAAGGGAATTGACCGTGAAATGCATGGAATTGACCGTGAAGTGAAGGGAATTGACCGTGATGTGAATGTCTTATTTAAAATTTGAATCGTAGTAGTGATAGCAAATTCGCAATTTCAAAGAAAGCAACAAATGTATTCAATATATAATATTCACAGTCGTATTACAAAAAATGCACTACAAATTCACAATCATATTACAAAAATGCACTACAATTTGATAGTAAAATGCGTGAAATTGACCAAGTAGTGTATGAAGTTGACCGATCAATTAAGTAAATTGACCAGTAGCTGCTTGAAATTGATAGCGAAACTTCGTCAAATTGACTGTGAACTTCTTGAAGTTTATTGGATAATCACGTAAAATTGACTTAGCGATGCATGAAATTGACCACAAACTTCTAGGTAATTTCTTAAGAATTTACTGAGAATTTAAACTTCTAGGTAATTGACCGCGAACTCCATTCACTCCCTTACACTCAGTAAAATTCGTGTTCGAGAAAAAGAATAAGAGTGCATTGATGTGAAACACGTTCTTCGGAGAAAAAGTCTTAAAGATTTCACGTTTATCAATGCATCCACGTCCTCTCAGAAAAAGATTGCACTTAGCCTTGAGTAGAATGCAACATGGAAGATGTAATGTGATTGTTGGATGGAGATTCTATGGAGATTTAATGAAGAAAATGGGTGAAAAGAAGGAATAGGGATGACAGAGATGAGTACAGATGTGTATTTGAGTGTAAGGGAGTGAATGGAGTGAAATTGAAAAAGCAGGGGCATTTTCGACATGTGAAAAGGCGTCCATACAACCGGGGCTTATTCTTAGGATGAAAAAATAAGTGGGCTTAAAAAGGTTCCCGGGCCATAAGTGGGTTGTACAGTAGGAAATTTCTCGTACTCTAATGTATGTGTTTAATCCACGCCTTCCATCTGTTTTTCCAACTCATTTTATAGCATAAACAAAAATTGAATCATATCCAAAAGTTCAAGTAGACCATATCATAAGAAACCGTAGGAATTGAATGCCAACTGTTGAAAGATTCTTGAGGACCACAGAAGTTTTGGATCAAGCTGATATTTCTGTTTTCCCTTCGTCCATATATTTGTGACCTTATGAATAGTTTGGATGAGAAATAAACATTACCATGGGCCCAATAAGGTTTCAATGACCTTCTGTGGTGGGTCCATTTAAGCTTTAGATATGCTTCAATTTTAGTCTCATGCCCTAAAATGAGCCATAAAAAATGGATGGATAGAGCGGATGAAATACATACATCACGTCAGGCCTCACAGAGAATCCATGTAACATGGTGAGCTGCTCAATTCGTTTATAGGAAGTGGATTGCATAGCAACTTACTACGCTTAGCATACTGAGTAAACTCTATGGCGTTCACCATGATTTATGTATTTTATCCTCCTTGTTCATCCCTTTTCCAAGATAATTTCAGGGCTTCAGCCCAAAAATGAAAGATATAAAATTTTCAACTGGACCACACCATAGGAAACAGTTGACTTGAACTTCTACTGTTGAAAATTTCCTGAGGGCCACATAAGTTTTGGATCAATATTATATTTGTTTTTTCCACTCATCCATGTTTTTATGATCTTGTGAACAGGTTGGATGACAAATAAACATCACTGTGGGGCTTAGCAAGGTTTCAACCGTGGAGATCATTATCCCCACCGTTTCCTTTGGTATGATCCACTTGATCTTTGGATATGCTTAAATTTTGTGCTCAACACCTTAAATTAGATGGAAAAACGGATGAACGGCATTGATAGACCACAAACATTCAAGGTGGCCCCAAACGAGTTTAGGGTGTGTTTGATTTTTCAATGCCCGTGTAAATATCCTTGAAATGGGTAATTATTACCATTTTTGAAAATTGTTTGAAGATCCCTCTGGCTTTCTAACTTATAAACCGATTCAGAAGAGTTATTTTAAATTTGTAGACCATAAGGTGATATATATAATATATCCATTTTGTGCGATTGTTTTAACACAATATTTTAAGGCATGAGCTGAAAAATGAAGTAGATCGAACACTCACATGGCCCACACAAAAAGAAACAGTGGCCTGAGAGGTATTTAATAGGAAGCGATTGATTCCCTTTTTCCAGTTGCATGGGCATAATAGAGGAACAGTGTGGATAAGCGATACACATTAACATGCCGTGGGGTTCTCCATTTTGGTATAAAAATTGCATACGGTCAAATCAAACATTAAAAACAGTAAAATAAACATAAGAGAAATAATTATTACATATTTATATTATATTTACCTGTGAATTGAAAAATCAGACAAGCCCTTACTCGGTAAAATAACTGCGCATTGAGTGACTTGGTACGCAATCTGATTTCCGCGTAGAGAGGAATTACATGATCCCACGACACGAGGATAATAAGTGTACTTGAGCCTTGGTTTCTGTACAAGTGGGATGGCTATTCAACAATCCAAATGCTTGGTTCGATTTGACCTTCCTTCGTTGGGGCATTTTCCAAAGATCTTCCCAATTCGAACATCCTAACCATAACTATTGAGCTTTTCTCAAGTTGACAGTAAAGCAGTGGACGGTGATCACTTCGCTAACTGTCTACCTGCCGCCACAAAATAAAGTCTCAGGATCGTACATTTGAGAGATGAGGCCGAATCCAAATCATTGTAGATTAAGGGCCGTTTGTTAAATTTGAAGTATGGAACCTAAATCTGAAATCTGGATTAAAGTCTGAATCTGAAATCAGAAAATTAAGTATCGAGTTTAGAGCAACGTGTTTGTTAACTAACGTACCAAACGTCTAAAATATGTTAATTTGACACATTTGCCCCGGTCTCCACATGAAACAATCGTGATTGAATCCTACCATTAAAAACTTAATGGATACCACCAAAATTTTATTTGCCATCCAACTTATTGATAAAGTCAAAAAGACCTAAATGAAGAGACCACACAAATATCATCTTAATCTAAAGCTTTTGTGGCCCACAATAATTTTTTAATTGTCATTTATCACAGTTTCATGTACTATGGTCCATCCAGGATTTGGTTCTCTTCATTTTTTGGATCATGCCTAAGAATGAGCTTTGGATACGAATAGACAGCATGGAAGTAGTCACAAACTTACGGTGGCCCCACAGTAAAAAATCCCACTCACATAAGTGGATCCAGATTGCGTACTAACAATGTTAGTAGCACCTAGCTATTGGATGGTGTTGTGTGTCCCACACCATAATGTATGTGTTTTATCCACGCCATCCATCCATTTTTCCATATCGTTTTAGGGAATATCCCAAAAATGAGGAAGGTCCAAATCTCATGTGGAGTGGTAATTGAACGCCCACCATTGAAAGCTTCTTAGGGACCTCAAAAGTTTTGGATGAAGTTGATATCTGTGTTTTCCCTTCATCCAGGTTTTTGCAACCTAATGAACACATTGGATGGTAAATAAACATTAAAAAAAAAAAGTGACAAAAGTTATATTAAAAAGATCAAAATACAAGAAAAAGAGGGAACTCCCGCCGACATAGTGGGAGAAACAACCTCCAAAGAAAAAACAAAATATGGCCTATAGATTGGGAAAAACGAGTTCTCATTTTGCTAAGAAATGCTAGACTCTCAGAATTGTTGAACCTGATGATTTAGAGGTCCCTATAAAACATCTCCCGTTTCTTTCTTCCCAAACCGACCACCAGACTGCCAACGAACACATTCTCCACATTATCGTTCTATGTTTCCCTAATTTTGGCCCAAGCCAAGCTTTAATTAGACCATCAGAAGAGGAATGGAAACACCACACAACATTGAAAGAGCTAAGAATAGCCGACCACACTTGAACAATGAATGGACAGTGAACAAAAAGGTGATCCACTGATTCCTCATCAGCCATGCAACAGAGACAAATGTTGGTTATTATCATGCCTCTCTTCCTTAAGTTATCAACGGTCAGAATTTTCTTCTTCCCCAACTAACCAACCAAAAACCGATATCTTTGGGGGAACTTTAAATTTCCAGACTTTTCCCATCATATAGTTGTCCTCCCATGAAAAGTTTAAAGCTATGGAAGAATAAAGAGTTTTGACCAAAAATAGTTTAGAACTGTTGCACCTCCAAATGAGCTTGTCTTCTAACGTGTTTTCAGGATGACAGCTGGAGATAAGACAGAGAAGAGCCACAAATCCATCGATCTCCCAATCTCATAAATCTCTTCTACAATTGATGTTCCAAATGCCATTATCCCCTAGTCTTGTATAGCAATCAGCCACCAATATGGATCGAATAGGCGCGAGATGGTATATGCTTGGAAAATCATCTTTCAGGGGAAAATCCCCCACCCAGATGTCTTCCCATAAGCGAGTTTTGTCTCCCTTACCTATTGTAATGCTAATCCCTTTGAGAACCTCCCTTTTCGAAGACAAGATGCCTCTCCAAATAGCCGAAGCTTTGTAAGCCGAAGAGTCTTTAGTCCACCATCCTCCCTCTGAGCTCCCGTATTTACTTTTAATAAGCGAATTCCATAACGACCCATCTTCTATTCCCAACCTCCACGTCCATTTTCTAAGAAGAGCCACGCTCATGGTTTTTAAATCTCTCACCCCTGTGTCCCCTTCTTGGATTAGCTTACACATTTCCTTCCATTCGATCAAATGGATTTTCTTTACCTCCTTGTCATGCCATAAAAAATTCCTTCTTAGTCTTTCTAATGTTGCCAAAACCAAAGCCGGGCATTTATGTAATGACATGAAATACGAAGGAAGGTTAGACAGAGCTGATTTTATCAATGTGAGTCGACCTCCCAAAGATAAATATCAGCACTTTCATGTGGCAAGGTACTTCTCAAATCTTTCTATAACCTTGTCCCAAGAGCCCTTTGGGGGCTTACCGATACATAAAGGGAGACCAACGAATGAAGAGGGCAACTTTCCCTTTGGACATTGAAACATATGGGAAAAACTTTCGGTTTCTTCGTCCTTCATGTTGACCCCAAAAATCTTAGACTTTGCCAGATTTACTTTAAGGCCTGAGACTGCCTCAAAGCATAAGATAATCGATCGCAGATTGTTGATTTTTTCTTTCTGTCTCGATAAATATTAATATGTCATTGGCAAACTGGATGTGGATATTAGGATACTCATACCTTTCACCTTAAAACCACTGATAATACCTTCTTGTTGCCCCTTTGATAGCATTCTGGAGAAAGCTTCAGCAACAATTAAGAAAAGGAAAGGAGACAACAGGTCACCTTGGTGCAAACCTCTCGAGCATCTGAAAATACCTTTGGGAGAACCGTTGAGGATAATCGAGTAATACGTTGACCGAACACATTCCCCCATCTCGCCTATCCACTTGTTGCCAAAGCCCATGTGCCCCAACATATAATTGAGAAAAGACCAATTGACATGATCATAGGCTTTTTTGATGTTGAGTTTGAACAAAAGACCCTTGTTACCAGATTTGTGTCTCGAGTCTAAACATTCGGCAGCCTTGAGAGCACTATCAATAATCTGCCTACCAGGAATGAATGCACTTTTATTGTCGGAGGTTGTCTTTCTTAACTCTCCTTTCAGCCGATTAGCAAGGACTTTTGCTAAGATTTTGTATGGCCCACCTATGGGGCTGATCAGTCTAAAGCCTAATATGGAGTTGACTCCCGAGGATTTGGGGATAAGTGCTATATAAGAGGCCCCAAATTGCTTGAAAGACGACCTCTCTCTTGAAATTCGGAAATGAATCCATAACATCTCCTTTTAGATCTTCCCAGAAAATGCGAAAGAAGGCTATAGGAAAGTTGTCAGGCCTAGGAACTTTGTCTCCTTCCATACTATCCAACACACCTTTTAGTTCCTCTACCAAGATGTTCGATTCAAGAAAGAAAGCTTCTTCAGCAGAGATGCCATCGAACTGGAGATTATCTAATTTCAGCCTAATCTAGCCTTCATCTCGAAATAAAGAGGAGAAGTAATGAATGGACTCGGCAGCAATTCTGTCTTTGTCCTTCGTCTGAGACCCATCTATAATAAGGCTGTTGATCCTGTTATATCTAGCATGAGTAAAGGCTATGGAATGGAAGAATCTTGTGTTTTTGTTGGCTTCTTTTATCCATTTGCATCTAGACTTTTGTCTCTACGATATTTCTTCTTCTAGAACCCTAACTGAATAAAGCTGCGTTAACTGTAATCTTCTCGCCCTTGATTCTGCGAATAACCGACCAAATTCAACCTTAGAATCAATGGATTGCAGTTTAGAAAGAAAGCTGCTGTTTCTAAATCTCTCTTTCGAAGATCGATAGCTTTCCATTCCTTAAATTTGTGTTTCAGAAGCCTCAATTTTCTGCTCAATCTAAAGCCCGCATATCCTTCCACTATTAAGTTTGACCACCAATATGAAATTTGCTACTTGAAGCCCTCTATCTTCGGCCATCTCATATCGAACCTGAAAGGTTTCAACCCCCAGTTTTCCTCATCAACAGAAAGGATAAGAGGGTTGTGATCTAATGTGGGTCTAAGAAGAAGATGCTGGGAAATCGATGGGAAAGCTTCAATCCAATCAGGGGACACCAGGAATCTGTTTAGCCTTGCCATAATAGGATTGATTCTTTCTTTTGACCATGTGAATTTGGATCCAGATAGAGGAAGGTCCACTAGCCCCTGATCATCTATCCAACTGGAGAAAACGCTTATAGCAGCGGTAATAGGCCCCCTTCTCGATTTATCCTCCGCAAAGCGAGTGAAATTGAAATCACCCCCTAGGCACCAAGGGCCAGTGAAAAGTTGTCTAGCTACATTCAGGTCCTCCTAGAATTCGAATCTTCTATCCTCTTAGTTAGGGCCATAGACCGAAGAGATGAGACAACTAAAATCAGAGCAGACCTCTTTGAGGATGATAGAAACTGAGAAAACATCGTTCCGACTCTGAATCTTTACCCACTTCGACGCTCTCCAAACGACCAAAATACCACCCGCGCTTCCTACGACATCAAGAGCCACCCATTCCACGGTGAGCCCTAAAAAGTTTTGATTAATGGGTGTTCAATCACCATTGTTTTCTTGTGGAGTGGTCCACTTTAGATTTGGATATGTCTCAATTTTAGGCTTATGCCATAAAATGATTTGGAGGACAACGTGGATAAAACACATACATCATGGTGGGGCCCTGTCCAATAGCCTGCTCCCTACTCCAGGGTCAATAAGCAATCCACATAGGGAGACAATGAGGTGACCTTCTGTTGTGTGTTGACGTCAACAAGTTTAGTAGGCCCCACCATGATTTATGTGTTATATATCCAAAATGTCCGTCCATTTGGTGAGAACATTTTAAGGCCTGAGCCCAAAAATAAGACAGATCCAAAGCTCAAGTGGACCACACCTCGGAAAGTAGTGGGGACTAAACATCTACCATTGAAACCTTCTTAGGGGTCACAGAAGTTTTGGACCCATATGATATTTAGTTTTTCCCTTCATTGAGGTTTGTATGACCTTATGAACAGTTTAGTTGGAAAATAAACATCATGATGAACCATATGAATGTTTCAACGGTGGGAATCATTTTCCCCACTGCTTTTTGTGGCATAGTCCACTTGAGCTTTTAATATGACTCATTTTTAGGCTCATGCTCTATGCTAATCCCGCCAAATAGATGAACGATGTGGATATAACACATATCATGGTGGGCCCCACAAAACTTGGTGACGTCAACCTAAAATGGAAGTTGGCTTATGATGTAGAGAGGGTCGCAGACAATTACATGGCCGACGACAGAAGTGATTTGGAACATCAGACCTTCAATCAGGCATATCTCGCAATCCGAAATGAGTTATCGAACATAAAATATATGATTTGGGGTAGAACGAGCTACTTTAGCCACCTAACCCGACTGTACCGGGTTGCGCAAGCCGGATTTGCAAAATACTTCCAAATCAACGGTCGTTTCCTATTTTAATTCCGTTTTTACTATAAATAATAAGTTTTAGTTTCATTATAACTCTTCATCCGTTGGGCTTTAAGAGTTGCGCCCAACCCGAAAAGAGCTTAGAAAATTAGGAGAACGGTTTGGTGAAACCAAATAGGACACTTACTATTTTTTGCCAAAAACCTTGCGCACAAGTAGACACCATAACCCTCTATAAATAATAAGTTTACTATTTATAGTAAGTTGCGAATTCTAGGAGTTTTAGTCGTAGTTTGATTCTGATTTCTCTCCCATTTCTTGGTATCCCTATTTAAAGGGATATGAACTCATTTTTTTTTTTTCATTCATCAATCAATTTACGAATTTATTAGAATTTATTTATATTTTCTTGCTTTCTTTCTTCGTGGATTTAATAAGTCTCTGTGAGGAATCTAGAGAAGTTCCATGGATTTGGAATAATTATCCTCTTGAGGAAGACGGTGCTCGACCTCACGTCCTCCCTTGCGTTAGCTTGCGGCACACCACACAATCCATTTCCCCCTGCAAATCCGAGCGGGGATTCGGTACTGCCCCGTCTGGATCTAGCTATAGACAGACAGTCTTGTCTAGGGCTATGTGGGGTCTGCCATGATGTATATGTTTATCCACACCGTCCATCCATTTTTCCATATCATTTTAGGGAGTAATACCAAAAGCCAGGCAGATCTAAGGCTCATGTAGTCAACATTAAAGGAAACAATGAGAATTTGGTGCTTATTGTTGAAAACTTCTTAGGGCCACAAAAGGCTATGATCAAGCTCATTTTTGTGTTTTCTCTTCATCCAAGTTTGTGTGATGGCAAATAACCTCATCAGTGGACCTTAGGTTGGTTTTAATAGTAGTCGTTCCATTCCCACTACTTTTTTGTGGTGTGGTTGACTTGAACTTTGGATGTGCATATTTTTTGGAATCATGCTTTAAAATGATATAAAAAAGTTGATGGACCATGTGGATGTAACACATAAATCATGGTGGGACCAGAAAAGTATCACATGTTGAAAGTTGGGTTATTTACTTATGTAAACAAGAAAATATTTGTTTGCACAGGGCAATATTGGATTAAAAAAATATATTTAAAAAATTCAGCATAAAATAATGAAGCGCGATTTCCTTGCTCAGTTTAAAAAACACTCGCTTCACATCAATGGCTTTCCTAATTCCGTATCAAGTGAAAGTTTTCAGTCGGTAACAAACACGCCCTAAGCTTTATTTAAAACGTGATCTGTGGGGCTCCTGGAGATATTTGCCTGAAATCTAATCCGTTCATCATGTATGCTCTCTCATGGCCGAATCAAAAATCAGGTGGGTCACGCCATGAAATATCATGCCCAAAAAATCCCTAAAGATCAAGTGGCGAGGATGACCTAAGTTTTGAAATAGTCTGATTTTTGGTGGTGTCCATTCATCCTAGTGTGTCACATCTTCTGAATGCATTGGATAGCATATACAAAACACGGTGGGCCTCACACACGATAAAAAAGGTTTCAACGGTGAGTGCCTCCATCCTAACCATTCCTTCTAGCGTGGCACACCTAAGTTTTGGATCCACCTGATTTTTGGAATCCAAGAAGAACGTGAGGAGGTGCACACGATGAATGGATACGATGTCATTGACATATCATGGCGGGCCCCACATACTGCGTTGTATGTTAAGCTTGACCTACAAATCTTTGTATTGGATTCAGGCGTCCAGAGAGATTTCAGAGACCTGGTCCATCCACGGTGGGACCTAATAGAAAAGTACTCTGGATCATTAAACCATTGGGCCCATCTGTGGTTTTGTAAACCAGCGGACCTTGCGTACGTCAGGTTCTCTACGACACCCGTTTTCCACAGCGTAAAACACTCGAGTCTGTGGGGCCCACCATGTTGTATACGTAACAAATCCACTTCGTCGATTAGGTTCTATCCTCTTTGACATCATGGCGTGTATCTTTCCTCAAACTCATCAATCAAGGGCCTGAAAATAAAATAAAAACTCAGGTGGGCCACACCAAAAAGTACCTCCAAACAGACCCGTGGTGGCTGTAGGGTCCAATCGTATCCTTGAATTCGTCAATCCTAGAGAAGTTGCCAATCTTTTCATTCCTTGAAGTGGTCAGTCACGTATTGGTGACACCTGAACTGGCCATTTGTCTTAATCAATGTCTTGGATTGTCCAATCCATGATTAACCAACAAAAGAATAAATATATAAATAAAATCAAGGGGGTCTCAAACTTGGCCACTTCAGTTTGAGATTGAGACAATAACTAAAAGATATTTTCGCATTAATACGGTTAGATTTTCCAAATCTTTGTAGTTTTTTTTCTTTAATTTTCCTCAGGTTAATTGTGAAATTATTATTATAGTTTAATTAAGTTTTATTATTATATATACACGTATGTGAGAGAAATGCTCACACACGAGTAATTGTACATTGCATTTTTGTTCTACCGGTTGAGCATTTAATGATAAAAAAAAAAAAAAAAAAAAATCTCCTCATGGATATAATATATACACCCACAATTGAGGAATTTGGAATACGTGTCATAGTTACCTAAAGTGACATGCGTGTTAAAGATCCAGGCCATTTATCACTTAAGGCCCACCAAGGAGAAGTCATGCATCAAAAATTAATAAATTACAATTATTAGATACGCACATATACATGTTGAATATGGATTGTTGGATTATTTTATTAACTATCCACTCTTTTTAGAAGTATTTTACATGCTCGATTATGAGACCATTGTTCATTCCTATTGTCGTCTATTCTTGTGAGAGCCCATTAGAATGGATTATGTGTAAACAGGAGAGATTTGCGTGGTGTATTTGAAGATCTTTGGAATATACTAGTTGGTATTTATTGGGTAATACAGCATCATCCACTAAGCGGTGGAGTGATAATGCTGAAGCGGTTATAGGACAAATAATAAGTTTAGAAACAAAGAAGGTCAAGTAGTACTAAAACAGTTATAACAACCGATAGAACATTGAAAACATCCATATGGTCGGGTTAAGGCTATAAATAGAAAATGAATTCAGCAACGTAAATCATCTCATACCAAACCAAACCAAATCAAACCAAACTTATTTTTTAATTATGCTTTCAGTTATCTGTCATTTACATTCCCTAGTAAAATTCTTTACTTTTACCAATCAATTATATTTCATAGTGTAATCTTTTACTTTTACCTTTTATTTATATTCCTTAGTGTAATCTACAACATTAATCAAGTAGCTATTAAACTTTACTTGTAATTCGAGTCTATGATTATATCCTAGATTCAGTTCAAGTATTAAATAGAGTTCTTCATCCACAAAGGTGTTTTACAGCTATTCTTCGCGATCGAGTCGACTGTAAGAATTTCATTTTTGTTATTCTTTATCTGTATCGAAAAGTCCTTTCGTATGGAAGGCAAATGTGTAACCCATTTTCAGATGATGAACTGTACCCTCTAACTATCACCTGATTATTTTAAAGTACTGTGCGAGTAGTTGAATAGGCGACCGATCTTATTCGATCTTCGTCACATACTATGTATCTGCCTTTCTTCGCACTTCGGGTCATAGTTGTTCGGTTTGAATTGAGCCACACATTCAATTCAGGCACGCCTAAATTTATCACATGACCAAATCTGTAAATCAAACTACAATACTTTTAGCACTCTCGGTGGGACACTATCTTTAGTTTATCGACGTGACATTGCCAATTGGGAATATGAATAGGAGTAATCAAATTGTTGTGGTTGAACCCTCCACGTCAACTGCACTACCTCCGATCCAAGACGTGCCGGTTCAAGCGTCCCCAAAAACGTTAAATTTGAATATTAGTTTGATAGTAGATACTAGAAATCAGGAAGGGGCCTTAGCCTCTTAGACAGTCTCTCTTGAAGAGAACAATAGCATTTTGATACGTGTAACTAAGTATCAAACATGTTTACTCCTGGGAGTTTCAACTCCCGTTCCAGGGTTCGAGTGTCCATAGGGGGTGAAATTCCCAAACGTGTAGGGAGTGAGTGTGTGTGTGTGTGTGTGTGGGGGGGGGGGGGGGGGGTGTGCGCGTGTGTGAAAAAAAAAAAAAAAAAAAAAGTATCAAACATGTTTAAGAATATGGGAGAGCTCAGGCGAAGTTGGTGCGTACCCAAGCCAAGCAGTTCCATATTCATATTGAGAACATTAACAGATACATGGCTAGCCAAATCGAGGCTATGCATCGGTTGATGGCCATCATTACCAAAAGAGCACCTACGGTGATGCAACATAACGCTGAAGGAAGTTCTATCAGTAACACATTGCGGCTACCATTTATGCCTCCCTTGCAACAGAATCCACTTCCGATTCTAATTCAGGAAGTGCAGAATGTTCCGCTACCCGCAGAGTTCAGGCGACTAGAGCAGGAGGCTAGGAATTTTGTTCCTGAGATTTGAAATCAGGGTATGCCAGGAGGATAATCTTTTCAGCAATTCCATAGGAACCTGTTGTTCCATGAGGGACAGAATCGAGTAGGTCCTAACTCACCGCCAATGGTTGAACCTCAACTAGTGGATCATGACTAAATCATGCAGATGGTACATGAGGTAACAGGTCAAGTCCTCATCTGTAATACTATCTCGATTTACCTTAAGCCATATCCCGACTTGATTGACTGACAACACCCATTGTCAAGGAACTATCGATCGAATTTTGCCCTATTTTTGGGCGATCCGGGTCAATCGACCATTAAACACGTTGATGGTTCAGTATGAAGTGTGGTGAAATGGCTAATAATGATTATAATAAACTCTAATTATTTGGTCATTCACTAATGACAGTGGCCTTTACATGTTATTCCTTCTTCTTTTTTTTTTTTGGCCAAACTCAATTCATCCCTAGCAAGAGATGGAAAAAAAAAATTTCATGCTTGATTCTTTCTAAAGACAAGAAAATTACCATGGCCAATCTCTCACATTTTCGACAGTTACTAGGAGAATCTTACGACAGCTATATTGTCATGTTTAAGAGAGTAAAGAGTCGATGTAAGGTCGTCATGACCGAGCCAAATTTGTACAACTTGTATAAGACAGCCTGGAATACAAACTTTGTAAGAAATTTATCAAAACAGAGTTCATGGACCTATATGAATTGACTAGGTCTCCAGATTTGAAAAACTTATTCAGGAAAGGGCTAAGCAAAAGAATTTGTCAATCAGGACATATTATCATGACCCTAATTACGAGGTCACGCTTGTCGAGTAGTGAAAAAAAAGTTGCTCATATGCTCGACGTTGGTCAAGGCAAAATCAACCGCATCAGCTACACGAACAAAAAGTATATACTTTTAATAGTACTTGGGTCAATAAGATATTTGAAATTCTATTAGCCAAAAGCTTTATCAAGGTTCCTATTAACTATAAGATACCCTTGGCTAATGAATCGAAAAAGATTGAATACTATAAATTGCACAGAACTCATTTCCATTTAACTAACAAATGTGTTGTATTCAGGAACATCATTTAGGGTAACATCGATCAAGGATTATTGCAGTTTCCTGAAAAGGGCGAAGAAGCAATGTTGAACGATATTGATCCATTCCCACCTAACTTTGATGTCAATATAGCCACAACAAATCTATGAAAGGCAGATAAATCATGACAAGAGGTTGATCTCGATCTAAGTAACCACGATGGTGCATCATGACAGCTAAAGCTGAGGCGATATCAATCTCCCACGTTGACTGTCAGGAGGCTAAACACAGCACGATAGGACGATAGAGGCTCATAATTATGTGACCGGTGTGCCAGAATGATCATCCAATGTTGGGAGAGACTGTGTCACACCCCAAACTCGGAAACTGGGCTCACAAAATTTTCAGTGGCCGAATCCGGCGCCGACAGCCTCCGTAGAACCCCATTCTCGGCTCCCAGCGCCCATACGCTAGGTTCCGATCTTGGGATGCTACAAGGAGGATTTTCAAAATCAGTTTAATTCGTAATAAGCATAACCAAAGGCATAACTCACAAACAATAACCAAAAACTCCATCACATTTCCACTATGATAAAAAACTTACAAGTACAATGAGCATATATGGAAATACAATAAGAATGAACAAAAAGCTCCAAAAAGATCTGCTCTGCGCTCCTGCCTCAGCACTTCTACATCTCAACGTCACCTGCACGCAACGGTCATGCATAAGCTTATAGAAAGCTTAGAGGTTGGTGAAAGTGTGTGAGTAAGGTAGTAATGCAGATAGGCAATATCAGAGTAATGCGGAACATGCTGATGAATCCATGAATACCACTAGCCGTACCAAGGCAATGCGATGCAAGGCATGAATGATGTTGGCCATACCAAGGCCATGTGATATGAGATACAACTCAAGCATACAAATCCTCATCTATATCCACATATCCATACTGCTCAAATCTGAAATATCACTGGGGTCTAATACACTCTAAACCAGATTGCCGCCCCATCGGCTCAATAAGGTAAGTGGAAGAGACCTCACTACCCGCCTGCCAATATCGGGCTCGGCTCGACGATAGCGGACTCATTCCTCGAGCTAGTCAAATTCAGCCTAGCGTTGCCCCCACCTCTCGGGCGGGTAAGGCTGTACCCCCTTCTTATCGACCACGACACAGTGGAAAGTGCGACCTTCTGATAATCGGCCCTCGGCGCTCATGCACCCAATCAGTCTAGACGTTGGAGCAACCTCTTGGTATCATAAGGGTTTAGGGACTTTTACCTAGGGATATCTATAGCACCCCATGTAGAATGAGATTTTCGGTATCCAATCCTACCAACCACAATACGCCTGTGGAGGAGACGACCCTGATGTCGCTAGGGCGTACAGTACCATATCACATAATGCGAATGCATGAATCACACTATCCAGTCATGCAACAATTCTGCGCGCATCGTGCGCTCATGTAGGGCAACACCGCCTATCCATGAGCCCCTAATCAATCTGCCCGAAGGCATATGCTATGATCGGTCACTCCTCATATCAAGCATATATATGATGCGTATGATCATGAATCAAGAACTATACTAAACATGTTATACGGTGATGGATATTGTTCATAACAAAGATGGGCCTAGACGGCCCTAACAATGGGCCCTAAGGAGAATCATAATGTGGATATTTAACCAATATTATTCTTACAATGTGGACGTCAAACTAACATTGCTCCCAAGGCACGGCTGCGATAAACATCATTACTCAAACCATGGGACTTGTGTACATCCTATTGGGCCTCGACCTATAGGCCTTAGTTACATCAAATGGGCCTCCTAACATGGGCTTCATATATATTAAGGTGGGCCTCAATGGATGGGCCATAACTACATCAAGATGGGCTTAAACATATGGGCCGATTAAATGGGCCGAGTCGAATGGGCCGAATCAATCGGGCCAAGTCAAATGGGCCTCAGGTATATCAAATTGGGCCCACCCTCATATATTTTTGAGATTCGACCTATTCACAAGTTAACATAGAGATAGATGAAATGAAAACATATAGAAATTACCATGGCCCTTAGGAGTTTGAACGGTGGATGACACCGTCCACTATGTAAATGGTGGGGGTCACTTGAACTTTAGATTTGGCTCACCACTATTTTTCATGCTGTAAAATGATCTCACAAATGGTTAGACGACATGGATACAACACATGCATCATGGTGGGCCTCGCCATTCAAATAATGGACGGAGTCGATAGAGCACATACATCATTGGGGCCATGTCAGGGGGATAAAACACGTACATCTAGGGTGGGTTCCACATATGTGGACCATTAAATAATTAAAAAAAGATAAAAGACAAACATCCAAGATCACCCATCGGCTTCTACTCACACCCTAGGCTTCCTTGGCTCCTTAGCTTCGATTCCAACGGAGGAGATGAGGTTTGGATGGTGGAGATGGGAGATGAGAGGGTGAGAAAGGTATGGGTGGTGTAAGAACTTTTTGACTTTGGGGTTGCTTGGGGAAGGGTGAGGGGTGATGGATTGATAGGATTGATTGTTCATTGATTGATGTGACTTTTTGTAGAGATTTTCTCAAAATTCGTACGTGCGACGTTTTCCTCGCACCGAACGCTAACCCACATTCCTGGTCAGAGTATCGGCTCGGCGTGCTAGTTGCGGCATCAAAACCGTGGCGACGGCGCGGTTGCTACGGTACTAGTCTTAGGTTGAATCGATTCGGATTGGCAGCATGTGAATCAGGGTCGTGCGTAAATATCGGTTAAGGGTCGAAGGTTGCCGAAATTTGACTAGAAAGACCGCGGAAGTCTACGGAACGGTACAGACAAAGACAGGGCGCTTACAGCTCTCCCCTCATAATAAAAATTTCATCCTCGAAATTTACACAATCATCGCAAGTAGATATAACTCATGAGGGAGAAGGAATATAACATCATCATATAAAATCAGAGACAACATATAAAATACAATACATGATCAGTCATCAAAGAGATGGGGATAGCGCTCTCGAATCTTGGCCTTGCGCTCCCACGAAGCCTCATCAACCAAATGGTGACTCCACTGAACCTTTACCAACAGAATGACCTTGGTCCAGAGGACCTGCTCCTTCCGATTAAGGATATGAACTGACTGCTCGATGTAAGAAGCATCCTCACGAACCTCCAGCGACTGCCAATCAATAACCGGAACTATGTCTGACCCACACTTCCTCAACATAGAGACATGAAAAATGTTGTGGATGCTAGACAACTGAGATGGCAAGGCAAGTTGATAGGCCACGGCAGCAACGCGCCCAGTGATCTCAAAAGGTCCTATGAATCTTGGAGCAAGCTTGCCCTTCACACCAAAACGAACTACGCCCTTCATGGGCGAGACCTTGAGATATACATGGTCCCCCACATCAAACTCCAAGGGACGACGCTGACGATCAACAAAACTCTTCTTACGGCTCTGAGCTGTGCGCATCCTCTGCTTGATGCTATCGATTGCCTCTGATGTCTCCAGCACAAGCTCGGGACCTAGGAGACGGCGCTCTCCAACCTTGGTCTAACAACTCGGTGATCTGCATGGTCTGCCATATAGTGCCTTAAAAGGAGTCATGCCGATGGTCGCCTGATAGCTGTTGTTGTATGCGAACTCAGCCAATCGCAGATGCTCATCCCAGCTACCCCCAAAATTAATCGCGCAAGCTCGAAGCATATCCTCAAGGATCTGGTTAACCCTCTCGGTCTGGCCATCGGTCTGCGGATGGTACGTGATACTGAGTTGCAACTCAGTCCCCATCGCTCTCTGAAAGCTCCCCTAAAACTGAGACGTGAACCTCGGGTCTCGGTCAGAAACGATCGAGACTGGAACGCCATGCAGTCTCACAATCTCCTCGACGAATAACATCACAAGCCGGTCCAAAGGCCAAGTCACACGAATCGCAAGAAAATGTGCCGACTTCGTTAGACAATCCACAACAACCCAGATGGCGTCACGACTGCGCTGAGTCCTTGGCAAACCCATAATGAAATCTGTCGACACGTGCTCTCATTTCCACATCGGGATACTCAACGGCTGTAATAGACCAGGGGGTCTCTGATGATCGGCCTTGACACGCTGGCACGTGTCACACTCGGCAACAAAACTGGCGATCTAGCGCTTCATCCTTGTCCAAAAATAATGTTGCCTCATGTCACGGTACATCTTCGTCAAGCCAGGATAGATAGAAAATCGCGATCGATGCGCCTCGGTTATAAGATCTCTGCGTAACTCAGTAATATTTGAGACACATAATCGGCTTCTGAAGTGAAGTCCACCATCTGTACCAATCTGCCAATCTACCTGACTCTCGGATGCCAACTCAGCCATATAACTCTGCAACGACTCATCAGCCTGCTGAGCCTCGATCACCCTTACAATAAGAGAGGGTTGAATCCACAGGCTCGATAACTGCACGATAGAAAACTGCAGGCCAAACTCAAAATCATACTCTGCTACATCCTTAAGCATCTGCCACTCCTGAATCATCATATGCGCCACCAGGCCTCGTGGCTGACGGCTGAGGGCATCCGCCACCATGTTCGCCTTGCCCGGGTGGTACTGAAGATCGAAGTCATAGTCCTTCAGGAGCTCCATCCAGCGCCTCTGCCTCATGTTCAACTCAGATTGCAAGAATAGGTACTTCAAGCTCTTGTGGTCGGAGAAGAGCTCGAACCTAACCCCATAGAGATAGTGCCTCCACACCTTCAGTGCGAAGACAACTGCAGCCAGCTCCAAATCGTGCGTGGGGTAGTTTAGCTCATGAATCTTGAGCTGGCGAGATACGAAGGCCACTGGCCTCCCATGCTGCATCAGGACAGCACCCAAACCAATATGCGAGGCATCGATAAATACAATAAATCCGTTACTCCCTGAGGGAAGAGTGATGACAGGAGCGAACGTCAGACGGTTCTTTAACTCTATAAATGTTCACTTGTAGTTGTCGCTCCAAATAAACTCTGTACCCTTCCGAGTCAACTTGGTCAGTAGGGCTGCAATATGGGAGAAACCCTCAATAAAACGCCGGTAGTAACCCACTAAACCAAGGAAACTGCGGATCTTGGACGCAGTCGTGGGCTGGCCCCACTGACGCACTGCCTCAACCTTTGAGGGGTCCATTGCGACACCCTCCCTCGTCACCACATGACCGAGGAACTTCACTTCCTCCTGCCAGAACTTGCACTTCTCTAGCTTCGCATACAGCTGGTGTGCGCGAAAGGTCTACAACGTAACCTTTAAATGCTGCTCGTGCTCCTCACGGGTCCTCGAATAGATCAGAATGTCGTCGATGAAGACTACAACAAACTGATTGAGATAAGGGCGGAAGACCTCGTTCATCAACTGCATGAATATCGCAGGTGCATTGGTTAGTTCAGAGGACATGACCTGGAACTTAAAATGACTGTATCATGTCCTGAAAGCTGTCTTCAGAATGTCTTTCTCTCGGACCCAAATTTGATGATAACCGGAACGCAAGTCAATCTTCAAAAAGAACTGTGTACCTTGCAGCTGATCAAATAAATCATCAATCCTCGAGAGTGGGTACTTGTTCTTGATCGTGACTTTGTTGAGCTCGCAGTAATCTACGTAGAGCCTCAACAAGCCATCTTTCTTCTTCACGAAGAGTATCGGCACTCCCCACGACGAACTGCTCGGACGAATAAACCCCAACTCGCGCAACTTATCCAACTGCTTCTGCAGTTCCCGTAACTCCAATGGTGCCATATGATATGGGGCCTTCGAGATAAGCACGGTACCGGGCACGAGATCAATCTGAAACTCGGTGAGTCGGCGAGGTGGTAATCTCGGAATCTCCTAAAACACATCAGAAAAATCACAAACAATCTGCATCTGATCAATACAAGCTGCAACCAGCTCCTCAATGGCACAGGACATTAAGCAAGACAACGGCTCTCCTTAGGGCTCTGCAATGAATTGAAACTGCGGCAAGCCTGGTATACAGAAAGTGACGATTCTCGCGGAGCAGTCCAAGATGGCGTGGTACTCGGCAAGTCAATCCATGCCTAAGACAACATCGAAGTCTGACATCGGCAGCACATATAAGTCGGTGGGCAAGAAAATCTCTCCCACTAGTACGAGGCAAGACGAGCAGAAGTGGCCTAATACTGTAGTCTTCCCCAAGGGTGTCGATACGGTCAACCCCTCTCGAGCAAACTATGTCAGCAATCCAGTCGAACGACAGAATCCCTCAGACATAAATGAGTGCGAAGCACCAGAATCAAACAAGACTGGAGCAATGCATGCAGATACTAGAAGTATACCCTCAATGATTCCTCCAGATGATTGAGGATCCTGCTGGGCCACGTAAAATCTAGCTTGAGCCGGCTGGGGAGGTGCCTGTCCCCTTTAAGCGTGTTGCTGTTGCTGTTGTCGCTGAGACGGTCAAAACTGCTACCTCTGCTGTGGCGGCCTCGGAGGCTGGTGCTGATGCTGATGCTACTGCTGAGGTGGCCTCGGTGGTGGGGGCTGTTGTCTCTGCTGCTGTGCGGGTCTCTACTGCTACTGTGGTGGAGGTCTCTCCTGTTGCTGTGGTGGAGGCTGTTGTGGACCTCTCAGCTCTGCTGCTGCTGGGGGCGAGGACACTCCCACATACGGTGCCCCATCACACCGCACCCAAAACAGATGTCGGTGAACTACCTCGAAGGTGGTGCTGGAGGTGCTGCTGGCGCTAGAAAGGCTAGGCGACCTGTGCCCCTCTGCTGCTGTGGTCGATGCTGCTGCGAGTCACCGGAAGGAGTGTGCCTCTTCCTGGTCTACTACTCGACCGCGATCGATCCGAGAACCGCCCACTCACCCTAAAAATCGGGCCTTCATACCACTCCTCGAAAGTGGGAGCTCGTGCCCAATAACACAGCCTCGAAGACCATAACGCAAACTGTCCTCGAATCGGCGGGCTCTTCGCTCCTCGTCGTCCACTAAGTACGGTGTAAATTTGGATAGTGCTACAAAACGAGCCGCATACTGAGCCATCGTCATATCACCCTGTACCAGAGCCTCGAACTCCAACACTCGCTGTCGTTGGATGTGATCAGGGAAGTACTGCCGGTCAAACCGATCTACAAAATCCTCTCAGGTCCATACAAAATCAGTGCCCGCTGCTTGGGAGACTGACATCCACCAGTGCTCAGCCTCACCATGGAGAAGAAATACGGCTAATCGGACTTGCCGCTCGGTCGTACATCCCATCGTATCAAATATCTTCTCTACATCGGTGTGTCATCTCTCAGCTACCATCGAGTCTGGCTCGTCTTTGGAAACGAGGGGGATCGAGTCGTCGAAACTCTCGAAGAAGGGCACTCGAGCGATCCTGCTCGGCCTGCTCTGGTGAAACAACAAGGTGTTTGCCCTGCCCCTGTAGTGCGGCGGTCACAACCTGCAACATCTGCTGTAACTGGGAAGCACTCACGGATACGGTCGGATCCGCACCGGTCACTGGTAGAGGAGCTGCATCCCTAGGCTGGATAGTAGGAATCTCTGGTAGAGGAGCTGCATCCATATGTTAGGTAGTAGGAATCTCTGGTGGTGGAGCGGGGATCGTCGGTGGTAGTGTGAGAGTCTCAGGTGGTGGTGCGGGAATCGATCGGGTCACTCTCCTGGGCATCTTGTCCTACAGGGAAGAGCAAAGGCACCTATCAACTTGAAAACTCTCGAAGGCACGCACGTTAAGGGTCAGTAACAGTATATCACTAAGCTATCCAGACTTAGGACTTAATCATTCTAAACTCATAGCAAACATGTAATGTTGTTCTTAGTTATTCCCAAGCTATGCTCTGATACCAACTTCTGTCACACCCCAAATTCGAAAATCGGGCTCACAAAATTTCTGATCGCTGAATCCGGTGCCGACAGCCTTCGTAGAACCCCATTCTCGGCTCCCAGCGCCCATACGTTAGGTTCCGATCCTGGGATACTATAAGGAGGATTTTCAACATCAGTTTAATTCGTAATAAGCATAACCAAAGGCATAACCCACAAACAACAACCAAAAACTCCATCATATTTTTACTATGATAAAAAACTTTACAAGTACAATGAATATAAAGGGAAATACAATGAGAATGGACAAAAAGCTCCAAAAAGATCTGCTCTGCACTCCTGCCTCAGCGCTGTTATGTCCCAATATCACCTGCACGCAATGGTCATGCATAAGTTTATAGAAAGCTTAGAGGGTGGTGAAAGTGTGTGCGCAAGGTAGTAATACAGATATGCAGTATCAGAGTAATACGAAACATACTGATGAATCCATGAATACCACTAGCCGTACCAAGGCAATGGGATGTAAGGCATGAATGATGTTGGCCATACCAAGGCCATGTGATGCGAGATGCAACTAAAGCATACAAATCCTATTCTATATCCACATATCCATACTGCTCAAATCTGGAATATCACCGGGGTCTAGTACACTCTAAACCAGATTGCCGCCCCATCACGCACAATAAGGTAAGTGGAAGAGACCTCACTATCCACCTGCCAATATCAAGCTCGGCTCGTCGATAGCGGACCCATTCCTCGAGTTGGTCAAACTCAGCCTAGCATTGCCCCCTCCTCTCGGGCGGGTAAGGCCGCACCCCCTTCCAATCGACCACGACATAGTGGAAAGCGCGACCTTCTAGTAATCAGTCCTAGGCACTTATGCACTCACTCGGTCTAGACGTTGGAGCAACCTCTTGGTACCATAAGGGTTTAAGGACTTTCACCCAGGGATATCTATATCACCCTATGTAGAACGAGATTTTCGGTATCTAATCCTGCCAACCAAGATACGCCTGTGGAGGCTACGGCTCTGATGTCGCTAGGGTGTATAGTACCATATCACACAATGTGAATGCATAAATCACGCTATCCAGTTATGCAGCAATCCTGCGTGTATCGTGTGCTTATGTAGGGCAACATCGCCTCTCCGTGAGCCCCTAATCAATCTGTTCAAAGGCATATACTATGATTAGTCACTCCTCATATCAAGCATACATATGATGCGTATGATCATGAATCAGGAACTATACTAAACATGTTATACGGTGATGGATGCTGTTCATAACAAAGATGTGCCTAGACGGCCTACAAGTATGGGCCTGACAATGGGCCCTAGGGAGAATCATAATGTGGACATTTAACCAATATTATTCTTACAATGTGGACGTCAAACCAACATTGCTCCCAAGGCACGGCTGTGATAAACATCATTACTCAAACCATGGTAGGGTCACACATTGTAATGGACTTGTGTACATCCTATTGGGCCTCGACCCATAGGCCTTATTACATCAAATGGGCCTCCTAACATGGGCTTCATATATATCAAGGTGGGCCTCAACGGATGGGCCATAACTACATTAAGATGGGCCTAAACATATGGGCCGATCAAATGGGCCGAGTCGAATGGGCCGAATTAATCGGGCCAAGTTAAATGGGCCAAGTCAAATGGGCCTCAGGTATATCAAATCGGGCCCACCCTCATATATTTTTGAGATCCGACCTATTCACAAGTTAACATAGAGATAGATGAAATGAAAACAAATAGAAATTACCTTGGCCCTTAAGAGTTTGAACGGTGGATGACATGGTCCACTATGTAAATGGTGGGGGTCACTTGAACTTTAGATCTGGCTCACCACTATTTTCATGCTGTAAAATGATCTCACAAATGGTTGGACAGCATGGATATAACACATGCATCATGGTGGGCCCCGCCGTTCAAATAATGGATGGAGTCAATAGAGCACATACATCATTGGGGCCATGTCAGGGGGATAAAACACGTACATCTAGGGTGGGTTCCACATATGTGGACCATTAAATTAAAAAAAAAGATAAAAGACAAATATCCAAGATCACCCATCGGCTTCTACTCCCACCCTAGGCTTCCTTAGCTCCTTAGCTTCGATTCCAACGGAGGAGATGAGGTTTGGATGGTGGAGATGGGAGATGAGAGGGTGAGAAAGGTATGGGTGGTGTAAGAACTTTTTGACTTTGGGGTTGCTTGGGAAAGGGTGAAAGGTGATGGATTGATGGGATTGATTGTTGATTAATTGATGTGACTTTTTGTAGAGATTCTCTTGAAATTCATACGCGTGGCATTTTTCTCACACCGAACGTTGACCCACATCTCCTAGTCAGAGTATCGCCTTGGCGCGCGAGTCGCGGCTTCGGAACCGCGACGACGGCGCGGTCCCTAAGGTACTAGTCTTAGGTTTAATCGATTTGGATTGACGGCATGTGAATCAGGGTCGCGCGCAAATATCGATTAAGGGTCAAAGGTTACCGAAATTTGACTGGGAAGACCGTGAAAGTCTACGGAACGGTACAGACTATGACACGGGGCTTACAGACTGCCTTGACTAGTGAGTCAAGTTCAACACATAACTCCAAGGATGGCTGAAAAAGGAGGTCTCTATCAATTGTAAGGAATGTTTTCACCGCTTGATCACTAGCCTCAGGAGAGAGTTTCAAGTCAAAAGATGGTCAAGCCCCCATTAACTCAGAAGGGAGTTTGGAAGCAGGTCATGCATCCCAAGTTTCCGGCTGTTCCCGAAGCAATGACCCTAACTCAGAAACGTCGTTGGTATTAGCATAAAGCGGCCATGAAGAAAGAATTGGCAAAGATTGAAGATGCATCTCGGTCAAAAACCGTGCAGTCATGGCCATTCTGGAGAATTCCTCAGTCATAGGAACATTAATTGACCATGGATACGGCTGAGGTAGTTTTACAGCTCGTTTTGTATGAACAGGGCATGGAGGTTGCTACCCAGCCTAATGGGTCAGTAGGAGCAAGGGATATTGATGACAACAATAATTTGTGTGATCATCCCAATGATGAATGCTTTTAAGGAGAAGATTGACTGATAAACAGACTGGTAGCAATGGATGAAGCATTACAAGTATCTTCACCTACTTCTATTACAAGGGCGATTGGCTGATAATACGCAAGTTGGTTGAGAAACACTAGGGGGCAATGTTCAAGTTCGGAGATTGTGTTTAGGACATTGCCACCCGTAGTCTTTCATTGCAATATGCTGCTCACTTTACCCTCTAATTTTTAAGCCAAGTCAGCCCAACCGAGTGAGATGGTGAGAGATGTAGAAGAACTTAGTTCCCCTGTAGTAATACATCACGCTTCCTTTCCTCTAAAAGAGGTAATCGAATGGACACTAGAAGTGGGTAAAGCGCCATAGGTAAATACTGTCACTATAGAATCATGAGCAACATTTGAAAGGGTGGTCATAGAAAGGCTCACCTATGACATGACATAACATCTCAAAACGTTGTATATATCGGTTCATCTCGTAGGTTGTCAAGTCACCAAAATTCTAGTCAACAATGGGGCTGTCGTCAATATTCTCCCATTAAGAATGATGCCAAAACTAGGGAAGACTACAGCCGATTTAATTCCATCTGAAGTAACAGTTAGTAACTTCATTGGCCATGTCATAAATACGCATGGTGTCTTACCGGTCGACTTGACTGTGGGAATGAAAATGTTGTTAGCCCAATTCTTCATGGTCGACACCTCATCTAGTTATAATGCTTTGGTCGGAAGGGATTGGAATTGCTCGGAAGGGATTTGATTCACTCGTTTACGTGTATTCCATCATCCCTACATCGGTTCATAATCTTTTAGAACCAAGATAAATTTGAGTTGGTCTTGGCTGATAACAAACTCTTTTTCGCCACTTTGAAAGCAAATGAGACCTACTACTATGGGGACGAAGTAGGGCCGGTTCAGTTTATCAGGAGAAACAAGTATGGTCGTCCAACCGGGATATATATCAGTCAAGAAGAATCCAGAAAGCATCATGCAAGATATCAGGAAAATAATTCATCCAATCGCTAACCTGCCAAGGGATTTTATTCCTTTTTGGTCAATTCCACACTACACCATCGAAGAAATTCCAAGATTAGTATGCCAAAAAATATACAACAAATGGCCAACTTCACGGCTAGAATAAGAAGGCTTAAAGAAAGACTTAGGGATGCCAACGATGGTTGTTTCATGAATTTGGCCGACACAAATGTTCTAGCCGACGAAGAAGAGATGGACTTGAAATTGAAGGAAGCAACTGATAAGTTAGAAGACTCTCAGGCCCAGGTTCTGGATCCCTTAGTTGAGGTGAATCTATGAACTAAGTAAAATCCTAAGCCAACTTTTATCAGTGGGCTGCCTAGGCCGCAAGACAAAGTTGAGCTTATTAGTCTATTAAGAGAGTTCGTCAACTGCTTCGCATGGGACTATCACGAGATGTCGGGGTTAGATCGAAGTTTGGTCGAGCATAGATTAATAACAAAAGAAGGATATCGACCACACAAGTAACTGCCCAGGTGGATGATAACAAACGTAACTCAAAAAATAAAGGAAGAAATCAAGTGGCTATTAAAGGTTGGTTTCATCATGCCTATTAAGTATGTTGAGTGGATCTCAAATGTGGTTCAATTATAGAAAAGAAGTGTATATTGTGGGTTTGCATCAATTTTAAAAATTTAAATCTGGCAACACCAAAGGATGAATATTCGATGCATGTGGCCGATCAGCTGATCGAGAGAGCAGTCATGCATTGGATGGTATCCTTCATGGATGTCCATTTTGGGTATAATCAGATTTATATCATTTTGGATGATGTGCTAAAAATGGCATTCAGATGTCCTAGCCCTTTGGAAACATATTGTTGGTGGTGATGCCATTCGGGCTCAAGAATGCATAGGCCACATATCAGAGGGTGATCAATACTATATTCCATGATATGATCAGCCAGTTTATGGAAGTATACGTCGATAGTGTAGTGGTTAAGTCGGCCAATGCGAAAGATTATTTTTCTCATTCACATAAGTCATTTGAGTGAACGAGACTGCATAAGCTGAAAATGAATTCCCTTAAATGTGCTTTTGGAGTGTCAGCTGGTAATTTTTTGGGATTCTTAGTACATCAGCGAAGGATCGAGGTAGACTAGAATAAGGCTTGTGCAATCATAAATGCTCACCTGCCAAGGAACAACCTAAAATTGTAGCATTTTCTTGGCCATGTCAAATTTATGCGGATATTTATATCTAATTATACAGAAAATACTAATATTTTTCTCTATTGATAAAACTATAGGGAATTGAATTCAAGTGGGAGGGAGAATATTATTAGACTTTTAAAAAGATTAAAGAATATCTGATGAAGCCACCATTATTAATGTTGTCAGTCAAAGGCCGACCTCTCAAGTTGTATGTCCTGGCATCAACAGAGTTAGTCGAAGCCCTTATAGCCCAAGACAACGACAATTAGAAAGAGTGTATAGTTTACTATCTAAGTCGAACGCTCCTTGATGCTGAAAAATGTTTTTCTGCAATAGAAAAGTTGTGTTTATCTTTGTACTTTATGGCTACCAAATTGAAGCATTATTTGTTGGTCAAAAGAGTTAATGTAATAACATTGACTGATCTAATGAAATATATGTTAAATTAGCCGATTTTGAATGGCCGTATTGGCAAATGGTTCTGGCTTTATCTAAATTTGATATTTGTTATTTTCTCCACAAGGCAGTAAAAGGTCAGACGATAGCCAACTGGCTAGCTTTTTCCAGAGGTATTAGATTTGTGTTATACATATTTAACTCCGTTAAAGCTGATTTTTTTGTAGTTCGAAGACCCATGAAGCATCAAGGGCCAAGGTTATCTTGATCGCACTAAATGGAAATAGACAGGAAATTGTATTTTAATTAGAATTCGAGTGTACTAATAATCAGGCCGAATCTTAGGCTATGATAATCGGCTTAAAATTGTTAATGGAGTTTGGTGCATGAAATGTAATGATCATGGGTGATTCATAACTGGTAATAAATCATATGGAAGGATTGTTCAAGTGCAATAGCCCAACACTGTTGCCATATTACACCTTGACATCCCAATGTTATATGACTTTGATGAGGTGAAATTGATGCATGTTATTCAGGACCACAATATGGATACCAATGAAATGACACAACTGGTTGTAGGGCTAGATATCCTGAAGGGATCGTCCGAGAGAACGGTCACCGTGCAAAGGAGGTCTTTGTCTTCAGTCTTCAAAAGAGAAATAATTATGGAAGTATGTCAAGTCGAAGTAGAAGAAGATAACTGGAAAGCTCCTCTCATGGGCTATCTTCAAAATTTATGGACTAAAGCTAGTTGGGATTTGAGGAAATGTGTCATTAATTATGTCATGATCAATAGCAAATTATATCGAAAAGGGGCTGATGGTGTATTGCCGGGGAGCTTGGCCAAAGGAGAAGTCATGTTAACAATGGGTAACGTTCACAAAGAATTATGTAGAGCTCACTAGGCTGGGAGAAAAATGAGACTCACACTTAGGTGTTATGGGTATTTGTAGGAGACAATGATGGTCGATTGCATTCGATACCCCAAAGGATGTGAAGCATGCTAGAAAAATGGGCTGATTTAGCACATGCCTGCTGCCGAGATTCACTCAATTATCAAGTTGTGGCCTTTTTTAGAACGGGTGATTGATTTAATAAGTCAAATTCATCCATCCTCAATGTGCATGGATTATTTCATCATTGTGGTTATTGACTACTTCACCAAGTGGGTGGAAGTGAAAACTATGAAGGGAGTCAGCCACTGGGAGATTATCGAATTCATTGAGACTTATATCATCCATAGGTTCAAAATTCCAAAGTCAATCACTATGGATCGAGAAGCAGCATTTTTAGCAAAGGAAGTGAGAGCTATGACCAACAAGTATAAAATCAAAATTCTGCATTCAATGTCATATTATGTATAAGCCAATGGTCAAGCCAAGGCCAGTAAAAATATAATAAAGAATATCCTAAGGAAAATGATTGAAGAAAATTTTTGTAAGTGGCATACAAAACTTTCAAGGCACTTTGGACGTACATGAATTCACCCTGTACTGGTATTGGAATGAGTCTGTTTGCATTAACACAAGGACACGACGTAGTGGTGCCTTTTAAGATTATTGTACCATTCTTGAGAGTCGCGCATCAAGCCAGACTAACCCATCCCAAGTTTGTAGAAGCTATGCTGGTTGAGTTCAAAAAATTAGATGATACCCATATGAGGGTCTTGAATTTGATCATCACCAACAAGGCTATTGTCGCCCGGGTGTATAAAAAAAGGGTAAAAGGAAATCCTTTAGAGAATGAGATAAGGTTTGGAAAGTGGTGCTACCGATAGGGCACAAAGACCATACCTTGGGTAAAAAAATAGTCACCCACTTGGGATGGGCCCTATGATGTTGTCCAAGTCCTTAAAAGTGGAGCCTATCTCTTGTGTGATATGAATGGAAAGATTATTAAAACTCTGATCAATTGTCTATTCTTAAAAACCTACTATCCTTCCTTATGAGAGAGTACAAGATCAAGTCGAGTAACATAAAGAGATCAATAAGTGCCCTACCACTAACCTAAGAAAAAAAAAAGAACTATTTTACTATAATAGGAAGAGGGAAGTACATGCATAAAAAATATGTATATAGTTAAGAAGCACAATCGATTGATTGAGCAGTTCGGCTATAAGTCACCTTGACCTCCTTGAAGTCCCTAAGAGCAGATTCCTCAGTCTTCTTGGCTAATACCTCATTACTGCTCCACAACGGATACTCGGTCGTGGAATGGTGGAGGAAGCCTATCACTTCGTCAAGACAGTAGCCGATAGCTTCGATATCATTTTTAGTTTTCTTCTATTAAGCATTGATTTCTTGCGATCGAGTTTGGTATAGTTCAATCTAAGACTCGATGAAGGCCATGAGCTCTTGAAAGTCAGGTTGATCTCATCTAGGATATAGACATGTGGCCTCCGAGAGATTGACAACCAGATCGTTGCACTGGGCTTCAAGCGATTACAACATCGCCTTATTGAAATGATGTTGGAGAACCCGATGCAAGCGTCCTTTCCAAGCAGCATCATAATGGGTTGAGAGAGTGTTGTATTCAACATAAATGGTCGACTGCTCCCTCAGTAGGCGAATATGTCATCGCAATTCTAAGTCGGTCGTGGAATAAGTATCTCCAAGACGTTGTAATTTTGTTAGAACCTCTAAGAGTTGTCATAGAGGTTTGTCAGTCCAAGATGCCTCATTGGCATCCCTGACAAAGGAGGAATGTGAGAAGTATTCGATTCCCTCAGTAAAGATCTCCTTCAAGAAAGTCAGCGAGTACGAGTAGAAGATTGCAGAAGCCATGGAGATCTGGAGTCTATAAGTTGAGTAAGAGCAGAAGTGTGATGCAAATTCAGAAGGAAGTGGCATTTTTATAAGCAACGTGAAGAGCAATTAATGCATGCGTTGGATAAGGTGCGGCAGTTGGAATGACCGAATCCAGTGGTGCGACGCCGGTTCAGTTCCTAAGAAGTTGGGGTGCATGGCCGCAATAAATGTTGATTCCTTAAAAAGTGGCATGCACGACTCCCCTTCTCTCTGTCTAGTCAATAAGCGGTTATAAATGAAAATAATAATTTTTAAAAAAAAAACAAAAAAAAAAAAACTAAGTACTGGGTGACCAAGCTTTAAAGAAAGGATCGATCGACGTGATTGAGTAAGAATCGACAGCAATCCAATCAACGATATTTCTTTGCATATAGCCAGCTAGGGAGGTAACCATTCAAGTAATTCAATCCCCTTTTTAAGTTCATTTTTTTTGTTCATGGTACATGTAGCCTGAGAAAAATAAATAAATTTATCGGCCCAGTATCCTGAATGTGTCCGATTGCAGTAGTGATGCCATTATTCGACGTCCTGGAATACCAATTCGACACCAAATTCTGGTGGGAATAATGTTGTTATGCGTTGTATAAAATAGATGATGGTGACATGAAAATGAAATGAAATAAAAGTTTATTTAAAGAAAAAGAAGGCCAACGGCCGCGTTACTGAAAGGGAAATTAAGCAAGAATGACCAACTGTCGAGTAGAAGTGCTTAGGCATATTGTACCATGATTTCTTCAAACTTCTCGAGGAGTTACAGTTTTTCAACCTCCACATCTTCCTTCCATGGCTTCTAGTTAAACCCGTCCTCCATGAAGATAGGTAAGAAGTACAAGAGTTAGTCGACATGGTTACCAGCCGAGAAAACTCTATTTTTAGCATACCTCTAGCCAGTAAGGCTCACACGCGATCAAGCATGGTAGTTGGCGATCTGGGAATCGATAAAGGTGGGAAGATCCTTTAGAATGGAAGGATCCTTGGTAGCGTAAAAAAGTTCTTTCTCCTTGATGCCTTTAAGGTGCTCAGTGCGCTGTACTTGAAGCATTCGAAGCAAAGTACGGTTGAATTGATGAATTTGATTCCACCGAAGGTGATTGTTCCATGCTCGTTCATAAGTATCGCCCATGGGCAGAGATTCTTCTTGAGTAGCAGTTTGTTGTCTCAGGTACTCAGCGATCCTCTCAAACTTGAATACAAGTTGAAAGTATCGATTGCCAAGGTAATGAAATCTCTCAGTACTTCAAGATTTCCGTGGGCAGAGCGTCCAATTCATCAGCTTCAAAAGCTTCTCCAATGAAGAGATTGGTATCGAACAGAAGGGAACATTGGCCAAAATCGACAAGGCCATAGTTGAAAATCTCTTTCAGGTAGATCTTCACATGATCAAGGAAAGATGAAGAGTTTTGGTTGGAGGCCATGTATGCTGAGTAAAGGAGTTTCAAGAAATGTTGGGTTTTAGTGTAAGTTCATAGCAGGGTTTAATGTGGTTTGTGTAGGCAATTATGAACCCCAAGTTTGATGCATCATAGGTAGTTATGGCATATAAAGACATTTTGCGTCCTCAGGAGATAGGAATGTGTAGCCGACATAGCAATTATTTCGGCTAAAGGAATGCACGAATCATTGTTCCATGCATGCCACATCATCAGTTGGTTATTCGAATTGCTAAAGAAGAAAAAAAGAAGAGAGAAAAATGCTAAGTAAAGACAACCGATGATAAAAAGTGGCTCGATGGCGGATTCCATTAATCAACAGAAGGTTACAAAAAGTAGAAAGAAAGCTAAAACTTGAAAGTGGAAAATTGATGGATCGCAGCTTTCACTTCTTCTCATGTCTCCTTCTTCTTCGACAAGATGGCCTGATGTTTTATGACTGAAGGTCGAACCTGGCTGATTGCCTTTGTTTGAGCTTTAGCAGATACGGCCAAGTCCTTGACAATTTTTCTCTTTCAGTCATGCTCAACACTCTTATCCTCGAAGTTCCTCTTCAATGTCATCAGTTGCACTTATAGAGAAACGATTTGTATGCTTATATCTTCCAATCTAGCCTCGAATTTATTCAATTCTTTATACTAGCTGACAATTTCTCAGCAATGTCACTGGTTGTACTACCTGGGAAGCTGATGTTACGTGCTTAGATTCAAGGTGTTCAATCGTAACAGGGAGCTCTTAATTCTCCCTAATCAGATCTACAAAATCCCTAAGTGCTGGCAGTTTTATCAAAATGCTCTTATCTGAATGAGAGAAGACTTGATAGCGATCGATCAATTCGGAAAGCTTCTCAATCATTTCGATTGATGCAATCTCCGATGCTCCCGAGTGTATAAGGGTTTGAATTTCTTCTTTGAGATATTATAACTCAGTGGGGGGTATAAGAGACTCAGCCACAATGATATCGCTGCTAAGATCCTATCGGAGAGAGGAGAGAATGTCTTCAACTAGGAGAGCATATTCGGTCTTCATGGAAGACGTTGAGGCATTGTCCATTGGTATCAGCATTGGCAATGGAATTGATGCCAAAGGTGGAAGGAAAATGTCAGTTGCTAGGACCTCCACTGTTGCTTGATCAGGAGCGATGACCTCGCATGTTGTGCAACAAGAGTGGTTCTTCATCTTTAAGAAGAGGCTTTGCGGTTGAAAGAAGATGCTAAACAGAGAAAGGAGTGGATCAAGAAGATGATCCTCTTCTAGAGCTTTGTGGAGTCGTAGTCAGGGGGTGCTCGTCTCTTTCTTCTTCTTCATCTTCTTGATTAAAAATGATGGTCGGTGTCTAGGGACATTTAACCATGTATGCAGACTATTGAGGGTCAAAATATTGCATATTGGACCCCATTTATTACTTGGTTTTATGAACATGATAATGCTTAATGTTTTATTTTAACCATGTTTGTGTTACAAGGTAGATTTAAGAGCTTGGATTAAAAAGGATGCTAAAAGCATGGATTTAATGCTCAAGAATCACCAAAGCCAGTGGACAGATTAACCATTAATTTTGGGCCACCTGGTCTCTGGATATACTTCAAATTTTGGACCCAACCACTTAAATTAGGTGGAGAAACCGGATGGATGGAATAGATTGCCCCTACTCAGCAAGACGGGCCCCACTTCATGTTGCCGGTGTACACACCGCTCTGTCTGTACCGGACCAGAGAGCAGGGCAACCGACCCGCACAATCCCGAACGAATTCGGAATTTCAAAATCCCGCAGCGAAACGTCCGAGGACAGACTTGCGAACGGTCCTGATGGGGCACAATCTTGGATCATCAGTCCGATCTGGACCATCCATTAGACTCCAACGGTCCTTCTGATCCAGACCTAGAGGAGGAAATCGGAAGAGGACAGTGAGAACGGCGTCCCTGTGTTCAAACGTAGGATGGACGGTATGAGCAGGGAGCTGCGGTCCATCTCTATGGGCCATTATTTCGATCTGGAAACCATTAATTCTACCGAAATTCCACCAAGAATTCGATGGAAGGAATGGATTCCTCCAACTCCAGAAAATACAGGGCCCACCATCAACATGCAGCAGATCTTACGCAGGAAGAAATGCCTGAGTAATCCGGACGTTTCGGTGATTTGGACGAGCGAATGACGGACCAAGAAGCTGATCTAAACCATCCAATCGCTAGGAAATGGGATTTCAACCCTTCCCACATAGTCAGATTGACTGATCTAAACGGACAGTCACCCTAAAACAGAGTAACCGCAAGATGTTTTCCATGGTTTCACAACGCAAGAATAGAACTTGCGCAGGTCCGTTTCGCAAGAGAATTTGCTGGAGAGAATACGACCATCTTATAAATAAGGTGTCGCCCAACGCTGAGAGGAGGACGTGAGCAAGAGGAGTGAGACAGAAAGGACCGGTCGACTGTCTCCATCAAGAGTTTTTTTTCTTCCCTTTTTCTTAATTATTTTTTTTCTAGAGATTCTAGTTCAATCATGTCTGTGATTGGCTAAACCTCTTAGCTAGGGCTAAGAGGTGAAGCTTGTAGCATGATGGGTTGTTTTCTAGTGGTTTGATTCATGTTGTTGAACTCTCTTTGATTTTATTTTGATTATAAGAAATCCTTTTAGCTTTTAATGGTTTGTTGTGACTTAAATTACAATAGATTTGTGGTAGCTTTGAGTATGTTCTTTTTATTATTGAGATTGTGAATTTAGGAAATCCTGTTGTTCACCATCATCCCCTGGGCATGGTTGGATGATGGAATCCTTCCTAACTCTCACAATTCCCCCAGATTGGTTGTGGATCGGTAAATTCTGTTTTTTGCTTTGTCTCATGGGCATAGTTCTGTGATGGAATCACTTCTAGTTCTCAGACCTCTCATCCATTGAGAACTAGATCAAAGGAAGTTCAGATTTGATTTTTAATGAGTTATCTTTCAATTTGATAAGATGGAACTCTGATTCCAGTTGTGTTCGTGAATCAAGTATAGATCTCCCTGATCTCTACAAGTGGATCCTTGAAAACCCTAGTTTCCCTCCTTTGAATTTACAAGTTTTTTACAATTACTCCCTTAAATTTTCTAAATTTAGATTTTCATCTTCTTCTAGTTCTAGTTGCTCTCAGAAGACACATAAGTTCAGTCCCTGTTAATTCGACCTCGGTCTTACCGAGATTATTACTACATCGCGACTTTACACTTGGGGCTGTGAACAATTTTTAGCGCCATTGCCGGGGACTAACGGTTGCGTTTTTCTAAGATTAGCTAGTTTTGATATTAGTTTAAGATTAGGTTTTTATACTTTCTAATTTTAGGATTAGATTTTTCTATTTGATTTTTAGAAACTAACCTAACTTTTCTGTTTTATAGGATCCTAATATAGACTTTCTAAATTGGTAATCTCTTTCTAATTTTTATGTTTTCTGTCAGGGTTTGTTTTCTATTTTTAGAAACTTTCTGATTCTAGGATTTCTTTTGTTTTTAGAAACTAACTCACTTTTTAATTCTAGATTTAGAAACTTCCTATTTTTTGTTTTTAGAAACTAACTAATTTTGTTTTGTTTTGCAGGATTTTAATTAGGAACTTCTAATTTGGTAACTTCTTTCTAATTCCCTTTCTCTTTCCACTTCTAGATTTTTATTTCCATTTTCTCTTTTAGGTTTAGGTTAGAATCTGAATTTGAGGGTTAAGAGTGTCTCATGCCTAAGTGGGTCCGTGATAACACTCGACGTCTTTTAAGTGAAAGAGGATTGGTTGAGGGGTTATCTATCCATCGTAGGATTAGACACCGCTCGAGATCCTCAGAGTTAATTGAAGTAATAGCTGCAAATCAACCAGTAAATCAACAACTTCAACCTAGGATTGAGGAAGTCCAGGATGAGAATGAGGTGCATCAAGCACCCCTGCCTCGTACTTTAGGAGATTAATTACAATCGGCGGGGGTGAGTACACCCTCATGCATGGTTTTTTTTTTCAGAAAATACAGGACATATGGAATCAAGCCAGGGGTAATCCAACTCCTTCCAAAATTTCATGGGCTTGAATCTAAAAATTCGTATCTACACTTGAAAGAGTTTGACGAGATTATAGCCACTCTATACTTTCCAAACTTGTCCGATGACACGGTCAAGCTGAGACTCTTTCCTTGTTCTTTGAAAGAGAAAGCTAAGACATTGTTGCATTCATTACATCCTCGATCTATTGGTAGATGGAATGACATGACAAGGGAGTTCATAAAGAATTTTTTCTCATACCATAAGACGAACACCCTTAGAAAGTCGATCATGAACTTCGCCCAAAAGGAAGATGAAACATTCTTCCAATGTTGGGAGCGGTTCAAGGATCTTGTCAATTCATGCCCACAACACGGTTTTGAAACGTGGCGCATCACAAACTTTTTCTATGATGGAATGACATCTCCCATGCGCCAATTAGTCGAGACAATGTGTAATGGAGAATTTATGAATAAAAGTGTCGATGATGTGTGAGACTACTTTGATAAGTGATGAGGGTCGAATATTGCATCTCAGACCCCAGATATTACCTGATTTTACATACATGATAATGCTTAATGCTATATTTTAATTGTGTTTTTATTACAGGATGAAATCAAGAGCATGGATTGAAAAATGATATTAAAAGCATGGATTTGACGCTCCAAAGTCACCAGAGCTCAGGATGAACCTCAGAGGACCAATAATGAAGATTTTACACGCCTGGGATCTGAGTAAAACAAGCCAAAGGGGCCCGAAAAAGGTCCAGAATGCAACATCACATGGATCCCGCCATCAGATTGACATGAAACTTCATACATGAGATGGAGGCCATAAATTAACCATACATATTAAATTTCAGCTATTGAAGATCTCAAAAATGGGGACATTCGAATGTATCATCGAATTTGAGGCCCACGATCTTTGGATATGCTTGAATGCTTAAAATAAGATGGATGAATCATCAAGGGACCCATTCCATGTGATCGGCGTGCACACAGTGCACGTCCACTCGCGGTGCGCAAGCTTGTTAAAAACACACAATCATGGGACATCTCCCCCAAAATCAAGCACCATGTCTAGGCCAACTCAATCCAAAGAGAGGGGTTGAATGTATCTCCTGAAAAAGGATGATGATATGAATACTAAAGTGGCTAATCTCACTAGAAAACTCGAGGCCATGGAATTAAAGAAGGAAAAGGTTAATGAAACTGTTTGCAGTATTTGTGCTTGTAACGTTCACACAACTGAAAATTGTTCAACGATACCTGCCTTTCAAGAGGTGTTGAATGAGAAATCCAATGTCGTGAACAATTACCAAAGACCTTTTAATGAACCTACCTCCAATACATACAATCCTAGTTGGAGAAATCATCCAAACTTCAGTTGGAGGAATGGACAAACTGCTACCCCTCAAGGTTTCTTAAACCAAATTCCAAAGCAAGAGAAACCTCAAGAGGATCCGGTTCTAAAACATCTTTAAAAGCAAGAGCTTTTCAATCAGGGGATGCTACAAGCCTTTCAAGACCTTACAAAAACCATACAAGGGCTTGACATAAGGAATACGATTGGGAATAAGTGGAGCCTTCCAGCTCAACCTCTTCCCAACCCAAAACCACAATATAAAGTTAGCGACCCAAGCTCTTCACATCAAATGGAGCAAGCTAAATCTATCACCACTCATAGAAGTGGGAAGACGATTGACAAGACCATTCTGGTTAGGGCTGAAAAGCCTAAGGACCCGGAAGAAGACAATAGTGATAGACCTAGCATTGCAGCACAAGAATTAGAACCGGAACTTCAAGGCAAGCTGGTTGGCCCATTCCCCCAACGGTTGGTTGCACCAAAACCTCTCTCTAACTCTTATGACATTCTAGAGGTGTTGAAATAAGTGAAGGTCAATATTCCTCTATTAGATGAGGTTAAATAAACACTTTCATATGCCAAATTTCTGAAAGACTTGTGTACGACTAAAAGACGACAAAATATTCAAAAGAAAATCTTCTTAACCGAGAAAGTGAGTGTCATCCTAAAGCAAAATGTGCCACACAAATTTAAATATCCCGGTAGCCCAACCATACCTTGTGTAATTGAGAACTACTGAATTGAGCACACACTTCATGACTTAGGAGCAAGTGTAAATTTGTTTCCCTACTCGGTTTACAAACAGTTAGGTTTGGGTGAATTGAAACTCCTAACCACATTACAACTTGCTGATCGCTCAGTTTGTGTACTGAGAGAGATAATTGAGGATGTGTTAGTCCAGGTTGACAGATTCTACTACTCGATAAATTTTATTGTCCTGGATATGGAACCCATTAGTAACTTGAGAGCTCAAATTCTCGTCATTGTTGGTCGCTCATGCTTTGTCACTTCAAACGCAATCATTAATTGCAGGAATAGAGCCATGAGTATGTCTTTTGGGAATATGACATTGGAGTTGAATATCTTTTTCAACATAGGCAAACGGTTAAAGGATAATGACGATTTCCACAACATTAACATGATTAACTCTTTCGTGGAAGATAGAACACTTTAGACCTTATCCTCTGACCCTCTAGAGACGTGCTTGGCCCACTCCCATGATTTAAATGATGATATAATTAGAGAGACAGGTGTCATACTTAATACCGCGTCGGTACTTGAAGTTAACCGGTGGAGGCCACAATTTGAAGAATTACCCCAAACCGAAGTAGTGCCTCTACCGTCTAGCCTCAAGGCGCCAAAGCTTAACCTAAAACCATTGCCCTCAGATTTGAAATATGTTTATTTAAGTCAAGATGAGACATACCCAGTGGTGATTTCTATGGTCCAGTTGATCTTTCAACCATAATCTCCGCCATTATTTAGGGTATGGTTCAAATAATCTTTCTATATGATTCATTTTGGGAAATGCTATGATGATGTCCAAAATAGATGGATGGTGTAGTTAGTACGGCTCCTTTGATGCGACCCACTTATTGTAATTTCGACCCATTTGATCGGGCCATTGTATCAGCCCATTTGTTTCGGCCCATTTGATCGGCCCATTGGATTCAACCCATTTGTATAGGCCCATTCGATTCGGCCCATTTGATTCGGCCCATTTGATTTGACTCATTTGATGTAATTGAGGCCCATGATGATGTATATTAGGCCCTCGTGCTAAGCCGTGGGCCCCCTATACGATTGGCCCTATAAGCGCCACTCCTTGGGAGCAGTGTTGGTTAAATGTCCACATTGATGAACAATGATGGTTGAATGTCCACATTGTGACCTTCTATTAGGTCTTGTTAGGCCCATTCTTACTGATCCCGATTGTCGAGGCCGATTATCGATCGATTTCGATTTGTATAGGCCGATTCCGATTGTCGAGGCCGAGTATCGAGGCCGATCCCTATTTGTTGAGGCCGATTCCGATTGTCGAGGCTGAGTATCGAGGTCAATTTATCGAGGCCGATTCCGATTGTCGAGGCCGAGTATCGAGGCCGATTTCGATTGTCGAGGCTGAGTATCGAGGCCGATTGTATAGGCCGATTCCGATTGTCGAGGCTGATCCTGATTTGCCGAGGTTGATTATATAGGCCGATTTCGTTTGTCGAGGCCAATTATATACGTCGATTCTGATTTGTCGAGGTCGATTGTATAAACCGATTTCGATTGTCGAGGCCGAGTATCGAGACTAATTTCGAGTGTTGATTTCGATTGTTGAGGCTGATTTCGATTGTCGAAGCCGATTTTGATTGTCGAGGCTGATTGTCGAGACCTATACGATGTATATGCGACCCGTAGTTGAGGCTAATTATGATACATTTGAGGGCCAGGCGATGAAGTCCATTGTGATGTATATTAGGCCCATATGAGAGGCCCATCGTGATGCATATTAAGCTCTTAAGTGAGGTCCTTGGTGTTGTATATTAGGTCTTTGTGTGAGGCCATGGGTCTACTATATGTTAGGCCCTATATGGGCCATCCCTTGGGGGCAATGTTGGTTAAATGTTCACATTATCGAGGCCAATTGTTGATGCCGGTTATTGATACTGATTAAGAGTATGTGACAGTATAGCATCATGATACATGCCCATACGCATCATTTGCATGTTTGTTATGAGATGTGATTGACCATTACATATGTTATTGAGCAGGTTGTTATGAGACTCCCTAATAGGCGAAGATTGTCTCACATGAGCGCATGGTGTGCGTAGGATTGATGCATGACTGAATTGTATGACTCATGCATCTTACATTGTATGTTGTGAGTACTGTACCCCTAGCAACATCAGGGTTGTAGCCTCCAAAAAAATATTGTGGATGGTCAAATGGGACATTGGAAATGCTTGGTTCTAGCATACGAGCGACATAGATGTCCCTAGGTGAAAATTCATAAACTTCCATGGCCAGGAGACACCCCAACGTCGAGACCGAATGGATATATATGAGCGCATGAGGGCTGTATACTAGTAGGCCGGGTCTCCCACTATATCGTGGTTAGTTGGGAGGGGGTGTGATCTTACCTGCCTGAGTGAGGGGGCAATGTCTAAGTTGAGTTTGATCAGCTTGAAGAATGGGTTCGCTATCGACGAGTCGGGCCCGATATTGGCAAGCGGATAGTGAAATCTCTTCCACTTACCTAGTTGTACACTCGGATAAGGGCGGCAAGCTGACATAGACTGCAATAAACCCCGGTGATGATCCCAGAGAGGAACTGCACTAATATGTGAACTTATTGAGCAGGAGTTGCATACTCATTCATTCATTCATTCACTATCCACTTGGACTGGTGGTGCGTAACTATTTGTTATGTGTACCTTCATAATGGCTAAGATTTCGGTTGAGGCGCCTGACTAACCTGAGATCAGGATTTACCACATTGAGTCTGACTATCCAAATCTAGGTATGGGACTGGTTTGGATAGAAGTCCCTTATGGTGGACCCCGTAGCTTACGATTCTATGTACTATCATCTCGACTTCACATTGGTCATTTCATTCGCATCGCATATTGCATTGCATCCTCAGTACATAGTATTTGACTTACTGTCTCCACATTGCATAGCTGATCTACATTGCTTCCTCAGTATATGATATTGGTTTATTATATTTTTGCATTATATAGCCTGGGTAAGGCTAATAGTATTCATGGGCCTATTAGTATGTTTTCGCATTATTTCGATATTGTATGGTATATGGGCTTGTCAGTATTTTCGCTTACTCTGATTACTCTGATATTGCTTACTTGACATTTATCTTGTCCACACACTTTCATCACCCACTAAGCTTTCTTTAAGTTTATGCACAATAGATGCGTGCAGGTGGCGTTAGATTGCAGCAGCGTTGAGCTTGGAGCGTTGAGCTGTCTTCTGGAGCTTTGATTTTATTTAACATATGTATTTCCATTTCAGCATTTTATTCAAAGTTTATATTAGTAAATATATGATGATGTTGCCTTTATGATTTGGGTAAACTTGTGGTTATGCTTCTTATGAGACAAACGTACATTGAAAAATCCTCCTTGTAGGATCCCAAGATCAGAATCTGGTGTATGCCCACTAGGAGCCGAGAATGGGGTACTACAGAGGCTATCGGCACTGCATTCGATGATCAAAAATTTTGTGAGCCCGATTTCTGGGTTTGGGGCGTGATAGAAGATGGTATCAGAGCATAACTTGGGAATACCTGAGGATAACATCACATATATGCTGATAGCTACCCTATACTCTATGATTGTTGAGAACTTAAAATGATTAGATCCCTGAGTTCGAATAACTCAGAAATTTTCTGATATAGCTCCCTACCGTTGAGATTGTGAGGTTGCATAGTATTCTAGTTTCGATCGTTTCTAATCTAGGATCCAAGGTTTAGTAGAGTCATCATAGTACTAATGAGGCATTTTGGGAGCACAAGGCTGAGGTTCGTGGGCATTATCCCAATCTCTTGGGTGTTTGATGATGTCGGTACATTGTGTTCTAATTATAACTCTAGCGATAGGATTTCCCACCCTTGTGAACTCTATATTAGTTGTGTCATATTTAAATTTCGAGAATGAAATTTTTATTAGGAGGGAAGAGCTATAAGACCCGTGTCATATCCTGTACTGTTCCGTAGGCTTCCGGAGCCCTTCCGGTTGAATTCTGGCAACCCTCGACCTGCATTCGATGTTTACGCGTGATCCTAAGCCGAGTCCCTCATATCAGAGTCAACTCAACCCGAGACTTGTACCCTTGCGACCGTGCCGTCGCTGCGGTTCCGATGCCGCATATTATGGGCTGAGGAGATACCCAAGCCAGGAGATGTGGGCCTGTATTCAGTTCGAGGAAAAATACCGCGCGTTACGAAATCTAAGAGAACATCACATCAAATCCCATTAATCACATCAATCAAGTATACATCACTCCCATCACTCATACCCATCCCCAAGTATAACCACCCCCCTTAAAGTCAACTATCTCTCTTACACAAGTACTCCCATCACTCACTCACCCATCACTCACATCTCTCACCTATCACCTTTCTCTCTCTCTCTCTCTCTCTCTCTCATTTCTCTCTCATTTTCTCCCAAGCTCCATGGGAGCAACTCATGTCCATGGCTTCCATGGGAGAGAGTAGTGTGGCCAACCTTTCTACCACCCAATCCCACCATCCTAAGCCCATCTCAACTGTTAAAATTGTACCTTTGGGACTCTACCATGCATTGGCGGAAGAAGGAAGGAGAAGATCATAGGTTAGTGTTCTTTTTGTTACTTAATTTATGGATTTAGGACCCATATGGTGGGACCCATCTTGATGTATGTGTTGTATTAAGGGGCCCATAGTGGTGGGGCCCCTCCTCCATCATGATTTCTCTCTCTCTCTCTCTCTCTCTCTCTCTCTCTCTCTTGATCTCTCTCCTTCACTGTCAATGGCCCACCTGACGGATGCATTATCCCCACCATATGTCCATCCAACAATTTCGTGGACCCACCTTGAGGTGTGGACGATGTCTACACCATCCAACCCATCTAAGGCAGCAGCCCAGTAGGCCCATGTGCCTCATCCAGGCCAACAGTCCGCTGGAAGTTCAATAAGCTTGGATGAGGTAAATATTCAAATATCAGCTTGATTATAGCTAGTGGGTCCCACACGTGTGGCCCACCTTGATGCGTCACTAGATCCACACCGTCCAAATCATGATTGCAGCTTAATCCAAACCATTGTGGCCCACCACGTGGCACCACGACGTATGTGGTTTACCTTCACTGCCCATCCCTTTTTAGGGCATGGAGACCCACCTCACACGTGTGGCACGTGTGAGGGTGAGGCCCACCAAATATATGTTATATATATATATATATATATATATATATATATATATATATATATATATATATATATTGGGACAATGGGTCCCATTGCTTGGACATCATCGGGATGGGACCCATCATAAGGTATATGTTATATCCATATGTCGTCCGTCCATTTTTAGATGTGTGGCACCCACCCCACACGTGCTGCACGTGTGGGATGGGACTTGCCTTGATATATGCATTTCATCTCTGCCGTCCATCAGATTTCAGGACTGGGGGCCCACTACTGCAACGTCAGTGATTTATGTGGATGTGGCCCACATGATGTCTGATGTATGTGTTTTAAATCTATACCTTCCAGCAGCTAACATGGTGGGACCCACCTTGGAGCATGTGTTTTATCCAACCAATCATCTGATGATACCCCACCATGATGTATCTGTTAAATCCCAACCGTCCATCTTTTGGACGGTGGGTCAGTAGCCACCATCTAGGTAGCTGCTGCACTAACGTCTACAAGTTCTGTGGGTCCCTCCACGATGTATGTGTTGATCCACACCGTCCATGTGTGGGGCCCACTGTATGATGTATGTGTTACATCTAAATCGTCCATCTGGATGGTGAGCTCGTCTTAAAGCTTGAGACAAAATAAGACAAATCTATTTATCAAGTGGACCACACTGCACAGTGAGGATTAAACGTCTATCATTGAAATCCTTTTGGGAGTGCAGAAGTGTTGGATTAGTATGAAATTTGTTTTCCTCTTAATTTAGGTCTCTGTGACCATATGAACAGATTGGATGGAAAATAAACGTTGTGGGGGCCCTAGTGATTTTAAGGGTGGAATCATTATCACCACTGTTATTTGTGGTATGGTCCAGTTGATCTTTCAACCATCATCTCCACCACTATTTATAGTGTGGTTCAGATGATCTTTCTATATGATTCATTTTGGGAAATGCTCTATGATGATCTCCAAAATAGATGAATGGTGTAGTTAGTGCGGACCCTTTGATGTGGCCCGCTTGTTGTAATTTTGGCCCATTTAATCAGCCCATTGTATCGGCCCATTTGTTTTGGCCCATTGTATCAGCCCATTGGATTCAACCCATTTGTATCGGCCCATTTGATCGGCCCATTTGATTTGACCTATTTGATGTAATTAAGGCCCATGATGATGTATATTAGTCTCTCGTGCTAGGCCGTGGGCCCCCTATATGATTGGCCCTATGAGCGCCACTCCTTGGGAGCAATGTTGGTTAAATGTCCACATTGATGAACAATGATGGTTGAATGTCCACATTGTGACCTTCCATTAGGCCTTGTTAAGCCCATTCTTACCGATCCGGATTGTCGAGGCCGATTATTGATCGATTCCGATTTGTATAGGCCGATTCCGATTATCGAGGCTGAGTATCAAAGCCGATTTGTCAAGGCCGATTATTGATCGATTCCGATTTGTATAGGCCAATTCCGATTATCGAGGTTGAGTATCAAAGCCGATTTGTCGAGGCCGATTGTATGGGGCAATTCCGATTGTCAAGGCCAATCCTGATTTGTTAAGGCCGATTTCGATTTGTCGATGCCGATTGTATAGGCCGATTTCGATTGTCGATGCCGAGTATTGAGACCGATTCCGAGTGTCGATTCTAATTGTTGAGGCCAATTTTGATTGTCGAGGCCGATTTTGATTGCCGAGGCCGATTGTCGAGACCTATATAATGCATATGCGACCCGTAGTTGAGGCCCATTATAATGCATTTGAGGGTCAGGCGATGGAGTCCATTATGATGTATATTAGGCCCATATGAGAGGCCCATTGTGATGCGTATTAAGCTCTTGAGTAAGGCTCATGGTGTTATATGTTAGGTCCTTATGTGAGGCCATGGATCCACTATATGTTTGGCCCTATGTGGGTAATCCCTTACGGGCAATGTTGGTTAAATGTCCACATTGTCGAGGTCAATTGTTGATGCCGGTTATTGATACCAATTATGAGTATGTGATAACATAACATCATGATACATGCCCATACGCATCATTTGCATGTTTGTTATGAGATGTGATTGACCATTGCATATGTCATTGAGCAGGTTGTTATGAGACTCTTTAATAGGCGGAGATTGTCTCACTTGAGCGCACGGTATGCGTGGGATTGATGCATGACTGAATTGTTTAATCCATGCATTGTAAGACCCGTATCCTAGTCTGTACTGTTCCGTCGACTCTCGCGATCCTTCCCATCGAATTCCGTCAACCTATGACTGATAATTGACGTTTGCGCATGATCCTAAGTCATATCCTATATATTTGAGTCGGCTTAACCCGAGACTTGTATCTTAACGACCGCGCCATCGCCGTGATTCCAACGCCACGTCTCATGCGCCAATCCAATGCTTTGATCATAAGATATGAAACGTACATTATAATAACCGTGGACCGCAAATTGCGTGACCCACCCATCCCATGCGACACAAATCCCTAGGTAATTATGAGGGTGATAGATGACATCACCCTAACTATAGCCACCCTACCTACCCGTAGCCCTTCTTACAAGCACTTATGCCTAGCCACCCTACCCCTAGCCCTTCGTACAAGCATTTATTGCTAGCCACCCTCTCTTACAAGTAATCATGGCCTACCTAAGCTACTCTCTCTCTCTCTACAACTCTCTCTCCCTCATTTCTCAAACCCACAATCCCAAGCAAGAGAGGTGCACACGTCCAAGCTCTTCCATGTGAGAGAAAAGTGATTTTTGGTGGCCCACTTTCCCATCCCTTTAACCTTCATCCTAGCCATTCAAACCTCATCTCCCTCCATCAAAGTGAAGCACAAAGAGATTGGCTTTCCAACGGACCGAGAAGATCGAACGGTAGGTGCTTATTAGGATAGATTTTTCATGTTTTAATGATGGGCCAAGTGAGGCCTACCGATTGATGGTATGGATCTCACTTTGGACCCTAGGTGTGGCTGATGTCCCACCTTGATGCTCATGATCATTCCATGATGGGGCCATTCTCCATGGACCCCATCATGATGTTTATTTTCCTTGCATGAAAAGAGGTCATCTAGACCATCTATTTAGGTGGAGAAGGGATCTCCACCGTTGATCTTTGATTTGGTGGGCCCACATGTACTAAGACCCACTTGATCTATGATTTCTTGCAAGGGAGGGCTCATAGTGGCGGAACCCTCCATCACATGTCCCACTCTCTTTCTCTCTCTCTCCCTCTCTTTTTCATTTATTTTCATGTGATGATGTGGCCGTGTGGCCCACCCGGATGGACCCCACCATGAAGCATGTATTTTATCCAAGCCATCTATAGGTGGGGCCCACTTTATATGTACTGTTTCACAACACCAACCATCATTGGTGGCCCACCTGAGTAGGGCACACCTTACATAAAAGTGTCATGCCAAGCCGCCCAGCGTCCAGAGACGCTGGATATGGATTGTAAAAAAAAAAAAAAAGAGGTGTGGGGGGAATTTCTTTTGGTTTTGGGGTGGACAGCTCACTCAGGCCCCACCTTAATGTATGTATTCAATCCATGTCGTCTATTCCATTCCTCAGCCCGTTTTAAGCGTTAAGTCGAAAAATGAAGCTGATCTGACTAACTGGTGGGCCATACCTTAGAAAACAATGATTTTCACTATTTAAAGTCATTCAAAATTTTCTATACGCCGAAAGATGCCCAATATTGGGCTTGATGGGTTTGTTATGGACTGTAGAAACCAGTGGACGGGGTGGATTCTTCCAATGCGGGCCCCACCTATGAAAAACTTCCAGAAATCAGTTTTCAAAAAAAAATATTATACATACAGTAGATGTTCTTCTTGTCGGAGCGAGGCGCAGTGCCCTCTTCTTGCCAGCGGGTGGACGACGACGGATGGGCAGAGGTCCCATGGCCCCCAGCCGTGGGCCTCACCATGATGTGTTTATGTCATCCAACCCGTTCATTAGGTGGGCCACTCCCAGCAGTGGGCCCCCTCCAAAGATCTGCCTCATCCAAAGCTCAGGTGGCCCACGTCATTGGAAACAGTGGGGTGAACCATCTACCCTTAGAACCCTTTAGGCCATAGAAGTTTTGGATCAAAATGAAATTTGTTTTTCTTTTTCATCCAGGTGCAGGTGACCTTATGAATGGATCGGATGGAAGATAAACGTTATGGTGGGCCCCACGTGGGACCCACAGTGATGTATGTGTTTCATTCTCACCGTCCACTGATAGTGGACAGTGAACCCCCATGATTTATGTGTTATATCCACACCGTCCCCCCTAGATGGGGTGTGTGTGTGTGTGTGTGTGTGCGTGCGTGTGTGTGTGTGGCGTACGTGTGTGGGCCTTCATGGGACCTACCATGAGGCATGTGTTACATCCAAACCGTCCAACCATTTTAGTAGATAATTTTAAGGGTTGGGACAGAAATAAGACAGATCTAGGATCAAGTGGACCACGCAACAAAAACCAGTGGGCATTGAGTGTCTACCATTGGGACTTTTGTTGTCATAGAAGTGTTGAATCATTAGGAAATTTGTTTTCCTCTTAATTCAGGGTTGTGTGATCTTATGGTCAGATTTGGATAGAAAATGAATGTTATTGTGGGCCTTGAAATTTAATGTTGGAAATCATTCTTGCCACTGTTATTTGGGGTGCGGTCCATTTGATCTTTTGATATGATTCATTTGAATACACACACACACACACATTTTGATTTATTTGTGGCCATTCATTGAGGCCCACCTTAGTATATATATAAGGCCCAAGTGATTAGGCTCATCTTGTCATATTTATGGCCGTTGTTGAGGCCCACATTGATGTGAATGTAAGGCCCATGGATTGAGGCCATTGTGATGTATTTGGAGCCCATGGGTTAAGGCCCATTGTGATGTATTTGGAGCCCATGGATTGAGGCCATTGTGATGTATTCTAAGGCCCATGGGTTATGGCCCATTGTAATGTACATAAGGCCCATTGGTGCGGCCTATTGATGTGTCCCACTTGATGAACATAAGGCCCATGTGATATGGCCCATTTGATGTATTTAAGGTCCAATGGGATGTGCTTAGGGTCCATTGCAATGTGTGATTCCTCCATGGTTTGTATAGTGATGTTTTATGGCGGGTCATGCCTTGGGAGCAATGTTGGTTTGATGTCCACATTGTAAGAAAATGTTGGTTAAATGTTCGTATTATAACTCTCCCTAGGGCCCATTAATAGGCCCGTATTTGCTATGTGTAGGCCATCTAGGCCCATCTTCGGTGTAAGGATAATTCATTACTTTATAACATGCTTAGTACACTTCTATGATTCATGCACATACGCATCATATGTATGCTTGATATGAGAAATATTTAATCATAGCATAAGCCGTTGGGCTGAGACATTTACAGGACTCCTTATGAGACGAAGTGCCCCACATGAGCGCATAGTATGCGCGAGATTACTGCATGACTGACGGTGTGACTCATGCATTTCGCATTGTGTGTCGTGATTCACTGCATGCCCTAGCGACATCGGGGCCGTGGCCTCCATAGGCACATCGTGGATGGTCGTATCGGATACCAAAAATATTGGCTCTAGCATTGTAGGCACTTAGGATGTCCTGGGTGAAAATCTCAAAACCTTTTTGGTACCAGGAGATGCTCCAAAGTTTAGACCGAGTGGATACACGAGCGCCCGAGTGCCGAATACCAGTAGGCTGCGTTTCTCACTGTGTCGTGGTTAGTTGGAAGGGGGTGTGGCCTTATCCACCCGAGTGAGGGAGGCTATAAACTAGGTTGAGTTTGACCAGCTCGTAAATGAGTCCGCTATCGATGAGCCGGGTAGGTATTGGCAGGCTACTGGTCAGGCGGATAGTGTAGTCTCTTTCACTTGCTTGACTGTGCAGCTAAGGAGGAGGCAGCCAGTGTGAGGTATATTAGACCCCGGTGATATCAAGAGAGGAACTGTACTGATATGTGTACTTGATGAGGACTGACATGCTTGCTTCGCATCTTGCATATGACATCTGGTTACATAGGACTTGCATCGCATGACCTTGGTATGGCCGATAGCATTCACGACTTGCATTACATAGCTTTGGTACAGCTGATAGCATTCATGGACTTACCACATATTTTTACATTACCCTGATATTATATACTTGACACTCACCTTGCACACACACTTACACCACCCTCTAAGCTTTTGTAAGCTTATAGGCGATCGTTGCGTGCAGTTGTCGTTGGACAGTAGCAGCACTGAGGCAGGAGCATGTACCAGACTATTTTAGAGCTTTTTGATCACCATGTATTTTCCTTTTCGCATTGTACTTAAAGTTTTTGATATACTGGATATGTGGTGATGTTGTTTTGTAACTTGGTTATGCTTGTGGTTATGTTCCATTACAAAAAAAAAAATCATACTAAAAATCCTCCTTATAGGATCTCAGGATCAGAATCTGGCGTATGCGCGCTGGGAGCAGAGAATGGGGTACCAGGAAGGCTGTCGGCACTGGATTTGGTGATTGAGAAATTTGTGAGCTCGTTCTCCAAGTTTGGGGCGTGACATGCATCTTACATTGTATGTTGTAAGTACTGTACGCCCTAGCAACATCAGAGTCGTGGCCTCCACAGGCATATCATGAATGGCTAATTGGGATATTGAAAATATTTGGTTCTAGCATACGGGCGTCATAAATGTCCCTGAGTGAAAATTCACAAACCTCCGTGTACAGGAGATACCCCAACGTCAAGACCGAGTGGATATATATGAGTGCATGAGGGCCGTATACCAGTAGGCCACATCTCCCACTATGTTATGGTCGGTTGGGAGGGGGTGTGACCTTACCTACCTGAGTGAGAAGGCAATGTCTAGGTTGAGTTTGACTAGCTTGAGGAATGGGTCCGTTATTGACAAGTCGGGCCCGATATTGGCAGGCGGATAGTGAGGTCTCTTCCACTTACCCAGTTGTGCGCTCGGATAGGGGCAACAAGCTGGCATAGACTGCAATAGACCTCGATAATGATCCCAGAGAGGATCTGTACTGATATGTGGACTTATTGAGCAAGAGTTGCATACTCATTCATTCATTTATTCACTATCCACTCGGGCTGGTGGTGCGCAACTATTTGTTACGTGTACCTTCATAATGGCCAGGATTTCGGTAGGGGCGCCCATCTAACCTGAGATCAGGAGTTTACTACATTGAGTCTGCCTATCCAAATTTAGTTATGGGACTGGTTTGGATAGAAGTCCCTTGTGGTGGACCTCGTAGCCTATGATTTTATGTACTATCATCCCGACTTCACATTGGTCATTTCATTCACATCACAATTGCATTTCATCCTTAGCACATAGTATTTGACTTACTGCCTCCACATTGCATAGCTGATCTACATTACTTCCTCAATATATGATATTGGTTTATTATATTTTTGCATTACATAGCCTGGGTAAGGCTGATGGTATTTATGGGCCTATCAGCATGCTTTCGCATTATTCTAATATTATATAATATATGGGCTTATCAGTATTTCCACTTACTTTGATTACTCTGATATTACTTACTTGACACTTATCTTATACACACACTTTCACCACCCTCTAAGTTTTCTATAAGCTTATGCACGATAGATGCGTGCGAGTGGCGTTAGGTTGCAGCAGCGTTAGGCTTGGAGCGTGCAGCTGTCTTCTAGAGCTTTGATTTTATTTAACATATGCATTTCCATTTCAGCATTGTATTCAAAGTTTATATTAGTGGATATATGCTGATGATGTTACCTTTATCATTTGGGTAAACTTGTGGTTATGCTTCTTATAAGACAAACGTACGTTGGAAAATCCTCCTTATAGGATCCCAAGATCGGAATTCTACGTATGCACACTAGGAACCGAGAATGGGATAATACGGAGGCTTTTGGCACCAGATTCGGTGATCGAAAATTTTGTGAGCCCGATTTCTGGGTTTGGGGCGTGACATCCTAACTCTCACAATTCCCCCAGATTGGTTGTCGATTGGTAAATTCTGTTGGTAAACTTGTGGTTATGCTTCTTATAAGACAAACGTACGTTGGAAAATCCTCCTTATAGGATCCCAAGATCGGAATTCTACGTGTAGACCACGTTATAGGAAGTCTACGTTGCACGTACCACTAGGAACCGAGAATGGGATAATACGGAGGCTTTTGGAACCTGATCGATTTTGTGAGCCCGATTTCTGGGTTTGGGGCGTGACATCCTAACTCTCACAATTCCCCCAGATTGGTTGTGGATTGGTAAATTCTGTTGTTTGCTTTGTCTAATGAGCATGGTTTTATAATGGAATCACTTCTAGTTCTTAGACCTCTCATCCATTGAGAACTAGATCAAATGAAGTTCAGATTTGATTTTTAATGAGTTATCTTCCAATTGGATAAGATGAAACTCTGATTCCAATTGTGTTCATGAATCAAGCATAAATCTCCCTGATCTCTAGAAGTGGATCCTTGGAAACCCTAATTTCCCTCTTTTAAATTTACAAGTTTTTTACAATTACTCCCTTAAATTTTTCAGATTTAGATTTTCGTCTTCTTCTAGTTCTAGTTCTAGTTGCTCTTAGAAGACACACAAGTTCAGTCCCTGTGGATTTGACCTCGGTCTTACCGAGATTATTACTACATCGTGACCCTACACTTGAGGTTGTGAACACAGACTCCATGTTGACAATCATAGTCTCTGGAGAATGATGAGGATTAAGGGCTTCGTTAATTATTATCCCTTCAGAATTGGCATCCTGAATTTTTGTTCTTTGGTGATGTCGGTAGCGGGTTGGACTTGTTGAAGCGGTTACTCCTCAATGACTTTCTTTTCTTCAGGCGGAACTTCCCAAGTAACTAAAACAAAAGAATAGAATTAGTAAAAGGATTATATGAAAGGCTTGAACGGGTATGAAAATGAAAGTAGCTTCCATCTAAATCAAAATGGACAACGACAATGACAAATCGACTATCCACAAAATGAGAATTTCTTATGATTGTCACCATCACTTAAGTAGAAGTTGGGAATGTTGGTGGATTGGGGTGATATGGAGGGAGGTGCTTTTCATCGAAAGGAATGTTAGTATTATTCAATCTTTTCCTATCCTACCACCATTTATTATAATGAGAGTCATGGTGATGTATAAGGTCTTCTTCAATTTCCTTAAAGTAGTCTTCAACAGAGAGCCCTAGCCAATATTTGGTTTTGAAGTATTTTTTAAAATGAAGATTCAACGTCGTCCGAGGAAGTACATAATTTTTATCATCCTCTTGCTGAGATTGGAAGCGGCCGACTCGCTGATGTTGGTTGTGGAGTCGATCGGTACGGGTGAAAACTAGAATAAGGAGTTGTAGAGCTTGGCCGAGAGGAGTTCCCAAATCAAAGATCCTCCTGGGATTTGATGGAGATAGTTGACAAGGTGGAGATTTCTGGAGAACGGGTCCTTGTACCATAACTTTTTGGCTTTTTGGCTGTGGAGTTGTCTCCATCATTAGAGTGGTCAAGATAATGGAAACGGCCGATGCAGTTTTCAACTTATTTAATTTTTGGCCAGAAGTTGTGGCCGATTGGGGTCTTGCTCTTTTCTTTCCTCATAGTTCCATGAAGAAAAAGAGCCGAGCAATAATGAACTGGGAGATTTATTAACCAGTCGCATGTAATGACTCTCCTACCAATTAGAAAAGTATCCATCATCTAAAGTTGGTTCGGAAAGGTGGGAAGCTCAAAAGTCTTACTAGTTGACTGGAAATTAGAATGAATGGAGTTGTAAAGATCGACTTGAACTACAATCGGCTGAGAGAAAGGGGGTTGCTTATAGGTTCTTTGGGTGAAGCGTTAAGGAATGCATTGAACAAAACCGAATTGACAAGCAAGTAAATTCGGGCAATTCTGCTTGATTCTGGCCTTAGCATTCTTTCATGTATCTACTGTGTCGTCGTAGGGGAGATTCCTGCAAATGAGATAACTCTCCCAGGTGATGTGCATTTGAGTTACCAACTGATTATCGTTATTTTTGTATCAGTCAGTGAACCAAGCGAGGCCGAATTCTTTGAGATGGAAAATTGTGAAGGTGTGGATACGTTTACCTTTATTATGAGAAAAAATAAGGAGTCCATGTAATTAGAAAAATTATAGATCCCTAAGAGGAATGAATAACGTTGTGACCATAAGAAGTATAAACAACATCAAAATGAATGGGAGCATGTATAAGGGAGGAAGGGAAATATTCATATATCCACATCCGGAGAAGCCATAATGGTCCTCTTCCAAGATACAAACCCTTGGTGGTGATCTCATAAATATCTTTATATAGGTGTTCGAGTACAAAATGCGCAAGAGCAAGTTTTTGACCCTGTGCGAGCGCCTCAACCAGTTCTAAATACTCGTTGGTGATATGGAGAGCATTCACACAGAGTAAACGTTGGCAAATCTAGAGCAGTAAGAAGGTTGTATGTTCTTCATATTCTACTTAGCCTTTATATTTGCGGTACACTTTCATGAAATGCAAATAGGCCTTGCCGACCTTATTGGTGAAATGTCATTATTCCTTTTAAGTGAAGTCAGAGAAGACTGCCTCGTTGAAGGGAAGAAGTTGGGTGACAGCAGCAATGTCCAAGATTGTTAGACTCATCAGGCCGCATCTAAAGAAGAATCTGTTGGTGGATGGGCTCTATAATGTTGACATTGTTGTAAGAAGAGAAAGATCTGATGGATAGTCATAGAGGGAGAGTTTGATGCATTCATAAATGTCAAAATCTCTCCACAATGATTCATATTGAGTAGCAACATGATCGAACTAATTGTCCCATTATGGTAGAGGTTTTGGCCAGGATTGTGGATTCTTTTAAGCATTAGATTGTTCTGGGAAAAATTCATATCGAATCAGTATTATTTCGTCTGGACATTTGGGGAATAGGGGATCTAGCATGCTGATTTCTTCAGGTTCGATTTCAGGAAGGAATGTTGATCCCATACAGTAATAATCTCTGATTGGTGATTTGAAGATTATTTCGTCAGAAAGCTTTTCAGAGAGTGCGTCCAGGGCACTGATAAGATCGTCTTAATGAAAGGATGGAGCAGAAGACAAAGAAGCAGTCATCGTTAAGATCAGAGCTAAGGGTTCGAAAGATGAGTGATATAGAGAAGAAAGTGTGGAATGAGGAAGAATGTTTGAGATGACACATATATCGCCCGAGAATATAATGCATTAATTAGGGCATCATTGATTTCTCATTTGGCACGATACATGTGCACGCGTCGCCATAAGGTTATCTCTTTATTCGAAAAAGGATAGTGGAGCTGACATGCAAGATCACCTCGGTCAGAAATGGTAGCCGTAAAGTCATCACGTGTATTGAAGGATCGTTGCATTTTTGAGGGATCACACGTCGCTTTCACCTTGTTTTCACCTTTTTCCCAAAAGAAAAGCGACATGGGGGCAATGTCCATCCATATTGTCTTCAATTCCCACGAGAGCTAATTAGAATGTGTTACAGGAGGGATTTGCATAGTGTAGTTGAAGATTTTTGGGATATACGGAGAGGATTCTGTGGTAATATAGCTGGTGTTTATTGGGCAATGCCATGTCATCTACTAAGCGCTTGAGTGAAGAGTGATCATGCCGAAGTGGTTATAAGACAGTTGGCAGGTTTAAATGAAAAGAAGGTTAAGCAGTGCTGAAACGGTTATAGCAACCATCAAAACATGTGAACTATACAAATGGTTGGGTTAAGGCTATAAATATCAAAGGAATTCACCAAAGCAAATCATCTCATACCAAATCAAACTTATCTTTCTATTATCTGTCATTTACATTCCTTAGTGTAATCATTTACTTTTACCAATCAATTATATTCTGTAGTGTAATCCTTTACTTTTACCTACTATTTTTATTCGTTAGTGGAATCTGTAGCAACAATTAAGTAACTATTAAACTTTTGCTGTAATTTGAGTCTACGCTCATATGCTAGCTAGATTCATTATAAGTATCAAACAGAGTTCTTTATCCAGAAATGTATTTTGCAGTTGTTCTCCATGGAACAGACAGTAAGAATTTCCTTTTTGTTATTCTTTTTGTAAGTGCAATAGTTATTTGGCCCTTTTGTTGTCAAATTTTGTGTTGCCAAAAATACAATCTATGTCTTGTGTAGCATGTTGACTTGTATGTTCAAGTCATTGCGCCAATGCTACAAGCTAAGAACGGTGATCTACTTCAAGAAGTTCAAGTTCAAGTTATTTGTCTACTTCTGCAAGCTTCAATATTTCAAGAGCTACATCAGAAGACAAGTTCTTGTTCAAGTCTTAAGTACAGCTCAAGAATAACATTACAAGATGAAGTTCAAGCTTTAGAAGATCTCAAGTTCAAGCTTTAAAATATCTCAAGTTCAGGCTACATCAAAGATCTCAAGCTTCATAATCTTCAAAGGTCAACCAACATCTTAAGAAATGAAGACTCAATGTCCATACTTCACATTTAAGGTATGAATGACCTTAGTTTAACCTTATGGTAGGTCATTTTGTATATATAATTCAAATTAAATATTTTTATAAGTGTTTGGTCTGTTCTAAGACCAGTCCTGGACTCTGTTTGACTAGTCCTAGAACTGGCTCAACCAGTCCAAGAAATTCCAAGACCAGTCTTAAGTTGTTACAAAATTTCAAAATTTTTTAGTTGAGCTTCGACCAGTCCTGGAGTCTGCTCAATCGGTCGTAGGAACAGTGTCAACTCATTCACAACCAATCTTGCAGCTACGACTCAAACTCTAGTAACCTTTCTTGGTTCCTCACAACTAGTCGTGGGATGGTCACGACTAGTCGTGGAGGCCTCATGACCATTCGTGGAACGGTTTTATCCGATCGCGCTTAAAATTTTAAAATACAGTTCAACCTACGACCAGTCGTGGTGGCCACATAACCAGTCGAAGACGCTATTTCTGCATCGCATCTATAAATAGAACACGAATTTCAGAGTTTTTCAAGAATTCAATTCAAGTAAAATCAAGGCATCACTCTGAGATAAGTTTGTGTTAATTTTTAAGCTACACTGTGCATATTTAATATTCTCTTTTATTAGCTTTATTTATTTGATTTTGTTTCTGCATTCCAATCTGAATTGAAAAGAGGAATTGTTATATTCCTTCTTGGAATCAAAATCAAATAGAGCTAGCCCAACTGGTTTAATTTAAAATCAATTAGAAATTAGAACCATATTAAAGTGAGTATTAGACATTGAATTTCTATATTCGAACTTCTACTCTGATTGGTTCTTCCGGGCTACAATGAAAGGAGAAATCTTTGTAAATTTTCTTATTTTTGGTTTTTGTTTGAGATTAAGCCAGAAAATCTCAATCTAGTTGTTATCTGAGGAGAGCCAGAAAACTCAGAAGTGGGATTTTTTGAATTATGTAAGCCCATTTAAAAGACACAATTGTGAAGGTTTTAGGTGAACCTGTGAAACCTATTTTCATAGTGAACGTTAATATCCCCTGTATAAGGATATTAGGAGTGGAGTAGCAATCTGTGTGGCTGTTGTTTAATAGTTGGTGAACATACAAGCGAACCACTATAATTCTTTGTGTTTTGTGGGTTAAATGTTTATTTGAATTTCTATATCTTTTATCATTCAAAGCTGTGGAATGTATATGTGGATGTGAATGTTGTAATAGTTTAGAATTTAATTTCTTGCTATTTCCTTTAATTCCTTTCAGTTTGAGTTTTTGATATTCCAATTGTTCTAGTAAGGTTGTCCTGCCATAAACCCTTGGTTTTTATGGTGCAAGGTTATCCTTAGAACAACATTGGTATCAACCTCTCTATTTTATTATTTGAAGATTGCTTTACATTTCAGTACCGTGATTTGTTTAAAGTTCTATCTTTCATTTATTTATTTATAAGGCTATCTTATTCAGTTAAATTCCATTGTTAAAGTTTTAATTTGGCATTATCCTATCCCCCCCCCCTAAGGACATATAACTAGGCCTTTTCAAGTGGTATCAAAGCTTAATAGCTCGTTTTAATTGTTATTTGGATTTATTTCCTGAGTTAATCGATCTAAGCTATTTATAAGATGCTTACAATGCCCTATACAAGGAAAGTTATAAGATTATAGTAATATTAAAGCTTCAAAAAGAAAAGTTTTCAAAGCTTAAAGATAATTTTAAAACTATTATTTTAGAAAAATCTCATCTTTCAGATTGTTTTGAAAAATACAAATGTGATCTAGATTTCAAAACCACCCTTATTGAAAATCTGAAATCTGAAAATGATAAACTTAAACTTGAAGTCTCTTCCTGTAACGCCCTGAAAATCGGGGGTTAAGTAGCAACTCAACTCCCGAGTTCAAAAACATCACTTATGCAACATATATGCTTATGATTAAATGTTGTCTGTGTTAGTGCATTAATCATGAGTGGGATTATACTAAAACAGTAATTCATACTCCAGATTAGTTTAACAACACAAGTGGAAGACTGAAAGACATAAATAAATGTATATAAGTCAAAAGATCATGATTGGTCTCCAAAGTATGAATACATCACTGAGTCACTAATAGTCTCAAAAATCAAAATGTCAAGCAGTACAACTACATTAATAATCCTTATAGCCCCGTCGATCCGGATGGCCTAAGCGAAGCCGCCGGAGAACTGCATGTAAGAGAACTCATCCTGATCGTCATAGTAATCAGGCTCCGCCGAAGAACTGCATGTAAGAGAACTCATCCTGATAGTGTTTAAAACACCATCTCGTAACGTGGGAGTGAGTGATCAACTCAGTGGAATCATAGAGCAAAAGTTAACATGTTATCAATCCAGTCAAGCAGTAATGATAAAGCAGTACAATCAAACATTTCTAATTACTCTTATTAATGCAAGGATGAAATGTAGTCATGATGCATGCCCTCGCCTACGCTCCCTCATGCGACACCATCTTATGGTCGTGGCATGCTTTCTTCCCTCTGTACTCTTCAACCCAAGGCAAATGCAGTGCGATGTTATAAGCGTGATTACCAAGTTCTTATTAGTATTTTTCATACAGCAGGATTGGGAAACTAAGGTACCTTCCTTGTATCAATTCCTAAACAATGATCCATCTAGGGTCGTCAATCCTAGTTAATCACATATGATAGGCAAGTTCAGGTCACTACCACCAATACCCTACCAACTGGCAGTCTATTTTCGAAAGCTCGTTGTCAACCCGACTGGGGACCACAACCAGGCTGTGCCAGGGTAGGTCTTACTTTGTACTCGAGGTCACTCCACCAACGCCCTACCAACTGGCAGTCTATTTTCGAAGGCTCATCGCCAACCAGACTTGGGACCACAGCCAGGCTGCACCAATAGAGGCCGATAGCTCGAATACAGTGTCACATACCACCGTATTTGACTCACAAGTCTGGGTTGCTCACTGGTCACTACGGGGAGGCTCTTCACCCCAGCATAGGCCGATAGCTCGATCACGGTGTCCCATACTACCATGTTCGACTCATGAGTCTTAACGGATTAAGGTACCAAGGTTAACAGGGTTTTCACTGTTGAGTTTGGTACCATAGGTTCAAGCAATAACGTCCAAATATGGTGAACAAACATCGGGTCAATCGGGTTACTTGACGAGCTCGACTAGCACGAGCACACATCGAGTAGATCGACATGAAGTGCGTAAACACTCTGTGTGGCCTAACCACTGTCGACAACCGAAGTACGGCTCGGATTCGTCGAGCACATCCTGTGTGGCGAAACAACATCATCCACCAATCTAAGATCTGTTACCGATTGCCTGGACTATACAATAGCCCCAATCACATTCAATTACAACAAAATATCTTAGAAGATAGTTAAAGTAGTAATGGATCAAGCTTTCAAATCATACAATTAAAGGTCCAATATTGTCCGCTTTAGGGTCAGCTGTGGTACATTGCACTAATCGTTACACCACTCCCCCATCACCCTTCACAGCTTCGTTTTTGCATTTTATGGAATACAACTTAAACATAGATTTATACATATGCATTACATAGATAAATAGACACTATAATATACGGTACATGGAGGAAAGTATACACATAGTTAAAGGAGTTGAGAATCATATCTCAACACCCTTATATATTACAAGTTACTAACTACTTACTCATTCAGACATTTCAGCAAACACTTTAGACTACTTTCATCAACATACATGACATATGTTGATCACATAGGTATTAGGCCAAATCATTTCACTAGGGAGTTGCCCCATTTATAACACGCGTGCACCCATGACGGATAGTCATGGCAAGCATGAATCTAAGTTCCATATTCATTCATTCATTTCCACAAACATGTGGGCTACACACTTTAACATATATTGTGTATATTGGCCGTGGCGTGATTTAGGGCAAGTCCTTTCGTCAAAGGATTACCGCCTACACAATAATCGCATCGTCACGATAGTTAGTCATGGCGTACACTAACGTAAGGTTTATACTCATTTAGTCTTTTACTCAAACACTTAGGCTACGCATTGTAACATACACGACGTATGTTAATATAACATGTATTAGGCTAATCCGTTCACCCAGAAGTTGATACACATGCATCTAGCATACATAGGCAACAATTAATCATGGCAAGCACAAATCTGAATTTCATATGTATATGGTATTTTCTACAAATATGAGGAATACAATATATTTAACCTAGTTAACGTATAACTGAAAAACAAAACGGACATCACTTTATGCATATGAAATAGCAGTACCTACATCAAGAATAAACCATTAACCAACATTGAAAGCCTTGAAAACTATAACCTAGACGTCTATAGTCCGCACCTTACGCCGTAGAAGCATAACAAATTCGACAGAGATCCAAGTCTTCGTCAACAATGGAATGACAACCTATAGCACGAGTTAAGTCAGCTATCTCGCCACTTGTAACAATTGAAACGCTAGAATATATTAGGGTTAGGTTTTCTTACCTAAGAATGAAGTCAGAATCGCCGGAATAGCGATTAGATTACGGTGAATAGGCACATAAAATAGCAGGATAGAGTACAGGAATCTTCTCCCACTTCTCTCACACCTTCCCTCTCTTTACTCTCTTCTCTCTCCTAGGGTTTTCTCAAATTCGTATAGAGTGAATGAGAGAGGATTTAAGGTCCTTATATAGGCCTAAAACTGATGGAAATGGTCCCAGGGCCAAGGTATACTTAGGTTATAGCCAAAGGGAGTCTATTTTAGCTCAACAGAGCACTTCCGTAGCCCCTCTTGAGCCAAAGGTCGGACTTAAGCTCCCTGACCATGGATCTAGGTTGAATTAAGTTTTCGTTCTAATCGGGTTTTCAGATCACATGTGGCGGACCAGTTTCAATTCAACGGTCACCGAAACTCGATCAGGGTTACAAGCACACTGTCATGTATGAAAAATTTCTCCTGATCCGAGGGTGTATTTGGGTTAGATTCTGACAGTCTGATTGCTTATATCTGGCCCATAAGCAACAAGTCTCAGATTACTTAAATTAGATTTCATTTCTAAAGAAAACCACGTTTTCTCATATTCTTCACTCCGGGCTCAAGCGAATAGCCCTGAGACACTATCTGGATTTGATTTCTGAGATAGTTGTTAAGCCTAGCAAGGTGGTCCTAAACTTTTAGTCTCGTGGTCATCGGACTTTCGACGTGCGGTCTAGATCCGATACGGAGTTTCGATATGCTCCCGAGAGCAACTGGGTAATGAGATTGATCCTAGATTTTAAGGTAACCTAGCGTTAATGATTCTACAAATTTTGGGTCCTGCAGATCATATTTAAAGTGGATCAAGCTGATTTCGTAGCTAATCTAGTTTAACACTTAGTTAATTTCATCTAATTTCTAAAGGATTTGGTCCTGAGTGATTTCTGCCTGAGGTGGTACTCGGGTCTTAGTACGGATTTTTTCGGGACATTATAATCTACCCCCCTCAAAGAAAAATTTCATCCCTGAAATTTTCTAAGGGTAATAAATAAAGGTTTTTAGGTTAGTTTTATTGGTTTCAGGTTTATATATGTATTAGGGTTTATACAGCTACACTAGCCTAGCTCATATCGGTCTACCCCCTATAAAAGTTTCTACCTTTCAGGTTTGAAGATAAATGTCCAAGTCATTGTAATCGTGCAAAGTGTTTGATGTTAAAGGTTACCTAAGGGTGGTATGTTCTACCATTTATGATTGGGCTAATACGGAATGTCAGTTGTGGTAGGCTCGAACCCGATACGTCGATTGCCCGCCTGACCAGGGCAGACAACACATTGTATCCTTTTCTAATCCTGATGGATCCTGGTCTTCTGCTCAGTCAAAGCAGTGAGTCCTTTGGTAATCACCTAGGATTGAGAATTGAGTTAAGCCGTGAATGCCTCGTACGGATATGATTCTGAAATTCCGAAATCGAATCATCCCAAGTATTTAAGGAGTATTACACTTCGCTAGGAGGTTCAAGCCTCATGTCTATAAGGTTGTCCTTTGGATCTTGTTCAACGAGAGTTTTTTTTTTAACCTATGTTTAACTTGGTGGATAATAAGTTCTTTCCTGGTGCTCATAGTCAAAGACTATACTAGAAGGGTTTTCAATCTCCTAATAGTATAGTTGTAGGTCACCATTTCAATCATACGGCTAGGGGCTTATGAGCAGATTTGCACCTTGGTTTCATTAACTTCGGGAGATAGGGAAGAGTCAAGAGTCCTAAAATATTGCAGAAGTTTGGAATGCTAGCAACATAAGGCCATGGGAAGGGAAAGAAAAGGGACATCTCCTCGACCTGGTATGAACCTTGAATTTACAAAGGAAATAAGAAACTTATAACCTTACTGTGGTCCGCCTTTAACATGACCTTACGGAGTATTAAACTATGAAACTCAATCCTACTCGAGGGTTCAATTTAATTGCACAAAAACAATAACAATATATATATATATATCTTTACGTATAATCAAATTTAATCACAGGGTAATTCCTAGTATGAATATAAGAATTCTTAAAAGATACGACCAACCTATTAGCAACTTAAAGTTGTAGAAATTTTTCGTTTCAACCTTTCTATTATTTACAACATATTTGTCCCCTCTAGTTACCATATTATGTTTATAATGAGGATAGTAATCCATGGTTAGGCCTATTCTTTCATACGAATTGGTTTAATAGACCCAGTGTCTACCAATAGGAATACAGGCGTACCTTGAATGTGAGCAGTGACCTCAAAGGTCAAAGGCGCTGCAGTTGTTAACTCAGGTACTTCAACTGCAAGTGCATGCACACGGGCTTGTTGAGGATGGTTTGGTTGCGCTGTCATAGGTCTTTGAGGTGGCCTATTCTAAGGTACAGGTGGTCGGTAAAATGGCTGCGCTGGTGATGTAGATCGTAGAGGTGGAGTCGCTATATCACGTGGTGGCCAATGGTCGATCTTCTGAGGTGGCGTGACACCGTTATCTTTCATCTTGGTGAAACAGAAGGGGTCAGTGTGTCCGCCTTTATCACAATAAGTACACCAACATTTCGCTCACCTTTACTGGGTCGGCAGAGCCATGGGCCTGAGAGGCAAGTCCACATGTGGCCTCTTATCTAGGACTGGCTGGTCCTATGATTCGGGCTGAGGCCTCGGGCCCATCGGTATACATGTTTGAGAGACTCTATCTCCATCTTGTTCGGCTCGTAGAGACGCGTTGACTAGCTCGGCATAATTGGAAATACTAGCGCAACATGTCTTAGTGCGGATATCGGGCGGCAACCCATCTGAAAAATACTGCATTTTCATCGGTTCATCAGTTAGTATCAAAGGCGCGTACCTGCCTAGCTCCATGAACCTGTTCTCGTACTCTGCTACTGTCATGCCCCCCTGTTGAAGGCGAAGGAACTCTCCCTCCTTCTCATGGTGGTACATGAGATGAAAATATTTCTCATGGAAGTGTGTCTCAAATGCACCCCAAGTCCACGTGTCCTGTGGGAACCGTTTGCAGGACGTTGTCCCACCATAAACTAGCCTCCTTCTCGAACATATAGGTTGGTAGCTCAACTTGTTTTACCTTAGTGCAGTGCAGCGGCTTCAACATCTTAGAGATGAGATCTATCTAATACTCAGCCTCCTTGGGTCTGTAAGAACCCGTAAAGGTAGGAGGCCTCAAGCACTGGAACAGCTCGAGGAGACCACTCATACTCAGATTCTCTGTAGGGTATACAACAGGTGCAGGGGGAGGCACACCCTCATCCTAAGTAGAAGGCCCTACAGTCTCAGCAGGGTGTACAGATGGTGAAGGTGGAGTCACACTCCCACCCTGAGCTAGGGCCCCTGCAATCGTGGCCCAAAGCTGTTGCTGCTGCTGCTGATGTTGTATCTGCTGCTGCTGCTGCTGCACCTGCTGCTGGTGCATCATCATCATCAATTGCTCCAACCTATCCGCAGGTGGGACTGACTGAGGCACATTTTGCGTCGACGTTGACACACGGTTTTGCTCAGGAACCGATGGTGTAACAGGTGGTACCACAGGCGATGTCATATGTGCCGGCCCAGTGGCAGGGCTAGTGGCCGGCTGAGAATCCGGCATGGCAGTGTGGGTCAAGCTCAAACTAAGGTCCATTTGACAATCACTCAAGGAAGGTACCCCGTCAATCGGATTGCCAAAAGTGAGACGCGCCGCAACCCGTGTAGCCTTAGGTGGCATTCCCTATATTCAACATAGGGTGCAACCCAGGTCAGATTCAGCATACTTACAAACACTTTTATGCAGCATTCATATATAGATTAAAGCAACTTCATGCATTTCATTTACCAAAATTGTCATAATACATGAAATACAGTGTTACATGAATCATGACAGAAGATGCATGTGAGTTAATATAACCAAGACTTCAAACATTTAAAACATGCTACCAACTACTACACTACTAGGCCTATCAACATAAAAACACAAAGATTTTATCATAGCCACAAAACAAACACACAGGGCGATGGCGTGGACGACTAGGCATCTAAGTCTGGCGAAGGAGGAGGGGCGCCCTTATCCTACAGACAGCACAGGATAGTTTTCAAGGTGCGAGTCTCCTTCTTAAACTTATGTCTCACGAGGCCCTGAAGATCCATCATATCATGTCGTAGGACAGCCTGACCCTCCTAAAATTGAGCTAAACGGGCATCCTTAGCATCTTGATCAGCGTCCTACTCCAGTGCCATAGGAGGGGAGCTCTCCTCCGTGTCCTGGGCCTCCTCTTCTTCCTCACTCTCTTCCTCCTCTGTTTCAGCTCTACCTTCTTCTTTACTTTCATACTCCTCACTAGTTGTCTCATCCTCACTCTCATTAAGTCGGGCTTGTCGTTGCCGCGGCCCGATGTTCATTTGATTGAGAGTAGTTTCATTGATGAAATGTTGTGGCACTGGGGGTTCTGCGCCAAGTCTGTAGCAGAACTCGCGTGCAATCTTGCATATGAGTTGGCCGAAGGGGAGCGAATCAGTCCTTCTATTGGAGCAAGCGGTAAGAACTATCTGTCATAAAACATACGTAGGCACGCACAACTTCTCTCCCTGCCCCGCTTGGTATAGGAAATCTACCATCAGACGCATGCAATCACTGCAATTACTCCACCTGGGGTAGACGTTAAACGTGTAGATATGGTGAAGCAGACGAAAATCATCAGTCATATTAGTCGCTAGAAGACTATTGTTGGGTTACCACTGTACCAGTCGCCCACAAAGGAAACGGGTACAGCGATCCCTTTCACGTGCACTCTTCAGATTCTTCTCACTCACGTGAACTTGGCCAAGCAATATTCTCATGAGTCGAGCTATCAGGTCAGCATCAATTGTAGCCTCTCGACCTCTTCCCGAGGGAACTTGAACTGCAAGGGCTCCAACGTAGGCTCTTGAATATGGGCATAGAATGCATGGACAATGCCCACATTTATGCGATATTTTCCTTCAAACACAGGACCCCAACCGACCTCAGTCAGATGCTCCAATAATAGATACTCCCCAAAGAGTCGCCCATCCACCTAGGCTTCAAAAAAGACCCTACGGTCCGCATATCTTCCATGGGACAACTCCGCCAGTAGAGCTCTTGGGAGAGGAGCTTAAGGATCGAGATCCCGCTTAGTCTGCACCTCATGTTCAATGCCCATGCTTGCGGTGGCGCCTCTCGATCACCTTGAATGAGTGGGGCGACTAGGGCAGGCTTCATCCACGGCACCCTTTCTCTTTCCCATGAGAGAGAGAAAGGTGGAAATCGAAAATACGGCCGTAATGAGCTCAAACAGAGCAATGGAAAAGTGAAGAAAAGGGAGGAAATCTTTGGGTCTCCATGGATTTGAGCCTCCAAGGGGTATGTAAAGGCTCAAATGAAAGGGAATAAAGAGGAAAGATGAAAAAAGAGGATGGGTTAGTAGGTGTACATGAATTTGAGACTCAAATAGGGGATTTAAGAGCTCAAATGAGAGAGAATGGAGAGATAGGCAGCAATGGAGAAGGGTTTACCACAGGGTAGTGGAGAGAGTACACGAAAATGGAAGAGAGACCTCTTGGTGGGGCAATTTGAGTGAAGGATATGGGATTTTCGAAGAAAAGGGAAGCTTAGAGGGGTAGTTTGTGAAGGAGGGGTGACCTAGGAGGGATTTTAATAAAAAAACTCAAGCATCAGGGGGCCACACTACACTCCAAACATGGTCGGCCCGAGCGGCCCGCCCAGCCGAGCCGGTTAGTCGGCGAGGCCTCGCCGAACAGGCGAGGTCCTCGCCGGTTCCTGGAGAAACTAGCGAGGGCTCGCCATTTGGGCGAGGTCCTCTTGCCCCCTAGCCCCAAATGCATGCGGGTTCCACCCTGGATCCCCCCCGAAAGTGCCCGATTTGGGCCCCACAACCGTTTTGAGTCAATTCGAGCTAGTTCAGATACTATCTGATGTACATTCGCATTTAGCAATTTCTAAAGGTTGGGGTGAGGTAATTTATGGTCTAGACCCGTTGTTTGACGGTCTAGGGGTGATCCGGGGTCGCTTTAAGTGATCAGGGGAGAGTACGGACTCGATCTCAACGATCGTTTTCGGTAAACTTCGCCAATTGGTGAAACCGGTTCTCCTATGACTGTTTCTATATTTTCTCGCACCCACCTAAGTTGAGTTTGCATCAGTGTACGGCTTGTGACCATAACCCAGGTCCGGTTTAATCCAAATCATACTCTGATACCAACTTATAATGCCCTAAAAATCGAGGGTCGAGTAGCAACTCAACTCCCGAGTTCCAAAACATCACTTATGCAACATATATGCTTATGATTAAATGTTATCTGTGTTAGTGCATTAATCATGAGTGAGATTATACCAAAACAGTAATTCATACTCCAGATCAGTTTATACAATGCAAGCGGAAGACTGAAAGACATAAATAAATGTATATAAGTCAAAAGATCACGATCGGTCTCCAGAGTATGAATACATCACTGAGTCACCATATATATGTAATAGTCTCAAAAATCAAAATGTCAAACAGTACAACTACATTAATAATCCCTATAGCCCTGTCGATCCGGATGGCCTAAGCGAAGCCGTTGGAGAATTGCATGTAAGAGAACTCGTCCTAATCGTCATAGTAATCAGGCTCTGCCTCTGGGGGTACGTCATCACCTGAAATCAAGACAGTGTCTGGTTGGTGTTTGAAACATCGTCCCGTAACGTGGGAGTGAGTGATCAACTCAGTGGAATCATAGAGTAAAGGTTAACATGTTATCAATCCAGTCAAGCAGTAATGATAAAGCAATACAATCAAATATTTCTAATTACTCTTATTAATGCAAGGATGAAATGTAGTCATAATGCATGCCCTCGCCTATACTCCCTCATGCGACACCATCTTATGGTCGCATCATGCTTTCTTCCCTCTGTGCTCTTTAACCTGGGGCACATGCAGTGCGATGTTATGAGCGTAATTACCAAGTTCTTATTAGTCCTTTTCATATAGCAGGATTGGGAAACTAAGGTACCTCCCTTATATCAATTCTCAAACAATGATCCATCTAGGGTCGTCAATCCTAGTTAATCACATACAATAGGCAAGTTCAGGTTACTACCACCAACATCCTACCAACTGGCAATCTATTTTCGAAGGTCATTTTGCCACTCGAGGTCACTCCACCAACGCCCTACCAACCAACAGTCTATTTTCGAAGGCTGTTCGCCAACCCGACTGGGGATCATAGCCAGGCTATGCTGGGGTAGGTCTTATTTTGTACTCGAGGTCACTCCACCAACGACCTACCAACTGGTAGTCTATTTTCGAAGGCTCATCACCAACCCGACTGGGGACCACAGCCAGGCTTCACCAATGGAGGCAGACAGCTCGAATACAGTGTTCCACACCACCGTATTCGGCTCACGAGTTTGGGTTACTCATTGGTCACTACGGGGAGGCTCGTCGCCCAAGCGTAGGCCGACAGCTCAACCACGGTGTCCCAAACCATCATGTCCGGCTCATGAGTCTTAGCGGATCGAGGTACCAAGGTTAACAGGGTTTTCACTGGTGAGTTTGGTACTTTAGGTTCAAGCAGTAACGTCCAAACATGGTGAACATACATCGGGTCAATCGGGTTACTTGACGAGCTCAACTAGCATGAGCGCACATCGAGTAGATCGACATGAAGTGCGTAAGCACTCCGTGTGGCCTAACCACTATCGACAACCGAAGTACGGCTCGAATTCTTCGAACACATCCTATGTGGTGAAACAACATCATCCACCAATTTAGGATTTGTTATCGATTGACTGGACTATACAATAGCCCCAATCATATTCAATTACAACAAAATATCTTAGAAGATAGTTAAAGCAGTAATGGATCAAACTTTCAAATCATACAATCAAAGGTCCGATATTGTCTGCTTTAGGGCTGTCAGGGCTGTTGCACGGAATCGTTATACCACTCCCCCATCACCCTTCACGGCTTTATTTTTGCATTTTATAGAATACAACTTAAACATGGATTTATATATATGCATTACATAGATAAACAGACACTATAATATACGGTACATGGAGGAAAGCATACACATAGTTAAAGGAGTTAAGAATCACATCTAACACCCTTATACATTACAAGTTACTAACTACTTACTCATTCAGACATTTCAGCAAACACTTTAGACTACTTTCATCAACATACATGACGTATGTTGATCAGATATGTATTATTCTAAATCCTTTCACTAAGAAGTTGCCCCATTTATAACACGCATGCACCCATGACGGATAATCATGGCAAGCATGAATCTAAGTTCCATATTGATTCATTCATTTCCACAAATACATGGGCTACACACTTTAACATATATTGTGTATATTGGCCGTGGCATGATTTAGGGCAAGTCCTTTCGTCAAAGGATTACCTCCTGCACAATAATCGCATCATCACGATAGTTAGTCATGGCGTACACTAACGTAAGGTTTATACTCATTTAGTCTTTTACTCAAACACTTAGGCTACGCATTGTAGCATACACGACGTATGTTAATATAACATGTATTAGGCTAATCCGTTCACCCGGAAGTTGATACACATGCATCTAGCGTATATAGACAATAATTAATCATGGCAAGCACAAATCTGAATTTCATATGTATACGGTATTTTCTACAAATATGAGGAATATAGTATATTCAACTTAGTTAACGTATAACTAAAAAATGAAACGGACATCACTTTATGCATGTGAAATAGCACCTATGTCAAGAATAAATCATTAACCGAAATTGAAAGCCTTAAAAACCATAACCTATGTGTCTATAGTCCGCACCTTACGCCGTAGAAGTGTAACGAACTCGACAGAGACTCCAAGTTTTCGTCAATGATGGAATGACAACCTATAACACGAGTTAAGTCAGCTATCTCGCCACTTGTAATAATTCAAACCCTAAAGCAGATTAGGGTTAGGTTTTCTTACCTATGAACGAAGTCAGAATCGCCGAAATAGCGATTAGATCACGATGAATAGGCACGTAGAATAGCAGGATGTACCAGGAATCTTCTCCCACTTCTCTCACACCTTCCCTCTCTTTACTCTCTTCTCTCTCCTAGGGTTTTCTCAAATTCGTATGGAGTGAATGAGAGAGGGTTTAAGGTCCTTATATAGGCCTAAAACTGATGGAAATGGCCCCAGGGCCAAGGTATACTTAGGTTATAGCCAAAGGGAGTTTGTTTCAGCTCAACGGAACACTTCCGGAGCCCCCCTTGAGCCAAAGGTCGGGCTTAAGCTCCCTAACCATGGATCTAGGTTAAGTTTTCACTCTAATCGTGTTTCCAGATCGCATGTGGTGGACCAGTTTCAGTTCAACGGTCACCGAAATTCGATTAGGGTTACAAGCACACTGTCATGTATGAAAAATTTCTCCTGATCCGAGGGTGTATTTGGGTCAGATTCTGACGGTCTGATTGCTTATATCTGGCCCGCAAGTGACAAGTCTCAGATTACTTAAATTAGATTTCATTTCTAAAGAAAATCATGTTTTCTCACACTCTTCACTCCACGCTGAAGCGAATAGCCCCGAGACACTATCTGGATTTGATTTTTGAGATGGTTATCAAGCCCAGCAAGGCGGTCCTAAGCGTTTAGTCTCGTGGTCATCGGACTTTTGACGCGCAGTCCAGATCCGATACGGAGTTTCGATGTGCTCCTGAGAGCAACTGGGTAATGAGATTGATCCTAGATTTTAGGGTAACCTAGCGTCAATGATTCTACAGATTTTGCATCTTGCAGATCATATTTAAAGTAGATCAAGTGGATTTCGTAGCTAATCTAGTTTAACACTTAGTTAATTTTATCTAATTTCTAAATGATTTGGTCCTGAGTGATTTATGCCTAAGGTAGTACTCAGGTCTTAGTACGGATTTTTTCGGGACGTTACACTTCCCCTTTGAGTTTAAAGGATACATGGAGGTATGCCTAAGGTGATCCAAAATTAGAAAAACTTTTAACTGGATCAAGAAAATGTGGCGACCGATCTGGTCTGGGATACGATAGAAATATTCCTCCTAAATAGAATAATACTCCTCTCAAGTTTGTGAAAGGAGAGTCCTCAAAATCAAAAGAGAAAAGTTCTAATCAAAAGTTTTCTAAAAATGCTAAAACTTTTCAATCTTTCAAGACTAAAAGTAACCATATCAACTACAAAAATCAAAACTAAAACCTTTTAGCTAAGAAAATAGTTGATCTACTTAAGGAGTTTTTAAAATCTAACTCAGTGGGTCAGTCTTACAGCAACTACAAACATAAGAAGACCAACTATACTCTTAAACCCAAAACAGTTATAAAATGGGTTCCTAAGGTTACCTGCTTGGTTGCCCACACTGCATTCAAAGCGACAAGCCATTCAAAGTGGTACCTAGATAGTGGGTGCTCCAGGCATATGACAGGTAACAAGGCTTTATTCACCGACCTTAAAGATATGACTGATGGATCGGTCACATTTGGTGATGGTAGCAACTGCAAGAATATTGGCCAAGGTACGGTTCAACTCTATAACCTTCCCTTATTTAAGAATGTTTTATATGTTGAGGGGCTAAAACACAACCTGTTAAGCATATCTCAAATATGTGATAACAATCACAGTGTGAAATTTTCTAATCAAGGTTGTGAAATTTTAAACAAAAAGGGTTCTGTAATATTAATTGGTCGCAGGACTTCTAAAAACTGCTATATTGTAAGCGATGGTAGCTCATCTAATCAATCGTGTTACATGGTCCATACCAATGAGAAAGAATTATGGCATAAATGCTTTGGACATGTACACTACCATAATTTATACAGATTGAGTAAAGGAGAACTAATAAGAGGTCTAACTAAACTTTAAAAAGTAGACAAAATATATGGCGAATGCCAGATTGGCAAACAAACTAGGAGTTCTCACAAAAAGGTGAACTCCAATGCCACATCAAAATCGCTCGAACTTCTCCACATGGATCTTGTAGGACCAACCAGGACGAAAACTCAAGGTAGTAAAAAATACATACCGATGATCGTGGATGATTATACCAGAGTCACTTGGGTAACCTTCTTAAGGGATAAATCAGAAACCCTTGACGAAGTAAAAAAGGATTCTCTAATGGATCCAAACTGAAAAAAGTTCTCATGGATTGAGTTCGAGAATAACTGTTTTGGGCGCAGAGAATTCATGCGATATTCCCTGATCATCTAATCAATCGTGCTACATGGTCCATACCAATGAGACAGAATTATGGCATAAACACCTTGGACATGTACACTACCGTAATTTATATAGATTAAGTAAAGGAGAACTAATAAGAGGTCTACCTAAACTTCAAAAAGTAGACAAAATATGTGGCGAATGCCAGATTAGCAAACAAACTAGGAGTTCTTACAAAAAAGTGAACTCCAATCCCACATCAAAACCGCTCGAACTTCTCCATATGGATCTTGTATGACCAACCAGGACGGGGACTCAAGGTGGCAAAAAATACATACTGGTGATCGTGGATGATTATACTAGATTCACTTGGGTAACCTTCTTAAGGGATAAATCAGAAACCCTTGACAAAGTAAAAAAGGATTCTCTAACGGATCCAAACTGAAAAAAGTTCTCATGGATCTGAGTTTGAGAATAGTTATTTTGATAAATTCTGTAGCGATCAGGGAATATGCATGAATTTTCTGCGCCCAAAACACCACAACAAAATAGAATTGTGGAAAGGAAAAATAGAGTTCTTCAAGAAATGGCTAATGTAATGATAAATAGTATGAAGCTCCCTAAAAATCTTTGGGCTGAAGCTGTAAATACTACCTGCTATACAATTAACTGGGTTTATACAAGCAAGTCAAATAATAAAACTGCTTATGAACTACGGTTCGATAAGAAGCCTATTGTCAAATACTTTCGAGTTTTTGGTAGCAAGTGCTATATTTAACGTAACCGTGAAAATTTGGGAAAGTTTGACACTAAAAGTGATGAAGGTATCTTTTTAGAGTATTCTTTAAACAGTCGTGTATATCGAGTATTGAATAAAAGGACCGGTGTTATTCAAGAGTCCATCAATGTGGTCATTAACGATCACTTGAATACACCTGCCCCAAGTTCAGATAATGATAAAGTTCTTTTAATTGACAAATCAGATACTTCATTAAATCAAACTAATTCTGAACTAAGGACTGTTAAAGATCATCCAACCACTCAAATTCTAAGAAACCCTCTCACTGGTGTGTGCACTCGTAGAAAAATAGAAGACATGTAATTACATGTGCTTTACATCCCAGATTAAACCAACTAACATAAAAGAAGCACTTTCTGACGAAAACTGGATAGTTGCTATGCAGGAAGAACTTAACCAATTTGTGAGAAATGATGTTTGGTAAGTTGTTCCTAGACCTAAAGAAAAACATATTATAGGAACTAAGTGGATTTTCAAAAATAAGTTTGATGAACTTGGTAATATAATTCGAAACAAGGCTAGACTGGTTGTACAAGGGTACACTCAAATAAAAGGCATTGATTATGATGAAACCTTTGCCCCAATTGCTCGCCTCGAATCAATCAGACTTTTTATATCTATCGCATGCTTTTGAAAATTTAAAATTTATCAAATGGATGTAAAGAGTGCCTTCTTAAATGGTGACCTATATAAAAAAAGTCTATGTTGAAGAACCAACGGGTTTTGAAGACCCTAAGAACATTGATCATGTCTATCGCCTTAAAAAAGCTCTTCACGGTTTGAAACAAGCTCCTAGGGCATGGTACAAAAAATTGACTAAGTTTTTACTAAGTCATAATTTTCTAATGGGAAGTATTGATAAAACTCTGTTTGTTAAGAAACATAACGATCATATCTTAATGGTACAAATTTATGTTGATGATATTATTTATGCATCAACCTGTACTAACATGACTATTGAGTTTGCAGATTTAATGAAATCTAAGTTCGAAATGAGCATGGTTGGGGAATTGAATTATTTCCTAGGGTTGCAAGTAAAACAACAACCTAATGGTATTTTTATTTCTCAAAACAAATATGCTTTGAACTTGATTAAAAAGTTCGGATTTAAGAATGGTAAGAATTTTGATACTCCTATGAGTACAATCTTAAGACTCTTAAAAGACTCTACAGGTAAAAATGTAGATCCTAAACTATATTGTAGCATGATTGGAAGTTTACTTTATTTAACTACAAGTAGACCTGATATTGCTTTAAGTGTTGGTATTTGTGCTAGATATTAGTCTAACCCTAAAGAATCTCATCTAACTGCTGTTAAGCGGATTATGCGATATGTCGCAAGTTCTGCTAATTTGGGTCTCTGGTATCCATATGATACTAGTGTTTAGTTGGCTAGGTATTCAAATGTTGATTGGGCTGATAATATCGATGATAGAAAGTCAACTAGTGATAGTTGTTTTTATATCAAAAATTGTTTAGTTTCTTGGTTTAGCAAGAAGCAAAGTTCTCAGGTCGCTTCTCATCATTGAGGTTTGAATACATCGCAGTTGGAAATAAATGTACTCAGCTTGTTTAGATGAAACCTATGTTAAGTGATTATGGAATTGCACAGGAATCAATGATATTATATTGTGATAATCTAGTGCTATAAATATTTCAAAAAATTCAATCCAGCATTCACGTACCAAGTACATTGATATTAAGTATCATTACATTCGTGAATTAGTGGAAGAAAAATTAATCTCTTTAGATTACACTCCGACCGAGACTCAACTTACTGACATTTTCACTAAACCGCTCAATAAAAAAAGGTTTAATAAATTGAAATTTGATCTTGGTATGTGCAATTTAAATTGATTATTCATGCATATGTGTATCATAGTGTATATATATTTGATAATTTATTGGTTTAAATTTTAAATTTTTATGAAAAATGCATGTTTGTATTGGTTCACGACTAGTCGAGGACGTGCTTGACCAGTCGTGGTACAACCGGTCGAGAACGGTCCTCAACCAGTCGTGTAGTGCATTAAATCTCTTCAAATTTGGAGAAAAACTCATCTTCTTCATTTCTTATTTCTTCTTCAATGGGCTGTAGCACGACCAGTCATACCTGACTATCTGATTCCTCAAGGTTAGTGCATCATTTGTGTTTTTCTTGTAGATTTTAGTTAATATTACTTCATTTTCACTCTTGGAGTAATTTATTTTATGTTTCATTGCGATTTTGAGGTTCTCTCTTGAAAAATCTGATATATCAAAACCTCACTCCTCATCTTTTGAATCTACTTGTTTCTTTGATTAATCTGTTGCAAATGGATGCTAGAGGGAAAAAGAAAACTGCCCGTGGTCTATCATCTTCCAGATCAACTCCTATCTCTAGGCGCCATTTTCGGTCATCTGAAGATGATCCCGCTCATGTACGGGATTTACGTATGCGCAATGTCATTGTTGAAAGACCTGTATTTATTGATCATATTACTCCTTTTGATATCCCTCCACTCTCCAATCTGTAGGCTGGGATAACATCCTACATTGGGGTGGGCCGGCATACCAATCTATTGCTCAGGCCATGATTACGTGTATTTCTGAATTTTCATCTAAGAATTTAACGTTTAATATTGATACTAAAGAATATCCATTTGAGGTAGACCGTCATCTGATTTCGGCTCTCATGAACATACTTGTTAATGACAAGGGTATTCCTCTTCATACTCCAGTTGAGAAACCCTCAGAATCAGAAAAACGTATGTTAATTAGAGATTTATGTAATATGGATGTTCAATGGACTCATAAAGGGAATGCGCTCCCTACAAAGTATTTTTTACCCAAATACAGGGTTCTCTATAGAATCTTTACTTCAAATTTATATCCACGTTCTGGTAACAAATCTGAACTGACTTCATTTATGGTTCGAGTTTTGCATTCTGTCGTCACTGGTTCGAAAGTTTATCTGCCTTCTTTAATATATCATTTCATCATTTAGTTTCATCTCCATCCAGGACACAGTGATATTCCTTTTACTTATCTTATGACTATGTTAGCTTCTCACATGCTAGCTGTTATGCCTGTTGAAGAGGCTCATATTCGTCATCTTTCTTTTAACAATTCTAATATAAACAAGATGAAGCTGGTATTGGCTCCTGGCCAAAGAGATGTGGGTGGTGGTGGTGCTGAAGTAGGGAATGAAGAAGAAGGTGGCGATCTTCCTCCTGATGATATAAATATGGATGATATTTTTGATGAGATTGAATTAGATTCTACAAATGATCCTAACTATGAGTCATCTAATTTTGATGCTCGTCTTCGTGCTCTTGAGGAGAAGGTAGGGAACATGAATGTTGCCCATGATTTGCAATTTAAGTATATGCGTAAGTATCTTAGGCGCATTAACAAGGGACTTCATCAACTTGATCCTATCATACCTACTCCTTCCTCAGGATTTGATTAAGTGTTCTAGTCTTTGGCTTGTAATAACTTTTATACTACTTTTGTTGGTGTGTGGACTTTGATTTTACTTCAATTTGTATGACTGACTTTTGTTTCAGTTAGTTAATGCTATGTGAACTTTAAATTTGCTTATTTTTACTTGCATATCTTAGCTAGGTATTCCTTTCATTACTCTCTTATTGGTCTTCTACTTCCATTTCTTCCTTTCTTCCTTTGTCATATTGTGACAAAAGGGGGAGAATAATTTAAGTTTGATAAATATGGATATATGGGGGAGATAAATATGGATTGAGGGAGAGTAGAGTAGCATCATTTTTATGGATATTTGTGTACTATTCAAGGGGAGTAAGTAATGAGGAATTTGTGCTAATTAATGACAACTGGTGCATGATTGTTTAATCAAGCTGTAACTAGTTTACTTTTATAACTGGTGCATGATTTCTTTTGTGTTCATATTGATCATTTTTTTAAGTGTGCTTTGTCACAAATTTGACAAAGGGGGAGATTGTAAGTGCAATAGTTATTTACCCCTTTTGTTGTTAAATTTTGTGTTGCCAAAAACACAATCTATGTCTTGTGTAGCATGTTAACTTATATGTTTAAGTCACTGCGTCAATACTATAAGCTAAGAACGGTGATCTACTTCAAGAAGTTCAATTTCAAGTTATTTGTCTACTTCTGCAAGCTTCAATACTTCGAGAGCTACATCAGAAGACAAGTTCTTGTTCAAGTCTCAAGTACAACTCAAGAATAACAGTACAAGATGAAGTTCAATCTTTCGAAGATCTCAAGTTCAAACCTTTAGAAGATCTCAAGTTCAAGCTACATCAGAGATCTCAAGCTTCATACTCTTCAAAGGTCAACCAACATCTTAAAAAATGAAGACTCAATGTCCATACTTCACATTTAAGGTATGAATGACCTTAGTTTGACCTTAGGGTAGGTCATTTTGCATATATAATTCAAATTGAATATTTTTATAAGTGTTTGGTCTGTTCTAAGACTAGTCCTAGACTCTGTTCGACTAGTCCTAGAACTGGCTCGACCAGTCCAAGAAATTCCAAGACTAGTTTTAAGTTGTTGCAAATTTTTGAAATTTTTTGGTTGAGCTTCGACCAGTCCTGGAGTTTACTCGACCAGTCATAGGAACAATGTCGAATCATTCATGACTAGTCCTGCAGCTACGATTCAAACTCCATCAACCTTTCTTAGTTCCTCACGACCAGTCGTGAAGGCCTCACGACCAGTCGTGGATACCCTAAGACCAGTCGTAGAACAATTTTATCCGATCACACTTAAAATTTCAAAATGCAGTTCAACCTATGACCAGTCATGGTGGCCACACAACCAGTCGTAGATGCGATTTTTACATTTATAAATAGAACACGAATTTCAGAGTTTTTCAAGAATTCAATTCAAGTAAAATAAAGGCATCACTCTGAGATAAGTTTGTGCTAATCTAAGCTACGTTGTGCATATTTCATATTCTCTTTTGTTAGCTTTATTTATTTGATTTTGTTTCTGCATTCCAATCTAAATTGAAAAGAGGAATTGCTATATTCGTTCTTCTTGGAATCAAAATCAAATAGAGCTAGCCCATTTGGTTTAATTTAAAATCAATTAGAACTTACAACCATTTCAAAGTGAGTATTGGACAATTGAACTTCTATATTCGAACTTCTACTCCGATTGGTTCTTCCGGGCTACAACGAAAGGAGAAATCCAGGTATTTTACTATATTGTAAATTTCCTTCAATTTAGTTTTTGTTTGAGGTTAAACCAGAAAAATCTCAATCTTGTGGTTATCTGAGGAGAGCCAGAAAACTCAGAAGTGGGGTTTTTTGAATTGTGTAAGCCCATTTAAAAGACACAATTGTGAAGGTTTTAAGTGAACCTGTGAAACCTATTTTCATAGTGAACGCTGATATCCCCTGTGTGAGGATATTAGGAGTGGAGTAGCAATCTGTGTGGCTTTTGTTTAACAGTTGGTGTATACACAGGTGAACCACTATAATTCTTTGTGTTTTGTGTTTTGTGGTTTAAGTGTTTATTTAATTTCTATCTTTTATCATTCAAAGCTGTGGAATGTATATGTGGATGTGAATGTTGTAATCTTTTACATTTCAAGCATTGCGGGGAATATTGTAATAGTTTAAAATTTAATTTCATGCTATTTCCTTTATTTCCTTTCAGTTTGAGTTTTAATATTCAAATTATTCTAGTAAGGTTGTCCTACCATAAACCCTTGGTTTTTATGGTGTAAGGTTGTCCTTAGAACAACATTGGTATCAACCTTTCTATTTTAGTGTTTTACATTTTAGTACTGTGATTTGTTTAAAAGTTCTATCTTTCATTCAATTGTTTATAAGGCAATCTTATTCATTTAAATTTTGCTGTTAAAGTTTTTAATTTGGCATAGTCCTATTCACCCCCCTCTAGGACATATAGCTAGGCCTTTTCACGTAACATCTTATGGGCGAGTGATCATCCTCCCGAGTGATTTCCACAAATCCCTTCATGGATCTCTCGTAGCGCATAATCGACTTCATCAGGATTCAGGCATCGTAGTAAAGGAGCAAAAAATCCTTTCTTGTACAACACCCTGTTAAGTATAATATAACGAGAGGCTCGAATTTTCAATCGTCGGGCCTCGCCTCGATCCTCGGGCAACTTTCCACTGCTGAGATATTGGGAGATCAGGTCGACCCAAGTAGGTTCCGAAACAATTAAATGTATGGTTGAGCTAACCGGGTCATCAATACTTGACTTAGCAACGTACTCGATTGGGACGAATCTAGGTATGTCGTCTTCGTCGGTAGAGGCAAGTTTTACTAGTAGATCGGCCTTAGCATTTTCTATTCGGGGGATTCGAGTCACAATACATAACCATCGATCAATTCTTTAGCTTTCTTCATGTATGCTTTCAGTTGCTCTTTATGTGTTTGATACACACTAATGACTTGATTGATGACCAACTACGAATCGCTGAATACATTGAGATGAGTAACTCCAAGACTGGCCGCTAGTCGGAGGCCTAACAATAAGGCTTCATAATTTGTTGTATTGTTCGAGGCTTGAAATCCAAGTCTTAAGGCATATTGCATGTAGGTTTGATTAAGAGTTTTCAAGACGACACCTGCCTTGCTTGCCTTAGAGTTGATGAGCCATCGACATAAAGCTTCCAGGAGATTGGGTCGGGCGAGGACTCGAGAGAAGCAGTCATCGATTGTTGGGTTCCAAGCTTGGTAAGTGGATCGACTTGTGGTGTAACTTCAGCTATTAAGTTTGTCACAGCTTATCCTTTTATTGTTACTCTCGATTTGTATTGAATGTTGAATTCACTGAGCTCGATCGCCCACTTCGTTAGTCGGCCGGAAGCTTCTGGTTTCTGAAGGATTTGATGCAATGGGAGGTCGGTCATGACAACGATAGTGTGAGCTTGAAAATATGGCCGAAGTCATCGCGAGGAGACGACTAAGACTAGGGCCACCTTCTCCAAAGGCGGATATCTTATTTCTGCCGGCAATAATGCTTTACTAACGTAATAAACCGGCAGTTGCTTTCCTTCGTGCTCTCGTATCAAAGCCGAGCTTATGGCTGCATCAGAAACCGCAAGGTACAATAGCAAAGCTTCCCCAAGCTCGGGTTTCGATAAGACAAGCGGAGATCCGAGGTATGACTTCAACTGCTGGAACACTGCTTCACACTCTTCCGTCCACTCTATCGTTTACCGACCCTTAAGTTGTTTGAAGAACGGGAGGCATTTATTGGTAGCTCGGGAAAGGAAGTGGTTGAGTGCGGCTACTTGTCCAGTTAGCCTTTGTATATCCTTGATTGCTTTTGGGGATTCCATGTCGAGCAATGCTTTAATTTTTTTCAGATTTGCTTCAATCCCCCGCTGGCTGACCAGAAATCCGAGAAACTTGCCTGAGTTACTCCAAAGGCGTACTTGTTCGGATTCAACTTCATCTGGTATTTTCGAAGGATGAGAAACATCTCCTAAGGTCAGCAATATGATCGGCCGTGTGTATACTTTTGACGAGCATGTCGTCAATGTATACTTCTATAGTTCGGTTGATCTGCCGAGCGAACATTTTGTTTACCAACCGTTGGTACGTTGCTCCTGCATTCTTTAGACCAAATGACATCACACGGTAACAGTAAAGTCTTTTATCGGTGACAATAGTAGTCTTAGATTTATCTGATTGATGCATTATAATTTGATTGTATACAGAATAAGCATCTATAAAACTAAGATGTTCGTGCTCTGCCGTGTTATCTACCAACTGATCAATCCTTGGGAGAGGAAAGCTATCCTTTGGGCAGGCTTTGTTTAAGTCGGTATAGTCAATACAGACTCGCCACTTTCCATTGGCTTTCTTAACGAGTACGACATTAGCTACCCATTCCGGATAGTATATCTCCTCAATGAATTTAGTCTTGAGGAGCTTGTTAACCTCTTCTTTAATGATGGCGTACATTTTGGGGCCGAGTGGTCGTCACTTCTGTCGGATCGGTCGGTAGGTCGGATTGATGTTAAGTCGATGAGTCATTACCAAAGGATCGATTCCGAGCATATCGTTATGACTCCATGCAAATACATTAGCGTATCGTTGGAGTAGTGATATCAACTTGTCTTTTAGAGGCGATTGCAGAGACGAGCTAATCTGTACTATTTTGGATTCGTCTGTCCTGAACAAGGGTACTGGAATAAGATCTTCTACCGGGTGGCCTCGCCCGTATGTCTAGGCTCGAGGGTCCAACGATTCAATCGTGGTTACCTCGGCCAAAGCTTTCATCGCTGTTGCGTAGCAGCGCCGTGAATCCTGTTGATCACCTTTTATGACTCCTACTACCGACTTAGTCGAAAATTTCATGGAGAGATAGTATTTTGATACCATAGCTTGGAGAAGGCACAGGGAGGGTCGACCGAGTATAGCGTTGTAGGCCGATGGTTGGTTGACTATCAGGAAGTCAACCATTACTGTCGCCTAGTGCGAAGAATTACCAGCAGTGATTGGCAATGAGATAACTCCTTTGGGGAGTGTTCGTCCGCTAGAGAATCCAATTAATGGGGTGTGAACTGGATGTAACGCCGATCGTTTGTCGAACGCTTGAATGAACAATACGTCCACAGATGACCCTGTATCCATGAGAATGCGGAATACTTTGCGGTTTGCTATCGTGAGGGTGACGACTAACGCATCATCATGTGGATAATAGATGCCCCGAGCGTCCTCATCAGTGAACGAAATGCAGTACTTCACCCTTTTCTTTTCTTTTCTTTTGAAGGTTGAGCCAAGATTAGGATTTCGGACTCAGGCCGACTAATGCTCCTAACATGATTTTTTCGAGCATTGTTTGAGTCGCCCCCGCCTCAGGAACCACCGACTATGGTTCGGATTTCCTCCATGGGTCGGTTGTCGCCCGAGCGTTCTTCTGTTGTCCCAGTTCTCTCGACATGCTCTTTGAGACGACCTTCTCAGATAAGTCGCTCGATTTCTTCCTTCAAGTGGTAACAATCACTCATATTATGCCCATGATCGCTATGGTAATGAAAGTACTTGTTTTTGCTCCGTTGGTTCGGGTTGCTTTGGATCTTATCTGGCCAGTTGACGAATCCTTCGCCCTTAATTTCCATCAAAACTTGCTCTTGTGGCTTATTGAGCGGGGTATACATTGAAAACTTGCGGCCTGACCGTTTACCCGACTTACGATCATCACATGTTCGATCATCTTTACACTTATTTCTACTGGCCGAGTCAACTTCTTTCTTTGCTGACTCTTTGGCTGGGACTTTTGCATTTTGGGCGGCTTCGCGCATGATCTGGGTTTCCTCTGCCTCTGCATACTTATCTAACCGGGCCATGAACTCGGCCAGAGTAGTAGGTGGGTTCTTGTCCATGGATGCCATAAACGGTTTGTCTCTAACCCCTTGCATGATCGAGTTGAGTGTTGTTTCGTCCGAATGTTTTCGAACTTGGAGCGATTCGAAATTGAAGTGCTTGATATAGTCTTTCAGCAGCTCTCCCTCTTTTTGCACTATGTTGTTCAAGTGTGCAGGTGGCTTCAGCTTTTTCTTCCCGCCAATGAAATTGGTGAGGAAGGCATCACTGAGCTCCGTGAACGAGCTAATGGACTTTGGTTTCAACTGTTTGAACTAAAGTTGAGCTACATCGACTAAAGTGAGGGAGAAGACTCGGCACATCACAGCGTCCGAGGCATCGTGCAATTCCATATATGTTCGGAAGGATTCGATGTGCTCGATTGGATCGGTCTTGCCGGTGAAGGGTGTAATCTATGGAAGATGGAATCGTTCCAGTAACCGAGTCTACATTATCTTTTTTATGAACGGAGATGCTTTTGCCTTGGGCCTTGTCGGATGTGCATCACGACCTTACTTCATGTCAGCGATCTCTTCTCGTACTTCCCTCCTGAAGTCCTAGAGATCAGCTTTACAAGGTTCATCACTATCGGTCGTACCCTCAACTAAAGGCCTGTTGCGCCTCCTTCGATCTATCTCGTACGTAGATCGGAGGCTGGCAGCTGGGCGGTCAGGGAATGAGTGAGCATAGGAATGGCCGGACCCTAGTATTGACTCGGTTGAGGGACAGATTGTGAAGTGGCAGGCTGAGGGTCGGCGAATTGTTGCGGAGCATTCGCCCGGCCGCTATCATATTGAGGCGGAACTTGCTGGCGATGGATCTGCTCCAACATCTGCTTCATGTAGTTCAGATCGGTTCTGAGCTCTTGGACTTCCTTATCTAACCGACCGTTTCCTCAGTTTCGTTGATTGTGTCGGGTCGAAACAGAAGTTGCTGGACGGGGTGCGGAGCCTTGTCGATTATCGGGTTAGTTCTGGGCCCCTTGGGCAACGTTCATACCCGGCGGACTTTCAAGTTCCGGTGGCCCAGTAACAATGACCTCAGTAGGATCGTTTTGAGCAGTTCTTCTGATTCTCACCATTAAAACTTGTTTGAATCTTTTTTATAGAGCCTGGAAAAAGACTTTTTGTATCATTTCCCATAGATGGCGCCAATCTATTGATGCAAAAAACTGGTACGTCCTCCTCCTGGGTCCTATCACCTGCACAAGAAGGAGACAAAGGAGACCTTGGCTAGAGCCGGGGACCCTCCGATGCTAAAGTCAGTGCTTGGACTGTGTGAGAGAAGGATTTTAGGAGGGTTTTCTGCGTACCTTTGAGCTTTGAGATTCCTGTTTTTATAGGAACGGGAGGCCCCGACGTGCAGGGATTCTTCTCCTAATTTCCTAGAGATTTGATTTTGATCCATTTTTGGTCTCCATCTGATCCCGAGAACTTCGGGATCAGGGATCATTTTATGAGATTTTTGGGACAACGTTTTCATTTACGTCGTCTTTTCCTTGCTCGGCCCAGTCTTGACCAACTCTGATGAAGAGTTAGTCTCGGCTAGCTTTATAGATCGAGTTGCTCGCCATCTCTCGGATAAAATGGAACTGATCCGTAATCGATGTCCTTTCTTAATCCGATAGCCGACTATGTAATCGACCTAATTTGGGTCAGTTTTACGATCGGTCGAGTGGCTTCTAAGCTTTAGGATTTAATCGGCCTTTTAGATGTTGTTGCATCTTATGTCAACTTCATGCATCTTATGTACTTTGCCTTCGGATCGTGACTTTACAAGTCTCGGTCCGGGTTTATTCCTCGATCCGAGCTAAGTTTCTCCTTGAGGCATTTAGTTCTTTTACCTCGGTCAGGCTTATTGCCTTGAAATCCCGGGTCGTATCAGTAGAGTTGGTCCATTCCATAACCGGGTCTCCGAACTTGTCATATTTTTTCCCAACAACATGTATGCTCTTCATCACTGTTATAAGTTTTTCAAAGGGTGATATTTAAGATGGGTCAACCTAGTAGACTGGTTAGATGTCATACACACGTGAAAGATAGGACATTAACTGATGTCACACTTGGTCAGTTTGAATTGAGCCACACATTCAATCAACACGCCTGCATTTATCATATGACTAAATTTGTAAATCAAACCACAGCAACCATATTTTAATTTTGTCCGTAGCATGTCTACGATGTACTTTATTTAATGGACGGATTTGATCTCATATACATGAGTTGTATAGTACAAAACCATGACAAGTGCGTAGACGATCTTACATAGTGTTTGCATGGCTTTTTCTATATTTCTCAACTTGGAAGGCAAGACTTCGTGTGAAAGAGATCCCTCGTCCATGATGTGTGCCACCTTGTGTTCGGAATGGCGCTCAAAATTCAGCCCGATTCAACACCCGGGTGGGCTACACAACGAGAAATAGTTAAGATAGAAATTCCGGCCGTTAAAAACATCTAACTTGTGTGTGGCCCACCGACATGTATGCTCTTGATCGCTGTTATAAGTTTTTCAAAGGGTGATATTTATGATGGGTCAACCTAGTAGACTGGTTAGATGTCATACACATGTAAAAGATAGTACGTTAACTGATGTGTCGGCTGTTGTACCTTAGACCTTTTCATTAAAAAAGTACTTTACGGTAGGCTCGCCCTTAATTTTATGTGGGCCCACCGTGAAGTATATATATGCGAATCCACTCTGACCGTTAGAGGTGTAATCTTGTCGTTCCTAGGGCCAAAAACTTAAGCTGACTTGTGATTTAAGTGGGCCACATCAAGGGAAATAGTTGGAAAAGACATTCAACCTCGATTTGTACTAGACCTACCATGATGATTATATAAAATCCAATCGTAGGCGTAGGGCCTAAAATTTATGTCCATTCGTGATTCAAATGGGCCACACCAAGGGAAACAGTTTGGAGGGTGAACCTTACACTGTTTCCAATCATACAATCCCCCTAAACCATGGATGAAGCTGATTTTTGAACCCTGGGTGTAATGTGGGGAGACTTACCCAATGGTTGGGTGGATTTCACATTAACATTATGGTGGGCCGACCCTAGCCGTGAACCGTACCCCTTCGAAACTTTTTCTTAAATCTTCTCTGCTAATGTTTATTACCCTTAATTACTTTCTTGAATCATGGCCTAGTTGTTTTCTCGGAGAGGCGGGAGAGTGACACTCACCCCTACTTTTTTTGAAGGCCCACCATAATGTATGTGTGCCATCTACGACCATTAGATGTGTAATCAGGCTAACCCTTGATTCCGATGGGCCACACCCATGGAAACATACGGGAGAGACGTGCACCCATGATTTTACAGAGGGCACCGTAATAAACATGAAATCTACTCCAGACATTAGACTCTACAACAACATGTAAGCCTGGGTGTCAAAAATCAGGCCCACATGCGATTCAAGTGGGCCACACTAAGAGAAATAATTTGAAGGGTAAACCTTTCCTTGTGCACTGTATCCAATCATATGGTTCACCTAAACCATTGATGGGGATAATTTTTAGCCTGCCGGCTAACATGAGGCGCCACACCTGATAGTCGAAGTGGATTTGATGTTAACACCATGGCAGGGCCCACCCAAGCTACCCCTTTTCCAAACAAAATAAAAACTTCCTTTTTCCAATATATATAGAGAAGCGCTGCTGCCAGAAAGAAATCATACGTGGTGAATTGTCGCAAATCTGAACTGGATCATGTGAAGCAAGCCTTAGTGGCTCCCTTTAGGACCAAGTTTTGCACATATATCCATGCCTGCAAAGCATATGAGAGAAATTATCTTTGACTGAGCATTTATTTACATTAATTAATCAGTAATTACGAGAACTAGTTGAACCGTCCAATTAATTGTGCTTGAGCATATCTCACTCTCTCTCTCTCTCAGGTTCAAAGGGTTTGGACTTTAAGTTATGATCCACCTAACCAATAACTTCCAACTTTTCATGCGTGTATGACATCCAATGCATTAGCCTTACCTCGAGGATCACCTTGTAAAAGAAATAAACAATATCTATACATTGAGTCAACCACGCTTTTGTTTTGCTATTTATTAATGATTGGAAATTGTTTTATATGATGTGGCCCACCCGATAAGTAGATATAGATGATCCTCACACTGAGACCTACCTATTGGAAGACTTTTGCATTAGATGATCCTCACACTGAGACCTACCTATTGGAAGAGTTGGATGTCACATGCACCTATATATATATATATATATAGAGAGAGAGAGAGAGAGAGAGAGAGAGAGAGTAGTAGGGTTGTCAATGGGCTGGGCTTGGGGTAGGTTTGGGCCTCGATTTTGAACTATTTCAGGCCCGGCTGTCAGGTGGGCCTATTCAAAATTCAGCCCAGCCCATTGACACCCCTTGTAAGTCTCAAGTCTAACTAGTTGGACTATAATTTATAGTCCACTCAGTAAATTATTTCGATTCTATTAAGTGCATGCGATATCTCACCCTACTAAGCCACATCCACTCGTTGTGTGGACCACATTTGTATTTTTTATTTACTAATAGTTAGAAATTGTTTTCAACAATATCATCCACCAAGTGAATAGGTAGGGTTTTTTTTTTTTTTTTTTCACAAAATGATCTTCATGGTTGGCCTAACCTGCGGAAGGGTTGGATGTCACGCATACATAATTGAAGGGAAGTTATTTGTTGGCTGGACCTGATTGGACTTGAGACATTCTCATATATATATATATATATATATATATATATATATATATATATATATATATGGGAAAAGGTACTATGCGCTCGACCTCACAATAAGCTCCCATGAGGTCGAGCTATGTGGGCCCCACCGTGATGTGTGTCAACCATCAACACCGTGCATTTGATGGGTCCCCTTTAAATTATGGGATATTCTAAAAATCAGCCATATGCGGAACTCAGGTGGGCCATACCACCTAAAATCATGTGAAGACATGCCAAAAATATATAAAAGCACTTGTTGGGGCCCACCTGAGTTTTGAATGCTGCTGAAACTTGGTCTGAACCCTCATCCAAGTGGGACACACATAATGATTATGAATGTTTTAATCGTGCACGGCCCCTCTCAACTTCTGTATGTGGTGTGGCCCACACAAGTCACGGATTGACTTGATTTTTGAGACCTAGGCCCACGATGGAATGGTGCATCCGACCGATGGGGTAGATGTTCAAAACGGATCACGGTGGGGGACCTACACATCCAAGCCGACCCTCATGGGACGTTCCCATCAGCTTGAGCGCATAGTACCTTTTCCATATATATATATATATATATATATATATATATATATATATATAGAGAGAGAGAGAGAGAGAGAGAGAGAGAGAGAGAGAGAGGAATGCTCACCTGCATGCACTTTCTTACGTGAGCACACCCGTGCACACTTTTGCACGTGTCTTAGGCACAAAATATGAATGGTCGAGCGGCACCCTATGAAACCTCACAAGCCCAACTTTTAGCCTGAACAAAAGTTTGGTGGGCCATGGAAAAAGGAAATAATTTCCCTCCTTGATTTGCATTTCTCTTTGTTATGATCCACTAGAGTTTTGGATCAGGCTGAAATTTGAGCCTATAGAGTTTCAAGGGGTGCCACATCACGTGGACCATTCAGATTATGTGCATAAGACACATATGCAAAGGTGCGTACACACATGATATGACTCCAAAATCTGAACGGTCCATGTGAAGAAGCACCTCATGAAACCCTCCCGAGCCCAATTTTTACTTTGATCCAAAACTTTGGTGGGCCATGAAAAATGAAAACAATTTACTCCCTTGATTTGCATTTCTCTTTGCTATGGCCCACCAGAATTTTAGATGAGGGTGAAAACTTACCCCCTGGGGTTTCATAGGATTTTGCATCACATGGACCGTTCGGATTAGACGCCCATGACACATGTGCAAAGCTGCGCAGGTGAGCATGACTCTCTCTCTCTCTCTCCTTTTATATATATATATATATATATATATATATATATATATATATATATAAACAAAAAAATAACTTAAAGAAAATTAACAATACATTCCTCTTTTAAATTCTATATTATTAAGACCTCCCTAAATTATTTAAGTTATTTTTTAAGTCGTGACAACAAGGGTGTCAATGGGTTGGGAAGCCTGTCCGACATGATGAGCCTGTCCCGCTTTGTGCTAGGCTTGGATCTACTAGCTTGGATTGTGGGCTGGGCTTGGGCCTTTCATGCATGACCGGGTCAATTTTCAAATCGGGTTTGGACTCAAGTTTATTTTAGCCTGGGGTCCTTACTCATGCCTCAGTGGTAGATTCACAAGAGTTTCAACATGAGGTCAGGTCATGAGTTCGAGTACCCAATGTGGTGAAATCCTATGGTGGTGTGAGTGAGTGGGGGTGTGAGCGCATGCATAAAAAGGAAAAGGCTTATTTTAACCTGACCTGACTTGGTGTAGCCCAGCCGTTGAGGGTTAAATATTACATATTAGACCCAAGTTAGTACCTAATTTTACGTACATGATAATGCTTAACGTCATATTTTGATCATGTTTGTGTTGTAAGTTGAATTTAAGAGCCTGGACTGAAAAATGGTACTAAAAGCATGAATTTAATGCTCAGAAATCACCAAAACAATGGACGAATCTTAGGAGACCAAGAACGGAGAATTTACATGCTAAAGATATGAGAACATCAAGTGATCAACGATAAAGAGGCATGAAAGTCGTCCTAAATGCAAGATCATAGCGTTCCCACTATCCATTTGACTCGAAACTTTATATCTGACTTGAGGACCCTAAATTAACCGTACACGTCGAATTTCAGTCATTGGATCCTTGTGTAAGTGGCCCAACGGACAGATCAGCCCATAAAACATTAATCTGGGGCCCACCTGATATCTGAATATGCTTCAATTTTTGTCTCAACCCCTTAAATGAGGTGGCAAAATGGATGGACGGAGCGGATTTCTCACACGCATCACAGTGGACACCATATAAACATGTGGGAGTGCACAGGTGGTGCACTCCCGCACCGCACCGGATTGCCAACCTCGTTCAACAGTCTTTGACCCGAGCCCGGCTCCACGCGTCCAGCGAGCAAACGCTGTCCACCTGTGATAGTAGTGAGCCACCACCGTGGATCATTTCAATGATCCGGACCGGTCACTTGACTCAAGGGGTGGCCACAACTCTATCCATGGTGGCCGTTTGGTCTCATGTACGTATACACACACAGATCGCCATCAAACATAGGATGAACGGCAGCTTGATTTAATACAGTGGGCCACACCAAAACTCGACCAAAACCACTCCTTTCCGACCGAACTTTTGTCAAAAATCCAATGAATGGGGTGGATTTCTCTGAAAACATCACTGTGGGGCCCACCGAGAATCTCAGTGCAGGAAAATTCGCAACTTACGCACGTCCGGGAAAACCAGACGTTGTGGGGAGTTGTGGTCCACTGTCCTTGATCCATTGGATGATCTGAACCGTTCAGAGGAATCCCAAGTCAAAAATGACCCCAGCCATGGATAAAAACTGGATTTTCGATGCTCTTCTGGCCGAAAAACCGAGCCAAACGCAAGTCAGTTTGTGTTTGCATTTTCGTTGTGCAGACTGTGTTGTTGCGTAAACACCTCACTCCTGGCCGACCTTCTCTTACTCACGACTCCAGCAACCTCCACCGCCCCTTGCTGCCTATAAAAGGAAAGAAGAGAGAGACCTTGAGCATTCATCTTGGGAGCTTTCACGTGGAGCAAGGAAAAGAAGGGAGAGAGAGAGAGAGAGAGAGAGAGAGAGAGAGAGAGTGAACGTGAATGGATGGGGCATTCCTCTTTCCTTCCTTCCTCTTGGTTCCTGGTTTTGTTTACATCCTTCCTTTAAGAGTTTTAGCATGATCATGTCAGGCTAAACCTCTTAGCTAGGGCTAAGAAGTGAAGCTTGTAGCATGATGGGGTGTTTTCTATGACTTTGATTCATGTTTTATGAACTATCTTTGATTATAATTTAATTATTTGAAATATTTATAGTTTTTAATGGTTTGTTGTGACTTGAATTACAATGGATCTGCAATAGCTTTGAGTATTTTTATGCTTGTATAGAGGTTATGGTCGTAGGAACCCTGTTGTTCACCATTGTCTCATGGACATGGTTGGATGATAAAATCATCCCCTACGTTCATAACTCTCTCAGATTGGATGTGGATTGGTTAAATTATGTTGTTTACTTTGTCTCATGGGCATGGTTTTGTGATGGAATCAAGTCTAATTCTCATACCTCTCATCTCTTGAAAACAAGATAAAAGGAAGTTCAGATTTGATTTTTAATGTTATATCCTCAAACTAGATGAAGATGGGACTCTAATTCCAGTTGCGTTCATGAATCAACCATAGATATCCCTGATCTCTACAAGTGGATCCTTGAAAAACCATTATTCCCTTAAAATTTCCTGATTTAGATTACATCTTCTAGTTTTAGTTTTAGTTACTTTCAGATTACATACAAGGTTCAGTCCTTGTGGATTCGACCTCCGTCTTACCGAGATTATTACTACATCGCGACCCTACACTTGGGGTTGTGAACAAGTTTTTGGAGCCGTTGTTGGGGATTGACGGTTACATTTTTTTGAGATTAACTAGTTTTAGAATTAGGTTAAGATTAAGGTTTTTTTAGTTTTTAATTCTAAGTTTAGGTTTTTCTGTTTCATTTTTAGAAACTAACCTAACTTTCTTGTTTTGTAGGATTTTAATATAGACTTTCTAAATTGGTAATCTCCTTCTAATTTCTTTATTCTTCTATTTTCAGGATTAGGGTTTTATTTTCTATTTTTAGAAATTTCTAATTCTAGGTTTTCTTTTATTTTTAGAAACTAATTTACTTTCTATTTTTAGGGTTAGAACTTTCCTAATTTGTTTTTAGAAACTTTCTATTTTCGGTTTTTAGAAATTTTTGTTTTTTAGAAACTAGTTTACTTTCTATTTTTAATAACTTTTTATTTTTAGAAATTGACTTGTTTTGTTTTGCTTTGCAGGATCTTAATTAGGAACTTCCAAATTGGTAACTTCTTTCCTACTCTTCTCTTTCTTTCTAGATTTATATTCTTTTCTTCCTTTTTAGATTTAGGTTAGAATCTGAGATTGAGGGTTGCGAGTGTTTCCTACCCAAGTGGGTCCATGACAACACTCGATGTCTCTTGACTAAAGGAAGATTAGTTGAGGGGTTAACTATCCATCACAAATTGGATACCGCTCGAGATCCACATAGTTATGGCTGCAAACCAACCTCTTCTACCCCAACCTAGGGTGGAGGACATTCAGGATGAGAATGAGGTGCATCAAGCACCCCCACGTCGTACTTTATGAGATTATTTACAACTGGTGGGGGTGAGTATGCCCTCATGCATGATTTTTTCAGAGAATACGGGACACATGGATATTAAGCTAAGGGTGATCCAACTCCTTCCTAAATTTCATGGGCTTGAGTCAAAAGATCCATACTTACATCTGAAAGAGTTTGATGAGATCATAGTCACTTTATACTTTCCTAACGTGTCTGATGATACGGTCGGACTGAAACTCTTTCCCTTTTCTTTGAAAGAGAAAGCTAAGACGTGTTTGCATTCACTACATCCTCGATCTATTGGCACATGGAATGACATGATAAGGGAGTTCATAAAGAAATTTTTCCCACATCATAAAGCGAACACCCTTAAAAAGTCAATCATGAACTTCGCCCAAAAGGAGGATAAAACATTCTTCCAATGTTGGGAGCGGTTCAAAGATTTTGTTAGTTCATGCCCACAACACGGATTTGAAACACAGTGCATTACACACTTCTTTTATGATAGTCTGACATCTTCCATGTGCCAATTGGTTGAGACAATGTGCAATGGGGAATTCATGGATAAAAATGTCGATGATGTGTGAGACTACTTAGATAGACTTGCTAAAAACACACAATCATGGGACACATACCCAAAACTAAGCACCATGTCTAAGCTGACTCAATCTAAGGAGAGAGGTGGAATGTATCTCCTGAAAGAGGACGATGATATTAATGTTAAAATGGCTTATCTCACCAGGAAACTCGAGGCCATAAAATTAAAGAAGAATAAGGATAAGGAAATTGTTTACGGTATTTGTCCTTGCAACGTTCACACAACTGAAATTTGTCTAACAATACCTGCCTTTCAAGAGGTGTTGAATGAGCAATCCAATGCCGTAAACAATTACCAAAGACCTTTCAATGGACCTACCACCAATACATACAATCCTAGTTGGAGAAATCATCCAAATCTCAGTTGGAGGAATGGACAAACTGCTACTCTTTAAGGTTTCTTTAATCAAATTCCAAATCAAGTGAAACCTCAAGAGGATCCGGTTTTAAAACATATTCAAAACCAAGAGCTTATCACTCAGGGAATATTGCAAACCCTTCAATACATTTCAAAGGCCATACAGGGCATGAGACAAAAAATTCAATTGGGGAAAAAGGGATTCTTCCAGCCCAACCTTTCCCCAATCCTAAACCACAATACGAAATAAGTGATCCATGCTCTTCAAATCAAATAGAGTAAACAAAGTCTATCACCACTCTTAGGAGTGGGAAGATAATTGACAAATCTATTCCGGTAAGGGCTGAAAAGCCTAAGGACCCAGAATCGGACAACAATGATAGACTTAACACTGCTCCACAAAAATTAGAACCGAAACTTCAATGCAAGCCAGTTGCTCTATTTCCCCAATAGTTGGTTGCACCAAAACCTCTCTCTAACTCTCAGGATATTCTAGAGGTGTTGAAATAATTGAAAGTCAATATTCCTCTACTTGATGCCGTAAAACAAATACCTCCACATGTTAAATTTCTGAAAGACTTGTGTACAACCAAAAGACTATAAAATATTCAAAAGAAAGTCTTCTTAACTGAGAAAGTGAGTGTCATCCTAAAGCAAAATGTGCCACAAAAATTCAAAGATCCTAGTAGCCCAACCATTGCTTGTGTAATTGGGAACTACCGAATTGAGCACGCACTTCTTAATTTAGGAGTGAGCGTAAATCTAATTCCTTACTTGGTGTACAAACAGTTAGGGTTGGGTGAATTAAAACCCACCTAACCACATTACAACTTGTTAATCATTCTGTTTGTATACCGAGAGGGATAATTGAGGATGTGTTGGTCCAAGTTGACAGATTCTACTACCCCGTAGATTTTATTGTCCTGGATACCGAACCCATCAGCAACATGAGCACTCAGATTCTCATCATTCGTAGTTGCCCATTCCTGCCACTTCAAACGCAATCATTAATTGCAAGAATGGAGTCATGAGTATGTCCTTCGGGAATATGATATTAGAGATAAACATTTTTTTCAACACGGGCGGACGGTTAGAGGATGATGACGATTTCCACGAAATTAACATGATTGACTATTTCGTGAAAGATAGAACACCCTTTTTTTATTAGCTTATTAGTACACACCCATGTTAGTACACACACTCCATGTTAGCCACCCCCGCTAGGGATTGATATTAAGACCTCGAGTGTTGAAACGAGGTATCTCCACTCAGTCTGCCAGTTGAGATATGGATCTGGGTGTAAGATAAAACACCTTTGACCTTATCCTCTGACCCTCTACAGACGTGCCTGGCCCACTCCTATGATTTTGATGATGACATGATTAGGGAGATGTATGCCATGCTTGATACTACGTCGGTACTTAAAGTTAACCTGTAGATGTCATAATTTGAAGAATTGCCCCAAACCGAAGTAGTACCTCTACCGTTTAGCCTCAAGACACTAAAGCTTGACCTAAAACTTTTGCCCTTTGATTTGAAATATATTTGTTTAGGTCAAGATGAGACATACCTGGTGGTAATTTCATCCCACCTTGAGCAAGAACAGGAGAGTATGCTCATATATACTCTCATTGAGCATAAGGGAGCTCTTGGATGGACGATTGCGAACCTCAAGGGAATTGACCATTTGATTTGTACTCACCGCATTTATCTCGAGAATAATGCGAAGACCTTTCGGCAATCACAATGTAGACTAAATCCAATCATGAAGGAAGTGGTTAAGGCTAATTTCTTAAACTATTGGATGTGGGTATCATATACCCTATATCCGATAGTCAATGGGTGAATCCAACTCTGGTGGTTCCTAAGAAGTTCAGAATCACCATCGTAGTCAATGCTAATAATGAACTCGTGCCAACTAGAGTTACTACTGGTTGAAGAATGTGCATTGACTACAGGAAGTTGAATACCGTCATAAGGAAGGACCACTTTCCTTTGCCTTTCATTGATTAGATCTTGGAAAGGCTAGCTAGTCATTCTTATTACTGTTTCTTTGACGGATATTTGGGCTATAATCAAATAAAGATAGCCCTTGAAGATCAGGAAAAGACTACATTTTCATGTCCTTACAGCACCTTTGCTTATCGAAAGATGCCATTCGGACTATGTAATGCCCCCGCCACCTTTTAGCGATGTATGATGAGTATTTTTTTCTGATATGGTGGGGTAATTTCTAGAGGTCTTCATGGACGATTTCTCTATCTTTGGTCCATCTTTCAGCGAGTGCTTAGAGAGTCTTAAACGTGTGTTGAAAAGATGTGAGGAAAAGAATTTGGTACTCAATTGGGAGAAGTGTCATTTCATGGTTCATAAAGGAATTGTCCTTGGACATATCATCACGTCCAAAGGAATCAAGGTAGATAAGGCTAAAATCGATCTTATCTTTAACCTACCTCCACCCAAGAACATATGAGACGTACGATCTTTCTTAGAACACGCCGTTTGTACAGAAGATTCATAAAGGACTTTAGTCTCCTCTCTCGTTTTTTATGTAATATACTTTAAAAGGATGTACTATACGAGTGGATTGAGCAATGTCAGGAAGCTTTCACAAAGCTTAAGGGCATGTTGACCACTGCACCTATCATGCAGTCACCTAACTGGAGCCTTCCTTTTGAACTATGTGCGACGCGTCTGATTATGCTCTTGGGGCAGTTTTAGGCCAGAGAAAAGAAAACAAGCCCTACGTTATCCATTACGCAAGTAAAACTCTAAATCCTACCTAAGTGAACTACTCGACTACGAAAAAGGAACTCTTGGCCGTAGTATTCGCTTTGGACAAATTTAGGTCCTACTTGATTGGATCCAAGATCATCATTTACACAGATCATGTGGCGCTCAAGTATCTTCTTTCTAAGAACGATGCTGAGCCTCGCCTAATAAGATAGATCCTCCTACTCCAAGAATTTGATTTAGAAAAAAAAAAAAGGATAAAAAGGGAGTAGAGAATGTAGTGGTTGACCATCTTTCTCGCCTTAATATCTTTGATTCCCTTGAGACAACACATATCAATGACATGTTCTCTGACAAACAATTGCTCAAAGTCTCCCATTTACCTTAGTTCGCTGATATTGCTAATTATCTTACCACAGGTTTCACACTGACACATTGGACTGCGCAAGATAAGAAGAAATTTTTCACTGAGGTGCGCAACTTTTTCTAGGACAATTCGTATTTGTTTAAATATTATACAGACCAAATCTTAAGGAGATGTGTGTCAGACGATGAGCATCAGAGTGTCATCTCCTTCTATCACTCTCGGGCCTATGGTGGTCACTTTTTTGCTAAAAAGACCACGGCCAAGATTTTGTAGTGTGGATTTTTCTGGCCCACTATGTTCAGGGACACACATGAGTTTTACAAGGCTTATGAGCGTTGTCAGAAGTTGGGAGCATTGTTCCGTCAAAATATAATGCCCTTGAACCCCATTCTTATCATAGAGGCATTCGATTGCTGGGGCATCGATTTCATGGGACCATTCCCCCAATCCTTTAGAAATTTATATATTTTGCTCACCGTAGACTATGTCACTAAGTGGGTCAAAGCGATTTTGTGCTGAAATAATGACCATCGAACGATCATTAAATTCTTAAAAGAGAACATCCTTTCCCGGTTTGGAACCCCTCGAGCCATCATTAGTGATCGGGGCTCACATTTTTGTAATAGACCATTCGAGAGTTTAATAAAAAAAATATGGTATCCCTCGTAAGGTGAGCACTCCATACCACCCACAAACAAGTGGGAAAGCTGAGATTTTCAATAGGAAGATTAAACATATCTTGGAAAAGACAGTTAACCCTGACCGTAAGGATTGGTCAATCCGATTGACCGATGTTTTATGGGCTTACCGTACTGCATTTAAAACTCCTATTGGAATGTCTCCCTTTAAACTTTTCTATGGGAAGGCTTTCTATTTGCCTGTAGAGTTGGAACATAGAGCCTACTGGGTGATAAAAAATTTAAACTTCGATCTGGACAACGCTGGCTCGCTACACAAACTTCAGTTAAATGAACTTGAAGAAATCCAAAACGATGCATATGAAAACTTGAGAATTTACAAGGGCAGGATGAAAGTATTTCATGACCAACATATTCTACGAAAATCATTCACGCCAGGTCAGAAGGTCCTTTTATATAATTCTCGGTTACATCTCTTTTCGGGTAAGCTCCGATCTCGTTGGACCGGCCCTTTCGCCGTCATCAATGTTTATCTTCATGGGGCTGTCAAGATTCAGAATCCAGACAATGACTATGAGTTTAAAGTGAATGGACATCGATTAAAGCCATTTGTTAAGAAATTTGATTCAAAGGACATGTCCATGCCTCTGAATGATCCTGTTTACCAAGATTGATCTCTTAATCTAATGGAGGTATAGGTAGGTTTATTGCTTTCATAGGACTAGGGTAGTTTGCTTATGCTGTTTTAGGATAGCCGGCTTTATGCCATTAGGATATGTTGCTTTCCAGTTGTTCTAGGTAGTTTGTTTTTATTGGTTTAAAACTCTTATGCCGAGCTACCTTCATGTTGAGATCTCTTTGGAAAAAGCCGTTCAATCTCCTCATCAGGTACTATCTTTCCATCACTTCTCCTTCACTTTCGTTGTCTCATATGCATTACATGCTTATATCTTTTACATTGAGAACAATGTAGATTTTAAGTTGGGGATGGGAGAATAGGTTACCTAATCAGTATTTTCTTAGTCTTGACCAAAAATTGTGAAAATTTTTAAATTTTTTCTGGAAATTCTTGTGAATTCGAAGTGATTTTGAAGGTCATCTTTAATTTAGAAGTATAAGATATGTAATGTTGGTAATTTATGACTCTTGGATTCAGCTATCTGTTAGATTTCAAAGTTAAAGTTCGAATTAGTAATCCATGATTAGAAGTTTTAAACATTGATTGAATCATGATTTCACATGTCACATCTAGCTTACACATTAAAGCTTCAATTCGATATTTAATTATTAACCTGGTAATCACTAAGCATGGAAGGACCCAACCTAGGGAATTTGACCATCATGTTCATTGAAAAAAAAAACCCAGCTAAAAAACAGTTGTGTTCAAAAATGGCTACCTGTTAAAGATCTTTAAAAAGGTTGACACAGCGTGAAGCCATCAATGGAAAAATCAAAAGCTGGAAGAATAAAAAGGCTGAACTGTAAGGCGAGTTTCGGTTTAGGTTGGGTTATCCAGGAATGCTCTATTTGATTATCAATGTTATCATAAAAATTACCGATTGGACTCTTAATGATGATAAGTTGAGGTTACACTATACACCCATGGAACTCAATGTTTAGAATTGTTTTAATCGATGGATTAATACTTTGAACTTGACCATGAACCTTACCGTGCGCTTGAGTTTAAGCGAAGGTAATGCCCAACATTGATGTATCTTAGAACTTTATGATCTAAGTTGCTTTTCAAAAACCGCTTGAGTTTATAAAAATTTATCCTGTGGTTCTTAAGATATTTTTCGTATACTTTGCTCGGGACTAGCAAATTGCTAGTTGGGGATTGTGTTGAGGGTCAAATATTGCGTATTCGACCACAGTTAATACCTGATTTTACATACATGATAATGTTTAACATCATATTTTGATCATGTTTGTGTTGCAAGGTGAACTTAAGAGCCTGGACTGAAAAAGGATACTAAAAGCATGAATTTAATGCTAAAAAAACACCAAGGCAAGGGAAGGATCTTAGGGGACCGAGAACGAAGAATTTACACATCAAAGATCCGAGAAAATCAAGTGATCAACGATAAAGAGGCCTGAAAGTCGTCCTAAATGCAATATAACAGGGTTCCTACTATCCGTTTGGCTCGAAACTTTATATCTGGCTTGAGGACCCTAAATTAACCGTACACGTCAAATTTCAGCCAATGGATCCTTGTAGAAGTATCCCAACGAACAGATCACCCCATAAAACATTGATCAGGGGCCCACCTGATATCTGGATATGCTTCAATTTTAGTCTCAACCCCTTAAATAAGGTGGCAAAATAAATGGACGGAGCGAATTTCTCACATGCATCACAGTGGACCCCACATGAACAAGTGGGAGTGCACAGGCAGTGCACTTCGGCACCGCACCGGATTGCCAAGCTCGGTCAACAGTCATTGACTCGAGCCCGACTCCTTCACACGTCCAGCGAGCGGACGTTGTCTGCCTGTGATAGTAGTGGGCCACCATCGTGGATCATTTCAATGATCCAGACTACTCACTCGACTCAGGGGGTGGCCACGACCCTAGCCATGGTGGTCATTTGGTCCCATGTACATGTACACATGCAAATCGCCGTCAAACGCAGGATGAACGACAGCTTGATTTGATATAGTAGGTCGTACCAAAACTCATCCAAAATCACTCCTTTCTGACCAAAATTTCATCAGGAATCTAATGAACGGGGTGGATTTCTCTGAAAACATCACTATGGGGCCCACCGAGAATCTCAGCGCAGGAAAATTCGTAACTTACGCATGTCTGGGAAAACTGAACGTTGTGTGGAGTTGTGGCCCACCGTCCTTGATCGGTTGGATGATCTGAATCGTTCAGAGGAATCCGAGGCCAAAAATAACCCCAGCCATGAAGAAAAACTGGATTTTTTGGCGCTCTTCTGACCGAAAAATGTAGCCAAACGTAAGTCGGTTTGCGTTTTTACTGTGCAGACTGTGTTGTTGCATAAACACCTCACTCCCGGCCGACCTTCTCTTATGCACGACTCCAGCAACCGCCACCGCTCCTTGCTGCCTATAAAAGGAAAGAAGAGAGAGAGCTTAAGTATTCATCTTGGGAGCTTTCACATGGAGCAAGGAAGAGAAGGGAGAGAGAGAGAGAGAGAGAGAGAGAGAGAGAGAGAGAGAATGAACGTGGATGGCTAGCGCATTCCTCTTTCCTTCCTTCCTCTTAGTTCCTGGTTTTGTTTACGTCATTTCTTTAAGAGTTTTAGCATGATCATGTCATGCTAAACCTCTTAGCTAGGGCTAAGAGGTGAAGCTTGTAGCGTGATGGGGTGTTTTCTATGACTTTGATTCATGTTTTATGAACTATCTTTAATTATAGTTTGATTATTTGGAATATTCATAGTTTTTAATGGTTTGTTGTGACTTGAATTACAATGGATCTGTGATAGCTTTGAGTATTTTTATGCTTGTATAGAGGTTATGGTCGTAGGAACCCTGTTGTTCACCATTGTCTCATGGATATGGTTGGATGATGGAATCCTCCCCTACGTTCATAACTCTCTCAGATTAGATGTGGATTGGTTAAATTATATTGTTCACTTTGTCTTATGGGCATGGTTTTGTGATGGAATCAAGTCTAATTCTCATACCTCTCATCTCTTGAAAACAAGATAAAAGGAAGTTTAGATTTGATTTTTAATGTTATATCTTCAAACTAGATGAAGATGAGACTCTAATTCCAAATGTATTCATTAATCAAGCATAGATATCCCTGATCTCTACAAGTGGATCCTTGGAAACCCTAGTTTCCCACCTTTGAATTTTATAAGTTTTAGTTTAAGATTTCACCATTATTCCCTTAAAATTTCTTGATTTAGATTACGTCTTCTTCTAGTTTTGGTTCTAGTTACTTTTAGATTACATACAAGGTTCAGTTCCTGTGGATTCGACCTCGGTCTTACTGAGATTATTACTACATTACGACCCTACACTTGGGGTTATGAACACCAGCCTGTCGCGACTTTATATTTACATGTATTATTTTAAACACTCCACTTAGTAACGGAATAGTTGATCACTCTAGAAACCTGAACCTCACACCCCTATCCAAGTTTGTATAAGTTCTTTCAAAATCACCCCCAAGTCAATCCAAACAGACTCATATCTTAATCTAAGCCATCCAAACTCCAAAATAAGACCAAATTGGTAATTTAGTTGTAGCAAAAATCCAAAATCCACTTCTTAAAAATAAAAAGAGCTTCCTAAAAATAAAAAGGTTTTAAAAAATGTTAGTAGTAAAAATTCAATTTCCGCTATCACATTTTCCCCCTCTGGAAGGTGTCAGGTTTTTCTACAATCAACGAATAATCAGTCAGATAAAGGATTCAATCAAAGATGATAAGTGAAATTTTAATTTTGATTTTTGATGACAACCCATTATGACATCATCTCTTTAATTTTTTTTAAAAATTTTATATCATCAGCTATTTTCGAACCCTATTGACAAAAATTCTCAGGAAAAACATTTTATCCTTTATCTTTTTACTCATAAATTATTAACCCAACCACCCCAACTACCCAATGAGAAGATGCCATGTATTTAAGAGCTTCTAAGAGCCAATCACAACATGTCACATACTATTTTACCCATCATCTACCAACTAATAACTAAAATGTTGTTACCTACACCTATAAATACCCTTCACTTCTCTCATTTCCACCAAAACAAGAACTCAAAGCCTTGAATACAAGGAAGAACGTCCTAGAGAAAATGGTGAAGTGCTCCCCTCTCTTCACTAAGATTGTCCTCCCACAAGTTATACCTAAGAAGCTATAAAGAATAGGCGAGGACATCATAGGGAAAATGGTGAAGTGATTCTCTCTCTTTAAGATTACCCTTCCTTAGGTCTCGTGTGAGAAGATCATAAGAATAGAGTGTGGATCGGAGAGCTTCAATCATCTTCTCTAAGGAATGTTATTGTTTTCCTTCCCCTCTCACATCTTCGATCAATGTATGTTATCTTATGATTGAAGATTTTATAGAGTTGAGTCTAAACCTGAAATTCTTTTCTCTCCACCACATCTTTAAGCCTTCAATTAGTATGGTCAGTTCATTTACTGCCTTCATTTGCATTGCTTTTCATCTATATTGTTATTATATTTTCCTTCTTATACACTCTCTGTTGTAGATTTGATTTAATTTTTACTTTATTTATTTACTTATTTTCAGAAAATAATCTAGAGCTAGAATCCCAAATAATTCAATATCCCACAAATTAGAGACTATACATTTATATAGGTGAGGAAGGATTCCTCACATTCATTCCTCGTAACTGTGGCCCTTATTCGAAATCTATGGACTTCGAGCACGCGGAGTCATTCAAATTCAAACCATTCATCCTAACCCATGGGTCATTGTGGTTCCATGGCATCTAGCCAATAATAGATTTTGAGATTTTGGTTAGTGATGACTCTGTGAATTGTTTTATCCTCGTACAAGATATCCTCCCTTTCAATGCATTCTGTTAGTCTGTTCCATAGCTATATACTACAAATACACCACTCAAATCTTCAATTACGTAACCCATTTTATCCTAAGTGTGCCATTGGTTTCATTTCTTTAAAATGATTATTTCTATTTGGCTCAATTGGTGATCAATGTATAAATTAAAACTTCAAGAGAACTAGTGATTTTATCAAAATTTAGGCCAAACCCAGACCTAACCAATTTTCTCCAAGCTCAGGCTTAGGCCTGTTGTTTTATGCCCATGTCAAGCTTTGACCTTGAGAATGGGCATATAAGTGTTAGGCTCAACCCAGGCCTAGTCTAGCCTGACACATTGTCATTGATAAGCTAGAGAGATGAGAAGGAGATTACTTGTGTGGAATTAAGTATTTTCTTCATGCTACAATCGTCATTAGGTACACCTATTATAGATCCAATCTATTTGTCACATGGGTTTCACCTTCAATGGGTTGTCAATAGGCTAGGCATATGGTTATTGAGGCTTGGATTTTAAATTGTTTAAGTTGGGCCTATTCAAACTTTTGCATTTACAATGCCCAGGCTGACCCCTCGACAAACCTAGTTGCACATGCCTTAGATAAAAAGAGAGTAGCCCACTTAATTTTATTCAGTGCGCCTTAGAGTTACAATGAATATAGATTGCTCATAATCCTTCTTGTGCATCTTTCTCATCTACGTGGCTAGACGAGTGGATCTACTTCATTTTTTAGTTGGGCATGTTGACAATTGTAACACCCCGTACTTTCCATTACTCAGGTGTTACCATGGGAATCTAAACCAGTTTACACGTATGTGGAAACACACGTAGCTTCCCTTACACATCAATATCCTGTGATCCCCAGTTCATCAATCTCAATTGTCTGGTGCAACATTTCGTATATCAAGCCATCCATTCGATTGGTTTTCAAAATAGTCCAGAGACATCTATCTTAGGATCTCAATCACTTCGATAGAAGAATCAAACCATCCAGTAATATTTAGTAAGTATATGTATATATTAATTGTTACATTGTAAGTTTTACACAAATTTAGATCAAAAGAATTATGGATGCATTTATTTGTCATATAAATAATGTATGAAAATGTTTTGTAATAGACTGATATGTTTATAACTAACGTATATAAAATATTATGAAAATGATATTATAATGAGTAATAATTTTACAATATATAATTGAATTTTAAATATTAATGAAGTATTAAATATCTTTTATAAATATGAATACAAAATTTTCTAGATGTTTTAATAAAGTTATATATTGTTTAACAACGTGATTTTAAATATGACAATGTAAAAATTTCAATTCATATATATGTATAATATGATATTGTAAATTATGAATTATATATTAATAAATATGTGATCAATAGCATGTATATAATAGTATGTTAATATTGAAAATTATATTTATATATATGCATGAGATTTTAATTATTTTAGTTATAAGTAATATGCAAGGGTAACGAAATCTATATTAAAACTAGTATTGGTTAATAATAAAATTTTGAAAGCCTTACAAATGGACCTTTTAACCGTTGACATCCAAATTCAGAATCATCCGACCATTAGATCGACGAAAAACTCCATTAGGACTACGAATCAAGTTGTGGGCCCCACCTAGACATTCATTGGCCTGATCTTTGATCCTGGGCCTTGCTTGGGGACTTCCAAATGGAATGGACGGAGTGGATTTTCCACAAACGTCAAAGTGGACCCCACACCTGCATCACATGTGCACCACAGGGGATGCACTCGTTGTGCACCATACTAGCAGGAGTAGTCAAAGACAGAGTCAACACAAGGCATCTCGTCCGGCACACACAAATCTACGCGCAAGCGGACCCCGAAAACACAACGCCTCATTTGACCGAGAGCTTTCTAAAAGAGAAAGTCTCTCTCGCCCTCCCCTTGATTTCGCCTCAATCCCATGTCTCAACGGACTAACGTCCGTTTCATTGATTAGTGGCCCACCACCCGTAGAAGGCCCACGTATGACCAAAACCTGACAAATTTCACACGACCCAGCACGTACGCCTGCACACAAATCTTATTGCAAGCGGACCCCGAAAACACAACGCCTCCTAAAAATGAAAAGTTTTTGTTTCTCTTTCCACGCCAACTTAGTAATTTGGGTGAAGAGAATTCACCTCATCTCGAACAGCCATCTAAACCTATCTCAGCCCTCCATTCTAGCAATGGATTAGGTTTTCTTCCACAACAAAATCAAACCCGGCCGTTCCTTCCTTTCTTCAAAAACCACCACCTAAACCCCCATGGAGCTCCGTTTTCCCTTTTCTCCAAGCTTCCTAGGTCACGTCTGAGCCCTCCAGAAACTTCGGATTGGAGGAATACCGATCTGGTCAGGATCTGCCATTAACGGCAGATCATCTTCCTCGGCCCAACCGCACTAAGTCGGTTCAAGTTAGGATGAATCCAACCATCCAATGATTTCCCTATGGGCCTACAGCAGACGAAAGAAAGGAAGACAGGAAAACAGGAAGGAAAGAGAAGAAGAGAGAGAGAGAGAGAGCGGTAGAGTTGTGTCGAGTTTAAAACGCCACTCACGCTCTTATGTAGAACTATTAGGTGCGGTCGTGTGGTCTAAAATTTGGGACCGGCCATGGCCATGCTTAACTCGGTTTGAGTTTCAAGGTCGAAGTGAACTCCGATTCCTTAGCTAGGGCCTTTGTTGGGCCTCCAGAGAAGTAGGAAAAATAGGAAAAAGAAAGAATGGGGAGAGTGAGAGAGAGAGTCGGGTCCAGCATTGCACCATCTATGCCGCACCACTCGTTGAGTCATGGCTCGAGTTGCGAGCCTGGCCTAAGTCCAGGATCCCTTATGTCTCCCTAACAGAGAGTAAGACAAGAAAGAAGTAGGAGGAAGAATTAGGTTTTTCTTCCACAACAAAATCAAACCCAAATTGTTCCTAAACCACCACCTAAACCGCCATGAAGTAGATTGGAGAAGAATCTGCAATTAACCATAGGAGGAAGAATTACCTATGGGCCTATAGGAAGAGAAAAATAAGAAGGAAAGAAGAAGAGTATGTTGGAGATGGGTTGAGGATCAGGTGTTTGTACCCTTCGAGTTAACCCGACTTGCTGTTGAGTCCAGTGTGCGAGATGGGGCATGGTTCGACCAGCAACCCCTGCCGGTTTGGGTTTGGTCTAAATGTTGCTAGAAGTCCAGTAGAGAACGAGGAGAGAAAGAGAGAAGTAAAGGAAGAAAAGAAGAAGAAAAGGAGAAGAAGAAAGAGAGAGAGAGAGAGAGAGAAAAGAGAGAGAGAAGAGAGAGAGAAAGAAGGGGGGTTGTGCTTGAACCGAGTCGACTCGACTCAAACCGAGTCAACAAGGTGAGTCTATATTTTCCTTCCAAATTTAAATTACTTTAATTATCATTGTTAACATCATTTTAGGATTTTTTAGTTAGGTATGATTAACCATTAGTAATTGTCCATACTTATATTAATTGATATATATATATATATAACTTGTTATTATCATTAAAACATTAGTATTTTATTCGTCATTCGTAAGATATCATTATTAACGTTAGGGCATACTATTTCTATTCATCAAAATGATTATTAAGACCACGTTAAGTAATATTAAGTATATCATTAATGTTAATAATTGTTTTGGAAATTTTAAGTATTATTCTTCATCGTGGGCGTCATTAGATAAATCGATATAATATTAGACATTGTAATATTCCTAAAATTAATAATTAATTCATTTTATAAATTTTATTTATCAATGATTCCCATTAACAAGATCACTAATAACCACGTAAATTAGAGTCCAAATCCCGTAATCAAAATCTTAGAACTAAACCCTAGGATGAAACCCTAAAACCTAGGAAATCCAAATCCTAGGTTAAGACCTTAACCCTAAATAGTGAGTAAGCTTGGATCTAATTGTACAACTTTACGATTGATGGTAAGAATTGATTCCAAGGGAAACACGCACTTCATAGTGATGGTACAGACGGTTCAAACATAAGGTGATGATTTCTTCCACTTGAGCTTTCCATTTTCCCATTAGCTTAAGTTATAGTTTTTATTTTAATTTATAATTAATATATCCATTTCATAGTCACATGTGTTAATTGTTGGAATTGAATTGGTACATTACATGCTTAATGTTTATCCTACATATTTATTCATGTTTGTGGATTATTTGTGGATTACTTATGGAACTTAAACTAGTACATCAATGGGAAACCCTCACCTATAAATGTACACCCATACTTGGGATATAACCCGACTGGTTGTGATTATAATGGACCTTCGGCTTAGTGGTCATTGAATGGTGGTTTAAATTAACCATTAATGTGGGCCTACATCCAGGGTTGTTGTGTCCAATGGTTTTCAAGGATGGTCTTTTATCGCATGGTTTTGATACTCGCCCTTGTGGCCTATTTTGATAACGCCCTATGTGGCTTTGTTCTAATATTTTCCCTATATGAGTTCGATGTTTTATACTATGTAACCATGCAATGGTAAGCCCCATATATTGTAATATGATTGGCCACTAGTTGACGGGGTTCCATTAAACATCCTAAGATGGTAGTCTCATGAGTCGGGAATGGTGGTATGGGACCTATGCCCGAGCTGTTGGCCTACGCTGGTGACAAGCCCCCGTAGTGACCTTTGAGCTTATTTAAATTGGCTGGTTGTAATTGGACTAATAACCAGTTGGCTAATCAAGCATACATGGCACAGACCATCATATATTTCTATCGTACGTGATATACGTATTTGCCTAACTGGATGCTTTTTTCGAGGTACAGACCGTCTGGATATTTTTTTCGGGCCGATGATTGCATAGGTGACGAGCCCAATGTTTGTTTGGATATTTTTTCCGGGATAATGATTGCATCCACGCATCCATGCATATAATAAGACTGCATTTACTCTGTTTTAGCTGCTTAGATGTTTTATATTATTTCTTACCTAATGCGGCGGTGTGTAATCTTGAGGAGAATTCACACTGAGTTGGTCATTCATCCATCAAATATACAACCGTACAGGTCATATAGATGGCTTAATTAATTTTCAGGTTCAGACTGATGAGGAGCAGATACCACTGTTGAAGATGCATGATTGTATTGTTAAGAGTTGCTACATGGTTTTACAGTTCCAGATTTGTTACAATTTGCTTTGTTTACATGTAATATCATTCCACTTTGTAATTGTAAGTTTGTGACATTTGTTTGTATAAGTCATTATGGGCAACCTTTTGCACATTCTAAATATAAATGTAAATTTCTCATCTCGATTGAACTGTCTATACTACGCTCATCTGCTTACTCTAATAGTTGAAAAAAATATATGTGGACTTTGTCTCTTTAAAAGTTAACACTCGAGTTTTTGGGAAACGGATCGTATACCCGGTCTCAAAAAGTCGGGGCATTACAACAATGGACTTCACCCAATGAATTGCCCCAACTTATACAGTTGTGCTAGAACCCATCGAACTACCACTGGCTATTATATGTTTCTTGTCACTTCGCTCATATTGTGAAAATGTAAGAAACAAACAACAGTCTCCAAGTATAGCGCATAGGTCGAGCATAGATCTATGTCTTCCGCCTACAATGAGATTATTTGGCTTTAAATAATACCCCGATGCCCATAAATGTGGATAACACTAGTGTTGTTGAGATTGTCTCTAATCATGTCTTTTACGAGAGAACAAAGTATATTGAAGTTGATTGTCATTTTATTCATGAGAAGTTTTAGTCATGATTATTTCTCTTTCGCACATGGCTTCTCAGGATCAGATTGCAAATATTATCACGAAAACTCTGATGGCTATCCAGTATTCTTACTTAATTTGCAAATATTTGATCACCTACATTAGTTTGAGGGGAAAGGGGTTGATAATTATGATACAAAATCATTTGATTATCATTTCCTTTCATGAATAGTCATTAAGAAAGTTTCAGTACTTTGTTTCTATATATATAATAGTAATAACTTTCCATATATAGCGTAATTTTTTTTCATGTTCAAAATGTTTCACCTTTATGAAAATCCTACCAAAATTAAAGCAATATACATGACAATATAGGAAAATTCTCCAAATCATCGTGTGTTATCAAGATGGCTGAGATGTTCAATTTGGGATACTTTTTAACATAGTCCATCTAACAAAGGGTCGATCATATCAACGGTTTGGATGAATTGAAAATGTATTGATGCCTACCTCTTACATATGTCAAGCCATTCATTAAGTGGAACTACCATGAACATGCTAGATTAAAAATCAGACAACTCCAATCATATGTTCATGTAGATGGTAAAAGTGAAAAAAAAAAAAAGAAAAAAAAAAAAAGAAACTTGAGGTCCACTTAATAAATGGACCAGTTTTGTTAGGTCATGGTCAAGGTGGACTTCACGTGATAAATGGCTTAGATCTTTCAAGAGCGTGTTATGCTAGTGCATTTGTGTGATGAAGAAAACCTCAATTTCAAGTAATTCCCTTTATAGTTTCCTTTATGCTAAAAAGAGGGCTTTAGGAGATAGAGAGTCTTAGTAATATTGCATCTAGGAGGTGTTGTTAAATTTATTATATAAGAAATTTGGAATGAATTTTAGAATTTTATGAGGGTAGAATAAAAGTTCCTAAATATTTTAGTTTATTTTTTTTATTTTTCAATGAGATTTGTTAACATTTAAACAAAATCTTAAAATCTGAAAATTTCCTTTGCAAAACCTCAAAATTGTTTTAGGATGATATTTGTTGTTATGGATTAAGTGCCTTAGGGATTTGTGTGTTTCACATGTTGATATGTGGCACATGTATTTAAGATTAAAGTCACTCATCAGAGGAAATAGTTCAAAATCTTTATCTTAAATTCTAGTAAATATGATTTTTAGTCTAACTACATGCATACCCAACTACATATTTAGGACATACGTTGATCAAATCATCTTGATCCTTGTGGCAATGGCTTAAATGCTAGGATCCATTTTAGGTTGTCAATGGCATTATTTGTTCAGAGGTTCAAGATAAATAAGTATGCTTTGGCAAGGTTTTGGTGTGTCATACTAGTTAAGGAAGAGAAGTTTTAACCCCTTATATAAAAACCTTCTCTTGGCAGTGGACTTTCACCAATGTGTAAGACCCGACCTGAGTTCGCATGTATGCATGTGTGTGTATGCATTTCATTCATCTTAGTCCCGTGGTCCTACCGGTCAAATTCCAGCGACCCGTGACCTTTGGGTAGTGTTTGCAGTCATCCTTAAGTCTGATCGTGTAGACCCAATCCGATCTGACCCGAGACCTGCGCTATTGTGACCGCATCGTCGTCGCAGTTCCAACGCCGCGTCTCGTGCGCCAATCCAATGGGTAGAACAAAAGATGTACTAATTGTAATTCTTGACCTTTGATTTAATGTGGGACCCACTTTAGTGGGGTGTACACATCCCTAGGAAGCAAGGCCCACCCTAGGTGCCTTGTCTAGTTAGCCTACACCTTTTCTAGCTAGCTATGATAGCTAGAGCCTCCCTGAGCAACTAGCCTAGCTAGCCATCTTGTAGCCTCTCTAACCAAGACCATCATTAGCTTCCTTCCCTAAGATAGGCACTACAAGAAAGAGGGTTTTTAGCGACGAAACACATTTTCGTCGCTAAAAGTGTACTTGTAGCGATGAAACTTTTAGCGACGAAACTTTTCGTAGCTAAAAATCGTGCATTATACTTTTAGCGACGAAAATTTTCGTCGCTAAATGCTCCAAACATTTTACTTCGAATTGGAATAAATTTCTTTTAGCTACGAAAAACTTTCGCAGCTAAAAATCCTATATGACACTTTTAGCGACGCAACGTTTCGTCGCTAAAGAGTCGGAACATTTTCTTAAACTTTTAGCGGAAAAAATTTTCATTGCTAAAAAATATAAAAATCTTTCTGTTTTTAGCAGCGAATAAAGTCTTGTACTGTACAAGACTTTTAGTAACGAAAATTTTTGCTGCTAAAAATAAACTACCATATCTTTTAGCAATGAAAATTTTCGTCACCAAAAGTTTCTTTAAAAAAAAATATTTCAGCTCAAAAACCGTATAAAATTCCTGATATATACCTATTAACAATATATTCCATCAAATTCATCCTGATATACACATTTCATCATATTCACATTCACATCCATCTAAACCCAAACTACAAAAACTTTTAGCGGTGAAAATTTTCGTCGCTAAAAAACACTATATAAAACTTTTAGCAGCGAAACTTTTCGCGGCTAAAAATTTTTAACTTTTGACCTTAAAATTGTACAAAAAATATTTCTATTTTTAGCAGCGAAAATATTCGCTACTAAAAGTCTTGTATTGTACAAGACTTTTAGCAGCGAAAATTTTCGCTGATAAAAATAAACTAACATATCTTTTAGCGACGAAACTTTTCATCGCCAAAAGTTTCTTTTTTAAAAAAATATTCCAGCTTAAAATCCGTACAAAATTCCTGATATACACCTGTTAACAATATATTCCATCATATTCATCCTAATATACACATTTCATTATATTCACATTCACATCGAGCTAAACCCAAACTACAAACTTTTAGCGGCGAAAATTTTCATCGCTAAAAAACACTATATAAAACTTTTAGCAGCGAAACTTTTCGCAGCTAAAAATTTTCAACTTTTAGCCTTAAACTCGCATTAAAAACTTTCGTTTTTAGCAAATAAAATTTTCACTGCTAAAAATAAATTACCATATCTTTTAGCGACGAAAAATTTTCGTAAAACGCTTTCTTTAAAAAAAAAATATATTCCACTCAAAATCATTACAAAATTCACGATATACACACATAACAATATATTCCATCATATTCATCCTGATATACACATTTCATCATATTCACATTCACATCCATCTAAACCTAAACTACATAAACTTTTAGCGGCGAAAATTTTCATCACTAAAAAACACTATATAAAACTTTTAGTATCGAAACTTTTCGCAACTAAAAATTTTCAACTTTTAGCCTTAAAACTGTACAGAAAAACTTTCTGTTTTGAGCAGCGAAAATTTTCGCTGCTAAAAATAAATTATCATATCTTTTAGCGACGAAAATTTTCGTCGCCAAACGTTTCTTTTTAAAAAAAAAATATTCCAGCTCAAAATCCGTACAAAATTCCTGATATACACCTGTTAACAATATATTTCATCATATTCATCCTGATATACACATTTCATCATATTCACATTCATATCCATCTAAACCCAAACTACATAAACTTTTAGCGGCGAAAATTTTCGTCACTAAAAAACACTATAAAACTTTTAGCAGCGAAACACTTCGCGGCTAAAAATTTTCAACTTTTAGCCTTTGCAAAAAAACTTTCTATTTTTAGCAGCGAAAATTGTCGCTGCTAAAAATAAACTAACATATCTTTTAGCGACGAAAATTTTCGTCACCAAAAGTTTCTTTTTTAAAAAAAATATTCCATCTCAAAATCCATACAAAATTCCTGATATACACCTGTTAACAATATATTCCATCATATTCATCCTGATATACACATTTCATCATATTCACATTCACATCCATCTAAACCCAGACTACATAAACTACATTCATCCAAACACAAACAATCTTATCTGCATCACATTCATTCACGCATAAATACATATAAACTTAACATAAACAAATAAACAAAAAATCACAAAGATGAAGGCGAAGGTGGTGGGGCATCGGTGGGTAAGCGTGCAGCGAAAGCCTGAAACATCTCCATTATCCGTCGCTCATGCTCCACCCGCATCTCCTACATCCTCCTCTCCTACTCCTCCCTCTGCCTCACCAACTCCTCCTCCATCCTCCTCTACCTCGCTAGTTGATCCTCTATCCTCCTCTCTTGCTCCTCCCTCTGCCTCACCAGCTCCTCCAGGTTTAGGTTTATGTTCAGGTTATAAGTATAGGTTTTGGGATTTGAGAATAGGTTTAGGGTTTAGGGTTTAGGGTTTAGGAAATCGGGTTTGAGTTCGGGATCGAGTTTAGGTTTGGGTTTCAAGTTTAAGCTTAGGTTAAGGTTAGGGAGTTGAGATTAGGATTAGGTGTAGGTTTAGGTTTAGGGATTTGAGAATACATTTAGGTTTTAGGTTTAGGTTTAGGTTTTAGGTTATAGGTTAAGGTTTAGGTTTTAGGTTTAGGTTCTTGTTAGGTTATAGGTTATAAGTTTAGGTTATAGGTAATAGGTTTTGGTTTAGGTTAAGGTTATAGGTTTAGGTTAAAGTTTAGGTTTAGTTTTAGGTTAAGGTTTAGGTTTAGGTTATAAGCTATAGGTTTAGAGAATTGAGAATTGGTTAAGGTTTAGGTTTAGGGAATCGGGTTCGGGTTCGGGATTTGGTTTAAGCTTGGGTTTTCATGTTTAGGTTTAGGTTAGGGAGTTGAGATTGGGATTTGGTGTAGGTTTAGGTTTAGGGAGTTGAGAATAGGTTAATGTTTAGGTATAGGTATAGGTTTAGGTTTTAGCTTATAGGTGTAGGTTATAGGTTTAGGTTAAGGTTATAAGTTTAGGTTATAGGTTATAAGTTTGGGTTATAGGTTATAGGTTATAAGTTATAAGTTAAGGTTTAGGTTATAGGTTTTTGAAAAGGCCTAGCTATATGTCCTAAAGGGGGGGGGGAAGGGGGGGGGGAGGGGGTGTGAATAGGACTATGCCAAATAAAACTTGTAATAGCGGAATTAAAAAGAATATGATAGCCAAAATAAATCACAATGCAGGAAAGTAAAACAACCTCAAAATTCAGATCTTGAGAGGTTGATACAAATGTTGTTCTAAGGATAACCTTATACCAAAAACCAAAGTTTATGGTAGGACAACCTTATTTCTAGAAAGATCTTTGTATCAAATCTCAAACCAAAGAGGAATACAGAAATAAACACAAACTGAACTGAAATAAATTATAATCACAAATGTATTATTCTAGTGACAGGCATACACCATAAAAATGGCAGGGCAACCTTGCTGGAATAACTTTAAAGGAAATTAAATATCAAGCTGATAAAGGAATAGCATAAAATAAATTCTAAACTATTACAAAATTCCCACGATGCTTGAATTAAATGATTACAACATTCACCACCATACATACATCCCACAAATAAATAATTAAATATTAAAAATATAAATCATTCAACCACAACACAAGGGATTATAGTGGTTCGCCTGTATATTCACCAACTGTTAAACAACAGCCACACAGAATGCTACTCCACTCCTAATATCCTCACACAGGGGATATTAGCATTCACTAACAAAATAGGTTTTCACAGGTTCACCCAAAACCTTTACAATTGTGTCTTTGTCTGTGGGCTTACACAATTAAAAACCCCACTTCTGAGTTTTCCTGGCTCTCCTCAGATAACCAATACATCAAGATTTTTCTAGCAAATCTTGAAAGAAACCAAAACAGAAAGAAATTTATAATTAAATATAAAATACCTAATTATCTCCCTCGTTGTAGCAGCCCGGTAGAACCAAGTCAGAGTAAATAGAACCAAGTCAGAGTAAATGATTGAATGTCCAAGTTCAATGTCTAGTACTCAATTACAATGGTTCTAGTTCTAATAGATTTTAAATTAAACCAAATAGGGCTTGCCTTAATTGATTTTGATTCCAAAGAAAGGGAATAACAATTCCTCTTATTAAATTAGATTGGAATAGTAGAAACAAAATCAATTAAATAAAGCTAAAGAAAGAGAATATTAAATAAGCACACTTAGCTTAGATGGAGCACAGAATTATCTCTCAGAAGTTTGACGAAGATTGGCTTGAATGGATTAATTAATTCACATTTTCTTCTGAGATTCGTGCTCTATTTATAGGTGAGCAGATCGCGTCTTCGACTGGTCTAGGGAGCTCTTCGACTAGTCGAAGAATTAACAGATTTGAAAAAAATTGGGCGCGATAAGCTTTGACCGTTCTACGACTGGTCGAAGGTCTCTTCGACTGGTCGTAGGTCACCTTCGACTGGTCGAAGACCCTGTATTTAATCGCTGGACTTTGAGTCGAAGACTTTCGACTGGTCGAAGATGCAGTCGACACTGTTCCTTCGACTGGTCGAACAGATTCCTGGACTAGTCGAAGCCTAACAGAAAATATCCAAATTTTGTAACAAACTCATGACTGATCAAGGAATTTCTTAGACTGGTCGAAACAAAGCTATGACTAGTCGAACAAAGCCTAGGACAAGTCCTATAACTGTCCAAACTCATGTAACTTAAACATATGACTTATGTATCCAAAATGGCCTACTTCTAAGGTCAACCTAAGGTCAATCAAACCCCAATCGTGAAGTAAGGACATTGAAACATTAGGAACAAGTGACCTTTAAGTTTAAGCCTTGAAGTCTTGATGTAGTTCAATCTTGAAATCTTGATGTAGCTCAACCTTGAAAGTGTCTTGAGTTCTTTACGAACCGCCTTATACACTTCTTGAAGTCTTGCATTCTTGAGATTTGTCTTGTGAGTAATACTTGCAGTCAAGGTTGATCTTTGTACTTGTAAGCTTTGCTTGTTGTGAGCTTTGCTTGTTCATGAATGTTGATCTTTGAGAGAGTTTCACTTATGCAAGTTATATAACAGTGATTTTGGCACCACAAATTTGACAACCGACAGGGATATAAACTATAGCACTTAGAGTTTTTGTTTAGGTTGAGGTTATAGGTTTTGGTTTAGGTTATAGGTTTAGGTTTAGGTTTAGGTTTAGGTTTTAGTTTATAGGTTTAGGTTTTGGTTTTAGGTTTAGGTTAAGGTTAAGGTTATAAGTTTAGGTTAAGGTTTAGGTTAGGGTTTAGGTTTTGAGTTTATGTTAAGGTTATAGGTTAAGGTTATAGGTTTAGGTTTAGGTTATAGGTTATAGGTTATAGCTTTGGGAATTGAGAATAGGTTAAGGTTTTGGTTTAGAAAAATCGAGTTCGGGTTCTGGATCGGGTTTAGGCTTGGGTTTTCAAGTTTAGGTTTAGGTTTAGGTTAGGAGTTGAGATTGGGATTAGGTGTAAGTTTAGGTTTAGGGATTTGAGAATAGGTTAAGGTTTAGGTATAGGTTTTAGCTTACGTGCCTAGGTTTTGGTTTTAGGTTTAGGTTAAGGTTATAAGTTTATGTTATAGGTTATAGGTTAAGGTTTAGGTTATAGGTTTTGTTTAGGTTAAGGTTATAGGTTTAGGTTTAGGTTTTAGTTTATAGGTTTAGGTTATAGGTTTAAGTTTTGGTTTTAGGTTTAGGTTAAGGTTATAAGTTTAGGTTAAGGTTTAGGTTACAGTTTTGGTTTAGGTTAAGGTTTAGGTCTTGGGTTTATGTTAAGGTTATAAGTTAAGGTTATAGGTTTAGGTTTAGGTTATAGGTTATAGGTTATAGGTTATAGCTTTTAACCTGGGGGTGAGAATAGGTTAAGGTTTAGCTTTTGAAATTGAGTTCGGGTTCGGGTTTAGGCTTGGGTTTTCAAGTTTAGGTTTAGGTTTAGGTTAGGGAGTTGAGAGATTGGGATTAGGTGTAGGTTTAGGTTTAGGAATTTGAGAATACATTTAGGTTTTAGGTTTAGGTTTAGGTTTTTGTTATGGATTATAGGTTAAGTTAAGTTTAGGTTTAGGTTTTAGGTTTAGGTTTAGGTTATAAGTGTCGGTTATAGGTTTAGGTTTAAGTTAGGTTATAGGCTATAGCTTTAGTGAATTGAGAATAGGTTAAGGTCTAGGTTTAAGAAATCGGGTTCGGGTTCGGGATCGGGTTTTCAAGTTTAGGTTTAGGTTTAGGTTAGGGAGTTAAGATTAGGATTAGGTGTAGGTTTAGGTTTGGAGATTTAAGAATATATTTACGTTTTAAGTTTAGGTTAAGGTTATAGGTTATAGGTTATAAGTTATAGCTTTAGGGAATTGAGAATAGGTTAAGGTTTAGGTTTAGGCTTAGGAAATTGGGTTCGAGTTCGGGATCGGGTTTAGGCTTGGGTTTTCAAGTTTAGGTTTAGGTTTAGGTTAGGGAGTTGAGATTAGGATTAGGTGCAGGTTTAGGTTTAGGGATTTGAGAATACATTTAGGTTTTAGGTCTAGGAAATCGGGTTCAGAATCGGGATCGGGTTTAGGCTTAGGTTTTCATGTTTAGGTTTAGGTTTAGGTTAAGGAGTTGAGATTGGGATTAGGTGTAGGTTTAGGTTTAGGGATTTGAGAATACATTTAGGGCCCATTTGGCCGGGCGGATTGGAAGGGATTGGATGGTATTGGAAGGGATTGGAAGTTAAATCCCGGGATTGGCCGGGCGTGCCAAACAGACTGGGTGATCTTATCTCAGGATATAGCAATCTCATGGATCTTAAGACAATCCACTGACAACACCATCATTACCTTTAAATCCCATCCAGCTCCACCCTAATCCGTTCAAATTTGCCTGGGACATGTTTGGGTCGAGGGATTGGAAGGGATGGGAAGGTTTAATCCCGAGATTGGCCGAGCGTGCCAAACAAACTCCATATAGCAATCCTGGGATATAGCAATCCCATGAATCTTAAGATAATGCACTGACAACACCATCATTGCCTTGAAATCCATGTCATCCACCTTAATACCATTCAATCCCTTCCAATCCACCCGTTCAAACAGGCCCTTAGGTTTTAGGTTTAGGTTATAGCTTATAAGTTTAGGTAATAGGTTTTGGTTTTGGTTTTAGGTTTAGGTTAAGGTTATAAGTTTAGGTTATAGGTTTAGGTTTGAGCTAAAGTTATAGGTTTAGGTTTGAGTTAAAGTTTAAGGATTCGGGTTCCGGTTCGGGTTTCGGTTCGGGTTTAGGTTATAGGTTTTGGTTTAGGTTATGGTTATAAGTTTAGAATAACGTTTAGGTTTAGGTTATGAGTTTTGGGATTTGAGAATAGGTTTAAGTTATAAGTATAGGTTTAGGTTGGGTTATAGGTTAAGGTTTAGGGATTTGAGTTTAAGTTAAGGTTTAGGTTTAGGTTATAAGTATAGGTTTTGGGATTTGAGAAAAGGTTTAGGTTATAAGTATAGGTTTAGGTTGGGTTATAGGTTAAGGTTTAGGGATTTGAGTTTCGGTTAAGGTTTAGGTTTAGGTTAAAGTTGTAAGTTTAGGTTTAGGTTATAAGTATAGGTTATAGGTTAAGGTTAAGGTTTAGGTTTAGGTTATAAGTATAAGTTTAGGGATTTGAGAATAGGTTTAGGTTAAGGTTATAAGTTTAGGTTAAGGTTATAGGTTTAGGTTTAGGTTATAGGTATAGGTTTAGGTTTAGGTTTAGGTTTAGGTTTATGTTTAGGTTAAGGTTTAGGTTAAAGGTTTTGGTTTAGGGTTAGGGTTAGGTTATAGGTTATAGCTTTAAGGAATTGAGAATGGGTTTAGGTTATAGGTTTGGGGTTATAGGTTTAGGTTAAGGGTATGGTACCTGTAAATACAGATATAAACACAGCCTGTCCAAATGGCCAGGCCCCTCCAATACTGTCCATAGGAAATGGATAGCTTCATCATGGTCATAACAGCGGTTCTCACTTTCTAGGGACCCTCGCTCATCCGGATAGCTCCGACGCACATCCAGGTCTGCTCCATTAATCTCGAGCAAATACATAAACATGGCTTGTCCAAATGGTCAGGCCCCTCCAATGTTGTCTATAGGAAATGGACAGCTTTATCATGGTCATAACAGCGGTTCCCACCTTCGAGGGACCCCTGCTCATCCGGATAGCTCCGACACACATCCGGGTCTGCTCCATTAATCTCGAGTAAATACATAAACATGGCCTATCCAAATGGCCAGGCCCCTCCAATGCTGTCCATAGAAAATAGGCAGCTTCATCATGGTCATAACAGTGGTTCCCACATTCCAAGGACCCCCGCTCTTCCGGATAGCTCTGACACACATCCAGGTCTGCTCCATTAAGCTCGAGTACATATAGATATAAACACGGCCTCTCCAAATAGCCAGGCCCCTCTAATGCTGTCCATAAGAAATGGATAGCTTCATCATGGTCATAACAGCGGTTCCCACCTTCCAGGGACCCCCGCTCAATATGCCTCTCCAGATATGTTGATCTTACGTTACACAAGATTCATAGGCTGAAAATTTACCATTGAGTTCGTGTTTTATGTTCGGTTAGTAGAGAAGGACAAGCTCTTTATACCAGATGACCTACAGCTGATGAATATTACCAAGTAAATTGTGCGAGGTTTACAGTATTCTTAGAGTGATGAAAATTTTCAAGTCTGTGCAATTCGGTCTAAGTTCTTTCTCTAATCACAATAGCCTTGGGAGGGTTGATACAAGGGATGAGTTGATTGCAAAAGGCCTGATTAAAACTATATTGGGTTATCTTGCCAGACATAATCATTCCAGGACCAGCAAGATAACCCAATATAGTTTTATTCAGGCCTTTTGCAAACTCATCCCTCTTATCAACCCTCCTAAGGCTTTCGTGATTGGAGAAAGAACTCAGACCGAATTGCACATACTTGAAAATTTTCTTCACTCTAAGATTACTGTAAACCTCGCACAATTTACTTGGAAATTTTCATCAGTTATACGTCATCTAGTACAATGTATATTCAACGATGTATATAATACAATGCATATAACATGAAATAGTACATGAGTGAGACAAGACAACGTAACCTTTTATATAGAAGCCAGAGATTGACAGGTTAAGGTTGTCCTATCGAGGAGATTCTTAGGCGTAGTCCATCTGCTGTTGGGACAAACATGCATGGGTTTGGATTATTGGACCATGGACCCCATCTATCATTGAAAACCAAAGATTAAAATCAGTGTATTGGGTATCATATCATTCACCACCGATAAGGTGGCCAATACTTCAAACCTATGTTCAAAACTGTTTTATTCTGTGCAAAGATGTAACATTGCTACACTTGGACATGTGATTGTGGTTTAAATCCAACGTTTGTTGCTACGAAGTGCTAAATTATGCAGCTCATCCATGTACATAAACACCATTATGATGCTCAAAGTTGTGGGCCACATTGTGTATGAAATCAGATTATCAAATCATCTGATCACTGTGGTACTTAGACAATGCTCCATCCAAAGAAGAAGAAAAAATCACTTGAAATGTATATGCTTAGAATACAACTTCTAAAAGTCCTCTATTTATCATGACTCAAGCAAATCTAATTAGGAGTTCCTGGCCATCCAATCTTTAGCTATCTTTTCCCAGGCTATTGATGTATTATTTTCTTAATCGTCTTTTCTTCATTTAATTTAAAAAGAACATGTTAGGTTCACATGTTTTGGTTGAATTTTATATTCTTTTAGAAAGTAAAAAAAAAAAAAAAAAAAAATTGATCCAACTTCTAACTAGGGAATGGAAAACCTTACCAATGAAGATATAATTTTAAGATTTTTTTATCAAATAGGGAAATTTACTCAATTCCCCACAAATACTATACCAACGGTAACATTCTTCAAAAAAATATAAAAAATTAAGGAATGAATCCTCTTTTCCACGACAAAGATCATACCAATCGTAACATTGTTAGAAAAATCGTAAAACATTAAGGAAAGAATTATCTAAAATAATTAGTCTAAGATAGCATGACCAAAATAACCACAGACACAATCATATGAGCTTCGGGCATCTTTTCTTGCATCCAAACAAGCCAAAGATCCTTAACAAGGTTACAAGCTCAAGGGCAGTCTTGTAATTCGCAGCCAAGTTAGGGGATAGTTCTATACTCCTTAGTGATGTAGAACACTACGCAATCGAAGGGGTGGGTGGTAGACAGATGTGCATGAGAGCGAAAGTGGCGATCTCATTCCAGGAATAGAAAAAAACCTCTAAACTATTTCATCTATCACTCACCAGGACATCCAACTAAAACCGTCTGATCTCAGATATTACTAGTCCTACAAGTGCATCACAGGTTTCCACGTGGCACATGTGTGTAGAATCCTGGATGTCTGTCATGCCCCACACTCGAAAACCAGGCTCACAAAATTCTCGATCGCCGAATCCGGCGCTGACAGCCTCCGTAGTACCCCATTCTCGGCTCCCAGCGCCCATACGCCAGATTCCGATCCTGGGATCCTACAAGGAGGATTTTCAGTTTGATTTTTTTTGTAATGGAGCATAACCACAAGCATAACCAAGTCACAAAATAACAACACCACATATCCACTATACCAAAAACTTTAAGTACTTGACTAGGTATGGGTGTGTAAGAGAGAGGGTAAGGAAGAGTTAACTTTGGAGAGAGAAAGCATGGGTTGCTTGTACTTGACATTGAAGTGATTGATTGATTGATGTGATTGATTGATTGATGGGATTGATTTGACATTGTGTAGAGATTCTCTCGGGATCGTAAAAGTGCGGCATTTCTTCGAAATAAACGCCGGCTCACCTCTTCTAGTCAGGGTATCGGATCGGTGCGCGAGTCGCGGTGACGATGCAGTCGCAATGATACAGGTCTCGGATTAAACCAACTCGAATCTATAGGATACGACTTACGGTCGTGCGCAACGTCGATTATCAGTCGCGGACTACCGGACTTCGACGGAAAGGATCGCGGGATTCATCGGAACAGTATAAACTAGGATACAGGTCTTACAGCTCTCCCCACCTAATAAAAATTTCGTCCTCAAAATTTACACTACCATCGCGACTAAATGTAACTCATAAGGGAATAGGAAACATATCACCATATATAATCGAAATATAATATAACATTCAATCAAACATCGAAAAGATGGGGATAGTGCTCGCGAATCTCCGCCTCCTGCTCCCAAAACGCCTCTTCAATATTATGATGATCTAACTAGACCTCGGATCCCGATCAGAAATGATTGAAACGAAAATAATATGCTGCCTCATAATCTCAACGGTAGGGAGCTATATCAGAAAATCTCTAAGTTCTCCGAACATAGGAATCTAACCATTGTAAGTTCTCAACAATCATAGAGTGAAGGGCAGCTATCAGCAGATATGTGATGTTATCCTCAGGTATTCCCAAGTTATGCTCTGATACCAACTTCTGTCACGCCCCAAACTTGAAAATCGGGCTCACAAAATTTCCGATCGCCGAATCCGGCACTGACAGCCTCCGTAGTACCCCATTCTCGGCTCCCAGCGCCCATACGCCAGATTCCAATCCTGGGATCCTACAAGGAGGATTTTCAGTATGATTTTTTTTGTAATGGAGCATAACCACAAGCATAACCAAGTCATAAAATAACAACACCACATATCCACTATATCAAAAACTTTAAGTACTTAACTAGGTATGGGTGTGTAAGAGAGAGGGTAAGGAAGAGTTGACTTTGGAGAGAGAAAGCATGGGTTGCTTGTACTTGACATTGAAGTGATTGATTGATTGATGTGATTGATTGATTGATGGGATTGATTTGACATTGTGTAGAGATTCTCTCAGGATCGTAAAAGCGCGGCGTTCCTTCAAAATAAATGCTGGCTCACCTCTTCTGGTGAGGGTATCTGATCGGTGCGCGAGTCGCGGCGTTGGAACCGCGGCGACGATGCGGTCGCAATGATACAGGTCTCAGATTAAATCGACTCGAATCTACAGGATACGACTTACGGTCGTGCACAACGTCGATTATCGGTGGCGGACTGCCGGACTTCAACGAAAAGGATCGCAGGATTCATCGGAACAGTACGAACTAGGATACAGGTCTTACAATGTCCATTGAGTTATATAAATTATAAATTACAAAATAATAAAAATGTTAAATTTTAAAAAAAAATAATTTCACCTAGATAGTAGAATTCAAGGATCTTGTGCAGCTTGTATCCAGATTCTAAGCTGTCAAGTTAAGAAGCATCCAAAAGGGCAAAAACATTAAGGCTACATTTGGATGCACAAGTGAACATAATTATAAACATTCAGTTTAATCAAGAGATTTACAAAATGAAAATATCAGAAGAATCAAAAGTGAAAACCCAATCAAATCAACATATCCAGGGAAGTTTATTCAATTGAAAATCCAATGCTAACCATCTCAACAAAATTCAAGTAAAAACAAACTAAAAATGAAAGGAATTCCAACCACTATTCAAATCACATATGCGAATCTGAAGAGAAATATCATGAAATGGATCTAAGATTGAAGATATCTTGTGCAGCATGTATCCAGATTCCAAGCTGTCAGGTTCAGCTGTGTATTAGACCCAACTCCCTAAATCCCTAAATCCCCAAATCCCTAAATCAGATACTGGTCCTTGTCCACCCACCTGGATTGGAGTCGTATTATTTCATTTAGGCATCTTTCCTTTTCACCAAATTCGGAAAGATACACATATAGATATGCAGGAGGGTGGACACAAAGTAGTTCTTACAAAAGAAGGCAGGAGCTTGCTAGGCCCACAAGTCGTCAACCTAGCCAAAATTTCAGGCTAGTCAACTCATCAAGTGGGCCGTAAATGAATAAAAACAAGGAACATTTTTGAAAGAAAATAGGCCAACAGTCCTCACTTAACAAACTTCTCTGACCCGACATAGTGGAAGTGGTTGATAGATTCTCGGATGTCCCACGTGAAACAAGGTTGACGCATAGGGATAGCATGAGGAGAGATGCATGTGGCAATACCTGCACTCTAAAAGATAATAACCATGATACCAGACTACACTTAAAAGTTGGTGATAAAATCTATTTATCCGCCTTAAATGTTACCATGAATCATTTCCAAGCTATTTACCAGTCAAATCAACCGACAAAGGAATTCTTATAGTTATAGCTACTGAACAATTTCTAGGTTATTTTCAACAATAGGGGTGGCAATGGTCTAGATCTGATTTGAACCAGAATTTTGAACAGCTCTAGATTGGGAGCTGCACTTGTGAACAACTATGAGTGAAACTAATGCCATTCATCAGGTGGGCACATACAAATATAGAATGTGGACTGTTTATCATCCCAATGAATGAGGCCCACATGATGATTAGGCTAGCCTTTACACAGTGGGGCCTAATAAAAAATTTAACCTTCCGTTTATCGTCCAACTATGAATGTGGACTGTTTAACCTTCCGATTGTTCACTTCAATATCCTGAAAACATTTCAACAGATCAAATTGCAGACCTCAGTCCACTGCCATGGTAGAACATCAGAATATAGAAATAAGAAACCCAGATCAGGAACCAAAACATGCATCAAGAGATCAGGAACCAAAACATGCATCAGGAAGTCCATCGATCTTAATAACAAAGACAGGTGCAGTCAAACACTTAATTAGCCTTTTTCAAAGACACCTTCTAGATTTACAAATAGAATAGCAAGAGATTAATGCCTTACATTTGATTTAGAAAGGATTCTAGCCATCGGATATTCTAATTAATATATAAGAAGATGCAGAAATCAGTCTACTTATCTCTTATCTGTCACGAATCAACCAACTTGGGACAAGCTTCATGTGGTAATTACGTTTGTTTTAATTTTAGTTGATTGAAATTCCCCAAAAAAGCATCAATAACTAGAAAAATCATCTCTGTCTTTTCCAATCATCCATCCATGCATATGTACATGTCTAACCATCCAACCATCCATCCATGTAAATCAGAAATCCCTAATTCTGGTTGGATCCTCAGATCCCCAGAATCCTAAAATCCCCAAATCCCTAACTTGCAAAATCAGAAAAACCCCAATTCGGGGTCCACATTCAAATCTGTAAGCCCCAAACTCTCTAATTTGTAAAATTCCTAATTTGTAAAATCAGAAATCCCTAATTTGTAATATCATAAATCCCTAATTATGGTTGGATCCTCAGATCCCCAAAATCCTCAAATCCCTAATTTGTAAAATCAGAAAAACCCTAATTCGGGGTCCACATTCAAATCTGGAAGCCCTAAAATCCCCAAATCCCAAAATAAGGGTCCACATCAAATCAAAAATCTGTAAATTACTAAATCCCCAAATTCCAAAGTCAACACTGAGAGAGAGAGAGAGATGCCTCACGTTCGACAAATCCCTGTCCACCGAGCTTCAGAGAGAGAGAACGAGGGCGTTCGTGGATCAAAGAAATGCAAGAAGGGTTAGGGAGACAGAGAGATAGAGAGAGAGAGAGGGAGAGGATTAGGGCAAGAGAGAGAGGAGAGGGGAACGTGGATTCACTACTGACGAGAGAGAGAGAGAGGGAGAGGATTAAGGTAAGAGAGAGAGCAGAGGTTCTCTGCTGGTAGTTAGACGTCGGACGCGGATTAGATACAGGTTGAGTAGTGAGTTGGCTACTGAAGTGACGTCACCAAATTCTGTTGGGCCCACTATAATGTATGTGTTGTATCCACACCGTCCATCCATTTTGAGATATTATTTTAGGGTGTGACCCAAAGAATGAGGCAGATAAAAACATGTAGTGGACCTCACCACAGAAAACACTGGAGAGAGAGAGTGATTCCCACCATTGAAACTATCCTAAGGCCCACCATAATTTTTATTTGAAATCTAACCTGCTCAAAAGTTAAAAAAGACATGAAATAAGGTAAAACACAAATATCAGCTTGATCTAAAAATTTCGTGGCCTTTAGAAGTTTGTAATTATGGGTGTCACTGTCCCCACTGTTTTCTGTGCTGGGCCTACTAGAGCTCTCGATTTAACAATGGATATTGCCCTAAAATGATCTCTCCAAATGGATGGAAGGTGTGGATATAAAACATACATCACGGTGGGGCCCAAAAATGAGAGGTATATAAATATCAGGTGGACCACACCACATGAAAACAATAGCGATTGGATATCCATCATTAAAATCCTCGTAAGGCCCACTGTACGGTTTATTTGGCATCCAATCTGTTTATTAGGTCATACAGGCCTAGATGAACGGGAAAAATAAAAATCATCTTGATCCAAAACTTTTATGGCCCCCATAATGTTTTAAATGGTTGACGCCCATTCAACACTATTTCTTGTAATGTGGTCCATTTCAAATTGGTAAATGCCTCATTTTTTATCTCATGTCATAAGATGACCTTTAAAACAAGTATCAATGGTTAAAAAAGAGAAGAGTTAAAATCAACCTGCTTTCGCAACCTCAAAGGCTATGGAACCTCCTCATCATATATGTCTGGATCAACGTTCATCTCCAAATCAACTTCATGTTTTGATAGTTTAGGTTGTACCCTAACCTGGACCAGCAAGAATTAAGTCAAGGGACAACTTAAAAACTGGAGCCTGTGTAAGTTGTACAAATGAAAGAAGTGTCCTAGCTATCTTTACTTTTATTCTAATAGAACATACAATTGCCAATGCCGATAACATTTTAATCAAGAAGTGCCATGTAATCTTCAGTTTCAGTTTGATACACAATAGAAAATGAAAACCTGAATTTTTAGGAAATGAGAAAGGAGACTGGAGACCCACGCTTCGAGATGTAAATAGCAAATATGGGTGCAATAGAATGTAAGATTTTTTTATTTAAATCAAGAGGTATAAAATCTGGTGGGAAGTAAAAGGGCAAATGATGGTACAATTCAAATGGATAAAACTGAAATGCCCAACAATCCAATCTACTAATAGCCAACAAATATCATATGAGAGAGTACAAGTAATTACTAAATGTTTCCAATGCACCCGAATAAGGTCAAATGATTTCATACCATTCCCAATCAGTTGATGTACAGATAGGCATAAGAATGAACACTACTAGTCTAATCTAAATACGTAAAAGGCAAACAATAGCTTCTTGTTTTTAAGGCAAACAGAAATCATGTGTACTTATCTCTTCAACTTACTGTTTGAATTAAACAATCTAGAAACAAACTGAACTGTTGGTGGCTTATTTGGATAATCCTCCGTAAACTAAAGTGTCAATTTAAACATATTTGTAAGTCTCCATTAAAATATTCATAATCATTCATTGGGCCCACCGAGATGTGGTTCATAAATCCAGCTCCTCCATTATTTGTTAAGATGTGGTTCATAAATCCACCGAGATGTTGGGTCCACTTGAGATTTTAATCTAACCCATTTTTGAGCTCATGCCCTAACTTGATATAGAAAAATGGAAGGACGGTGTGGATAAAACACATACATCATCGTAGCCGAAGTGTGAACTTGACTCGGCTTGAACTTAATTTCCAACTGAGTCGAATCGAGCTTTTTTTGAGTCGAGTGGAGCAAGCTAACCAAGCTAACTCTGCTCATGAACATCCCTAACCAAGCTAACCAAAATCTCAAGTTGACCCACCACAAAATTTTAAAAAAAAAAAAAAAAAAAACAAATGCAAAAATGTGAGGATTGAACGCTTACTAAAAAAAATTTCAGAGGGCTATAGAAGTCTTGGATCAAGCTGATATTTGATTTTTCTCAAATCATCTCTGTCTTTTTTTTTTAACTTATTAACAGGTTAGACCTCAAATAAACATCATAGTGGCCCTAGGAAAGTCTCAACGGTGGGTGTCACCGTCCATTCCGTGGTGTGCCTCTTGATTAGGTCATACCACTGGGAAAAAATAATGATTGGATATCCACTATTAAAATTCTCCTGAGGCCTAATGTACTATTTATTTGACATCCAATCTATTGATTAGGTCATAAATACCTAGATGAAGGGAAAAAATAAATTTCGAGCTTGATCCAAAACTTTTATAACCCCCAAAATGTTTTTAATGGTCAATGTTCATTAAACACTGTTTCCTGTAATGTGGTCCACCTGAGATTGAGTATAACTCATTTTTCCTTCCATATTATAAAATGATATATAAAAATAGATGGACGGAATGGATGAAACACATACATCATAGTGGGGCCCACGGAGCAGCGACCATTATGAAATGGTTGGTGGCAGGGGGAGTAGCCAATCCATTTCCTAAAAATGGAAGCGGATTGCGTACTGAGTAACTCAGTATGCAGTAAACTCTATGGGGCCCACTGTCATTCATGCATTGTATCAACTCCGTACATCCTCTTTATCATATAATTTTAGGGCTTTAAACAAAAAATTAATCATATCCAAGGTTTAAGTGGACCACACCACCTCAAATAGTGTGAATTGAAGTCTACCGTTGAATATTTCTTGAGGGCCCACAGAAGTTTTATATCAAGATGATATTTGTGTTTTCCATTCGTCCATGTCTGCGTGATCTTATGAACAGTTTGGATGACAAATAAACAACACTGGGGACCATAGAAATGTTTCAACGGTGTAAATCAATACTTCCACTATTTCCTTTGGTATGGTATACTTGAGCTTTTGATATACTTCAGTTTTGGGCTCATCCCCTGAAATGATCTAGAAAAACGTATGGACGGTGTGGATAACCCACATAAATTTAAAGTGGGCCCCATAAAGTTTACTCAGAACGATAAGAGCGGAAATGGATTGGCTACTCCCCTTGACACTAGCCAATGGCTGGTGGTCGATGCTCCGTGGGCCCCACCATGATGTATGTGTTTCATCCATGATGTCCATCTATTTTAACAGATCATTTTATAGTATGAGATCGAAAATGAGGTATATCCCAATATTAACTGGACAACATTTGTGGAAACAGTGTTGAATGAGCGTCAACCATTAAAAAACATTTTAGGGCCATAAAAATTTTAGATCAAGCTGATTTTTTTTTTCCCTTCATCTAAGCCTGTATGACCAAATCAACCTATTGGATGTCAAATAAACAGTACAGTGGGCCTTAGGAGGATTTTAATAATGGATATCCAATCACTATTGTTTTCATGTGGTGTGGTCCACCTGAGATTTATATACCTCTCATTTTTGGGAAAAAAAGCATAAAATGATCTGTAAAAATGGATGGACGGAAAGGATGAAACAAATACATCATGGTGGGGCCCAGAGAGCCCCGACCACCGACCAGGGGCTGGTGTCAGGGGAGTAGCCAATCCGATAAGAGCGTACTGAGTAACTCATACACAATCCGATTTCCCTAAAAAATGCCCACCCCTCCCATCCCAAAACCCACATCTCCCGCCCGCCCCTCCCAAAACCCAAATCCCTCAAATACTTCTCGCACGCTCACCCCTCTCTCTCTCTCTCTCTCTCTCTCTCTCTCTCTCTCTCTCTCTCTCTCTACACATACACTTCTATCTCTCCCCGCCCTCTGTTTCCCAACACCTCTCTCTCTCTCTTTAGGGTTTTGAAATCCCCCTTTCATTGCAAACCCACCTTCGATCTGTGACAAAGACTTGGAGAGCACTCGAAAGAAGAAGAAGAAGAAGAAGAAGAAGAAGAAGAAGAAGAAGAAGAAGAAGAAGAAGGAGAGGAAATCATAGTGGAAAGACATCTCTAGTTCTAATCTGACAACAGTTAGTCTCTCTCTCTCTCTCTCTCAAGTATGGTTAGATCCTGTTATTTTCCTTTGTGGACCACACAAAACATAGTTTGAGAAAAAAATTACACACCCATACAGAGCAAAGATGAAAGATGAAGAGTCCAATGATTAGCATCTTTGAATCTGTGAGATTTTTGGGTCAGCAACCATCTATGTGGGGGTGTCATATGACAGTCTGGACTACTGTACCATGGACGTCACATGCACAGAATCCGGCACTTGAGTAAACTATAGATTCTTGAGGTCTAGGGTAGCAGATCTGGGAGGAACAACTTGAATTTAGGGAACAGTGCATACATTTGATTTGCAGAAATTCCAGAGCTGTTTTATTCTTGCCCGATAAAGCAAGACCCTTTGACACATGCAATTTCCTTGTCGATGTCAAAAATCAGAGAGGAAATATAAAATTCCTGGTCCAAACTCTTGGACTTTTTGGACAGAGTTTTGTACAAGCTAAGGCTATCATTCAGTGTACCTGACCGTTCATCTGGTGGGCACTGCTGTTGTGGAAAATACTGCAATGTACAACCCCACCAAGAAATAATCTTCCTAGTCTTGCAATTTCTAGCCTGCAAATGGATGGTTAGAACTAAAATATGGCAGACAGGAATTTGATGGCTGGAATTGCTTGATGGAGTAGAGATTTGGTCCTACACCATCCACAATTGCACCCACCTGATTAACTATCTGGTGGGGCCAACCTGCAAGGAATGCTGGCTCGAACAATCACACTGCAAGGTTTGGTCTGAGCATGTATATGTGATGTGACAGTGTGGCATTTTTGTACAAGATCTGGCTCATTCATCAGGTTGGCCCCACCTTGCAGGGAAGCTTTCCTAAAAAAGGATAGTAGAGATGCAATTTTCATATTTTTAACTAAGACTGATATGGCCATCCTATCCAATCTGATTTGCTTTGCACACTACATGAAAACATGTTGTTTTTTAGTTCATGTATTTTGATGGTTCCTTATGCCATGATATAATGAGACTATTGGGGACTTAGGAATTGGGGAGTTGTGGATTTTGGAAATTGGGGATTTGTGATTTTCAAAATCCATAATTTATGTGGGGCCCTCTATAATGTATGTGTTATTCTGCGCCATTCATACATTTAGCCAGCTCCTCATTTTACAGCATGACATAAACATGAGGCAGATCCAGATCTCCAATGGGCCATGTTACAGTTGGAGAATGAGGCCCACCGTTGAAACCTTCTTGGGCCTCCTATGATATTTTTTTGCCATCTAACCCGGGAGGTGAGCCCAACCTGCAAAATAAAAATACAAAACTTTTTGGGATTCCTGAGAAGCTTGTAGTTGTGGGTGGCCAATTCCCACTGTTTATAGTGGTGTGGTTGACTTGAGACTTGGGTCTACCTCATGTTTGGGCTCATGCCCTAAAATGAGTAGGCTAAACGGATCAACAGAGTGGATATAACACAGACATCGTAGTGAACCCCACAACTCAGGGTTGCAGTAACTCATACGCATCAGCTAGAAGCGGACATGGAATATGGGCCAGTGGCCATTTTCGCTTTTAAACGTGACAACAACAACATGAAAACAAGAGTAAACCTCAGTATTTATGAACATGAAAATGCCTTTCAGTACTTTCTAAAGTAATACCACAATGATGTTGTGTTTGACAGACATAGTTTCAATTGTTTGAATAATGCTTATAATGCTTAAATTAGTCCACTTGTGTTTACAATGATTGAATCAGTCTACTTGGACATGTGTTTACGATGATTAAATCACTCCACTGGAACATGTGTTTATGATGCTTAAATCAATCAACTCGGATGTGTATTAATGATGCCAAGATATTTGGCAACAACATGTGTTTATGATGCTTAAATAAATTGATGTTTTATTTAAACCAACATGATTTAAATGATTTTTAAACTCGCAAGTATACGAATCAGATGTAAATATGGTACGTATTAGGAGATCGTTTCCACGAGGACTGGTCGTCACAATTCAAATTCACGATTCTTCTTAACTAATTCAACAAATAATAGAGTGAATTACTAACACAAATCTATGAAATATCACAAAGAATAGGGAAGAAAATTCAATCAGAGAGAGCACTAGGACTTTCGAATCCACCCCTAATTATCCTATCCTTTGTTTTGTCTGTTGATTCACCCTAATCTAGATTGATACAACTTATATAAAGAAAGCACAATCTGTGTCCTTAGTCGGGCATACAGAATATCTAATCTCCTAAAGCAATGCAATGAATAACACATTCTATGTCCTTGATCGGGCACATAGAATGTATAATTCATTAAAGCACCCTGTTTCTTCCTCTATAGGAAACTTGTTCATGATCAGACACAAGCACCTAGAATAAGCATCCAGACAACATCCATATATAGACTCTAGTCAAGTTCATAGATGGAGAAGTACAGAATTTAACCCAATCAAGCACGCTAGAGAAAGAAACAAACCAATCTAATTAAAGTAAATTTAACATATAACAATGAATATTCAAATTAGGGGTTTCATCTCAGCCCTAGCTGAGAGATTAGCAATCCATAAATTCAATTAAGAAAAAGGAAATATAAGATAAAAACATTAAAAACATCTCCCTTATCTCTCTTATTCCTTCCTCTTTCTTCTCTCTTCTCTTTCCAAACTTTCTTCTAGCTCCCAACTCTCCTCCAGCTCTGGATCCGGTTCTAACTCTCCTTCCCCCTTTCATCCACATTTTGCTACTCTTTTTATAGCTGATGGAGTGGCTGGAGTGGTGGAAATCGGATTTGGAAAGTTGTCGCACGCGCAGCGAAAGCCTTTTCGCAACCAAGTTCGGGGCCTCGAAACACGGCACTTTTCTCGTTCAAATTCCAAACAAACACCATCTCTTAGAACTTTCTTGGGTCCTCTACATGATGGATGGTTCAGATCTACCATATGATCAAAGATGGTGGCCCACAACCGCCTGGAAAACTGGATTTCCTAATATGTACAAAACCTTTCACACCCTTTCGCTGTCGTGATCGGTGGGCCCCACAGAAGTATTTTCTAGAAAATCCACCCTGTCCATTGGATTCAAGATGAAATTTCAGTCAAAAATGGGTAGTTTTGAATGTTCATTGACATGGCACAGAGAAGAAATCACAAAAAGATCAGTTTTGAATGTTGAAGGGCAGTCAGTTTGTGGCCTCTGTACCGCACACATGTGCACGCATGGGTGTAAAGTATCAACATGGTTTTGAAGCTCTCGAAGCCCTCTACACGGTAGACGGATTGGATGAGCCATATGGGTGATGGGTGGGGCCCACTAGCGTCCGTAAAACTAGCCAGCGGCCGGTTACGCGCTGCCAAAAACAGAAGGAAGAAGGAAATTTCCTTCTTTCCTTTTTTTTTCTTTGGTTAGAGACGGTCAAACCGTCTCTGCCTTTGCCATGCACAGCTAGTGCATTTGTGCACTATGTACACGCCACATATACAGGGCCCACTGTGATGTTTCTCAGAAATCAGAACCGTCCATCTATTTTTTCTCCCAGATTAAGGCGTTGGCTCCAAATTTGAGGCAGTTCCAGATATCAGGTGGGCGCAAAATCAACGGTTTATGGGCTGATTTGTCAGTTGGGGCACTTCCATAGTGATTCGAGGGCTGAAATTTGAAATGTACAGTTAATTTATATCCCTAATCCCATGTATAAAGTTTCGAGCCAATCGGATAGAGGGAACCATGTGATCTTGCATTCTAGACCAGTTTCGGGCCTCTTTAATGTGAACGGCTTGATTCTCTTAGATCCCTGGCATGTAAATTCTTCAATGTTAGTCCTCTGGACTCCGTTCCTTACTCTGGTGACTTTGAAACGTCAAATCCATGCTTTTAGTACTCTTTTTCAGTCAACGCTCCTGATTACACACTGCAACAAAAATATAATTAAAATATTCCATTAAGAATTATCATGTACGTAAACTCAAATAATAGCAGGGTCTAATATGCAATATTCGACACTCATCATAAATCGACCTAGATGTGTGGTAATGATGTTAAGATCAGCCCCCTAGAACATTTGCTTATGATGCTTAAATCAATCCACTTGAACATGTATGAATGATGCTTAACTTAGTTCACTTGAACATGTGTGAATGATGCTCAACTTGGTTGTGTACAAAAATGTGCGAATGATGCTTGACTTGGTTCACTTGAACATGTGTGAATAATGCTTGACTTGGTTCACTTGAGCATGGGTGTATGGTGCCTATGTTGTAATTTATAGATTTGTAAGTTTGATAATTAGTTACTCATTTGAGGATTTCTATGGGGCCATACATAGATATAGTGTATTTTTGGTGGCATAGAAATTGCTCAAATTGTCCCATTTTGGACAGTTCAAGGTTAGATGGAAACTATGCTTTCATACAATCTATTTAAATGTTCATGCCTGATCCGCGGTTCATCTCCTTGTTTCTCTCTGGATATGTTTCTTTCATTCCGTATCCAATGTCAAATATCTTTACATTGATTTAGATATTTGGCATCGGAATGTAACGTAAGATCAACTTATCTGAAGAGGCATGGGGAGACGCTGCCGAATTTTTGGCATGGACATTTAAATGGAAATATGAAAGTATTATAATCTATCCAACCTTGGATGAGTAACTAATTTAGGATTTAATTATATTAGCTTAGAATTGATGGAGCAGACCCGGATGTGCGTCGGAGCTATTCAGATGAGCGGGGGTCCCTGGAAGGTGGGAACCGCTGTTTGACCATGATGAAGCTGTCCATTTCCTATGGACATCATTGGAAGGGCCTAACCATTTGGACAGGCCGTGTTTATATATTTGCTCGAAATTAATTGAGCAGACCCGGATGTGCGTCGGAGCTATCCGGATGAGTGGGGGTCCCTGGAAGGTGGGAACTGCTGTTATGACTATGATGAAGCTATCCAATTCCTATGGACAGCATTGGAAGGGCCTGACCATTTGGACAGGCCGTGTTTATGTCTGTATTTGCAGGTACCACACCCTTAACCCTTAACCTAAACATATAACCCAACCTAAACCTATACTTATAACCTAATCCTATTCTCAAATCCCAAAACCTAACCCACACCTAGACCTTAACCTTAATCTATAACCAATTCCCTAAACCAACACCTATGACCTAAAACCTTAACCTATAACTTATAACCTATAACCTAACATTAACCTAAACCTAAAACCTAAACCTTAACGTATAACCTAAAACCTAAACCTAAACATATTCTCAAATCCCAACCTATAACCCAACCTAAACCTATACTTATAACCTAAACTTATTCTGAAATCCCAAAACTCATAACCTAAACCTAAACCTAAGCTTAAAATTGAAAACCCAAACCTAAACCCAATCCCGAACCCGAACCCGATTCCTTAAACCTAAACCTAAACCAATTCTCAATTCCCTAAACCTATACCTTATAACCTAAACCTAAACCTAAACCTAAAACTAAACCTTAACCTATAACCTTAACATAAACCAAAACCTATGACCTAAAACCTTAACCTATCACCTATAACATAAACTTATAACCTATTACCTAACATTAACCTAAACCTAAACCCTAACCTATTCTCAAATCCCTAAACATAAACCTACACCAAATCCCAATCTCAACTCCCTAACCTAAACGTAAACCTAAACATGAAAACCCAAGCCTAAACCCGATCCCGAACGCGAACCCGATTTCCTAAACCTAAACCTTAACCTATTCTCAATTCCCAAAGCTACAACCTATAACCTATAACCTATAACCTAAGCTAACCTAAACCTATAACCTTAACCTATAACCTTAACATAAACCCAAAACCTAAACCTTAACCAAAACCTATAACATTAACCTAAACCTAAACCTTAACTTATAACCTTAACCTAAACCTAAAACCAAAACCTAAACCTATAACCTAAACCTATAAACTAAAACCTAAACCTAAACCTAAACCTAAACTTAAACCTATAACCTAAACCAAAACCTATAACCTTAACCTAAACAAAACCTATAACCTAAACCTTAACCTATAACCTAAACTTATAACCTTGACCTAAACCTATAATCTAAACCTATAAGCTAAAACCTAAACCTAAACCTAAAACTAAATATATTCTCAAATCCCTAAACCTAAACATAATCCCAATCCCAATCTCAACTCCCCAACCTAAACCTAAACCTAAACCTAAACTTCAAAACCCGATCCCGAACCCGAACCCAATTTCTTAACCTAAACCTAAAACCAAACCTAAACCTAAACCTATACCTACACTAAATCCCAATCTCAATTCCCTAACCTAAACCTAAACCTAAACATGAAAACCCAAGCCTAAACCCGATCCCGAACCCGATTTCCTAAACCTAAACTTTAACCTATTCTCAAATCCCTAAACCTAAACCTACACCAAATCCTAATCTCAACTCCCTAACCTAAACCTAAACCTGAACTTGAAAACCCAAACCTAAACCCGATCCCGAACCCAAACCCGGCTTTCTAAACCTAAACCTTAACTTATTCTAAATTCCCAAAGCTATAACCTATAACCTAAACCTAAACCTAACCTTAACCTATAACCTAAACCTATAACCTAAACCTAAAACCAAAACCAAAACCTATAACCTAAACCTATAAGTTAAAACCTAAACCTAAACCTAAAACCTAAATGTATTCTCAAATCCCTAAACCTAAACCTACACCAAATCCTAATCACAACTCCCTAACCTAAACCTAAACCTAAACTTGAAAACCCAAACCTAAACGATCCCGAACCCGAACCCGCTTCCTAAACCTAAACCCTAACCTATTCTCAATTCCCAAAGCTATAACCTATAACCTAAACCTAAACCTAACCTTAACCTATAACCTTAACCTAATCTTCTAAACTCCGATCCCGAACATGAACCTATACCTTATAACCTAATCCTTAACCTATTCTCAAATCCCTAAACCTAAACCTACACCAAATCCCAATCTCAACTTCCTAACCTAAACCTAAACCTAAACATGAAAACCCAAGCCTTCAACTCGATCCCGAACCCGAACCCAATCTCCTAAACCTAAACCTTAACCTATTCTCAATTCCCAAAACTATAACTTATAACCTATAACCTAAACCTAAACCTAACCTAAACCTATAACCTTAACCTATAACCTTAACCCATAACCTATAACCTAAACCTAAACCTAAAACTAAAACCTAAACCTATAACCTAAACCTAAACCTATACCTAAACATTAACCTATTCTCAAATCCCTAAACCTAAACCTACACCTAATCCCAATCTCAACTCCCTAACCTAAACCTAAACGTAAACATGAAAACTCAAGCCTAAACCCGATCCCGAGTCCGAACCCGATTTCCTAAACCTAAACCTTAACTTATTCTCAATTCCCTAAACCTAAACCTACACCAAATCCTAATCTCAACTCCCTAACCTAAACCTAAACTCAACTTGAAAACCCAAACCTAAACCTCGATCCCAAACCCGAACCCAGCTTCCTAAACCTAAACCTTAACCTATTCTCAATTCCCAAAGTTATAACCTATAACCTAAACCTTAACCTATAACCTATAACCTAAACTTATAACCTTAACCTAAACCTATAACCTAAACCTATAAGCTAAAACCTAAACCTAAACCTAAAACCTAAATGTATTCTCAAATCCCTAAACCTAAACCTAATCCCAATCCCAATCTCAACTCCCTAACCTAAACCTAAATGTAAACATGAAAACCCATGCCTAAACCAGATCCCGTACCCGAACCCAATTCCTTAAACCTAAACCTTAACTAATTCTCAATTCCCTAAACCTATAGCTTATAACCTAAACCTAAACCTTAACCTTAACCTAAACCTAAACCTTAACCTAAGCCTATAACCTTAACCTAAACCAAAACCTATTACCTATAACCTAAACTTATAACCTATAACCTAACAAAAACCTAAACCTTAACCTATAACCTAAAACCTAAACCTAAACCTAAAACCTAAATGTATTCTCAAATCCCTAAACCTAAACCTACACCTAATCCTAATCTCAACTCCCTAACCTTAACCTAAGCTTAAACTTGAAAACCCAAACCTAAACCCGATCCCAAACCCGAACCCGATTCCCTAAACCTAAACCTAAACCAATTCTCAATTCCCTAAACCTATACCTTAGAACCTAAAACTAAACTCCGAACCTAAAACTAAACCTAAACCCGATCCCAAACCCGAACCCGAACCTAAATCTCTAAACCTAAACCCTAACCTAACCCTATAACCCATAACCCATAACCTAAACTCAAATCCCTAAACCTTAACCTATAATCTAACCTAAACCTATACTTAAAACCTAAAACTATTCTCAAATCCCAAACCTATAACCTTTCCCTAAACCTATAACCTACACTTATAACCTAAACCTATACCTTAACCTTAACCTATAACCCATACTTACAACCTTAACCTAAACTTATAACCTTAACCTAAACTTATAACGTAAACCTAAGTCTATAACCGAAAGTTATAACCTAAACTATACCTATTATCAAATCCTAAACATATAATATAACCTAAACCTAAAATCTAGCATAATCTTAAAGCTATTTTCATAAACTGACTTTAATCTTTTCGTTGTAGACATGGATAAGAGTTGGATGCGAGCTAAGAATAGGTTTGGCCCAGAGTATAAACAAGGGGTTGAAGAGTTCATGAAATTTACGCGAAATCGGGCAGATTCAAGGAATAGGATTAGGTGTCCATGTCGAAAATGTAAGAACATGATATTTAAGACTTTAGACAAAGTAGAGGACGATTTGTTCATAGTTGGGATTGACCAGGGTTACACTTGGTGGATCTATCATGGTGAAGATATGACCCATAGAGTTGAGCCCACTGAAGTCATTGTTGATCCAATTGTGTTGGATGACGAGGATGAAGACATTGACAAAATGCAAGATATCATAGGAGATGTGTTTAGGGGAACAGCCACAGATACTGTTTTTGCAGCGACAAGCAGTAGTCAAGATATTCCTCCAATGGGTGATGTTGAATCAGAAAAGTTTAGTAGGTTGTTGAGGGATGCTCTCAATGTCCACTTTATCCGGGGTGTAAGAACTTCTCCAAGTTGAATTTTCTTACAAAGTTACTTCATTTGAAGATAATAAATTGTTGGAGTAACAAATCGTTTGACATGTTGTTAAAGTTGTTGAAAGAAGCATTATCGAACGGTGAGATATTGCCTAAGTCCCATTACGAGGCAAAATCCTTGATGCGAGACTTGAGCCTTGGTTATGAACTCATACATGCATGTATAAATGATTGTTTATTATATCGGAAGAGCATAAGGATGCTGGAGAGTGTCAAGAATGTGGAGAGTCTAGGTGGAAGTATGGCAAAGCCAGGGATAAGAAAATTTTGCGAAAGGTGTTAAGGTACTTCCCATTGAAACCCAGATTGCAAAGATTATTTATGTCTCGTAAGACGGCTGAAGATATGAGGTGGCATAAGGAGAAACGCATTCATGATGATAGTACACTGAGGCACCCTGCGGACTCTGAAGCCTGGCAAAATTTTGACAAGCAACATGACTGGTTTGCAGAGGATTCTCGCAATGTTGGACTAGGTCTTGCAAGTGATGGTTTTAATCCATTTGGTAATATGAGTAGCTCGTACAGTATGTGGCCAGTGGTACTATGCCCTACAATTTACCTCCTTGGTTATGTATGAAGAAGTCATTTTTTATGATGTCATTGCTTATTCCTGGACCCAGGTCACCTGGGAATGACATTGATATGTACTTGTGACCGTTAGTAGATGAGTTAAACGAGTTATGGAGTCAAGGTGTACACACGTATGACACATTTGCAGGACAGACATTTCGATTGCATGCAGCGGTCTTGTGGACAATAAATGACTTTCCCGCGTATGAAAATTTGTCTGGGTGGAGCACGAAGGGCAAGTTGGCTTGTCCTACATGTGGTATTGAGACTTGTTCATTGTCATTGAAGCATGGTAGAAAAACATGTTATATGGGCCATCATCGCTTCCTTCCAAGTGATCATAGTTGGCGCAGGAAGATGATGATCTTTAATAGCAAACAAGATCATAAGCCACCCCCGAAAGAGCTATCTGGAGAAGATGTGATGCAACAACTGAGTAACATTGGAGAAGTTAGATTTGGTAAGACATCGCACTTGAAGAAGAGGAAACATACAGTATTGGACTATAACTGGAGGAAGAAGAGCATCTTTTTTGAGTTGCCCTATTAGAGTGATCTAAAATTGTGACACAACTTGGATGTCATGCATATTGAGAAAAATATATGCGACAATTTCTTCGGAACATTGATGAACATAGAGAAGAAAATAAAAGACAGTTTCAAGGCTCGATTGGATCTACAAGAAATAGGTTTAAGGAAAGAGTTGCACTTGCAACCACATGAAAATTCGTATACTATACCAGTAGCCTACTACACGTTGACCAAACTAGAGAGAAAGCGTTTATGTGAATGGTTGAGATCGGTGAAGTTTTCCGATGGGTATGCGTCAAACATATCTCAGTGCGTAAACGTTACGAATTGTAAGGTAAAAGGAATGAAAAGTCATGATTGTCACGTCCTTCTACAGTGCCTACTGTCGGTTGCGATTCGTGGATTCCTTAGCAAGGATATCAGTGCGACGCTGATTGAGTTGGGGATATTCTTTAAGGATTTGTGTTTGAAATCGTTGAATGTGGATGTTATTAAACGACTGGAGAGGGACATTGCCATAATCCTTTTCAAACTTGAAAGAATATTTTCACCTGCATTTTTTGATGTCATGGTATACCTAGCGATTCACTTACCGCACGAGGCGAAGCTTGCAGGCCCAGTACAATATCGTTGGATGTATCCGATCGAAAGGTGGTAGAACCTGTTAAAATTTTTATTCATTCCATAAACTACATATATCCATGTTTTCATATGTATAACACAGTGGTTTTGTGTACAGATACCTTCACACACTCAAACAATTTGTGAGGAATAAGGCACGACCGGAGGGGTCGATAGCTGAAGCGTACATTGATAATGAGTGCCTTACATTTTGCTCCATGTATCTTCATAGCATAGGGACTAGATTCAACCAAGAAGATAAGAATACCGATGAAGGGCAGGAGCATGAACAAGGACTCATATCTATATTTGCACATAATGTTCGTCCTTTAGGATCCCCGACGTTTCAGGATATGGACCTTGGGGATCTAGTAAAGGCGCGGTGGTATGCATTGCATAATTGTGAAGAAATAGAGTCATACTTAGAGTAAGTCTTCCCTCGATTATTGTAATTTCTACATACGATGTTCTTAATGTTTCTTGCTGACGACGTGTCATTTATATGTAGTGAACACATAGACGAGATGAAGTCCAAATTCCCCACAAATTATGATCGAATGCATCAGGATCAGTTTTCAGAATGGTTCGCGGAACATGTAAGATTTCATATTGTATCTCACCACACTTAGAATTTTCGTTGTATTGCACATTATTTCAACCTAAGAAAATCACTAAACAATTATATTTTGTACATGATAATAGATAAAGACATTACGCATAAGCAACTCTGCGGATGCGTATGATGCACTATACTCAATGGCGTGTGGCCCTGATAGACGTGTATCTAGATATACAAGTTGTATTGTAATGGGATTCGGTTCCACACTAAAGAACGTGAGAAGTACAGGACCACGCAAAATAGTGGGGTAGTTGTGAAAGGAATAAATAAGGAGGATGAAATTGACTTTTATGGCATTTTGACTGATATTATTGAGCTGAGTTATTGTACGAGAAAGCGGGTGTACTTATTTAGATGTGATTGGTGGGACATTAAAAAAGAAGTTGGGAATACAGACTGACAATTACTTTACGAGCGTAAATTTATCTCGGAAGTGGTTTAAGGACGACCCATTTGTCCTCGTCAGTCAGGCTGAACAAGTATTTTACCTCGCTGATACTAAGTTAGGCGGCTCTTGGCATGTGGTGCAGAAAATAAAGCCCAGGAACGTATTTGACATTCCCGTACCAGAAGTTGAAGATAGAGAGGACGGGAGAAATGACATGTCTAGGGTTGAACAAGTATATCAAAAAGACATGCCATCTAGGGATAAAGGGACTGATTCAAGTGTTGATATTGATGTGGTGCAATTAGACAGAGATGATGTGCCACCTGATCATGTTGATGCCTCATTAATACAAGACATTGTTAGAGATGATACAGGTTTCATTGATGACAACGTTGCAGACTATGAAGAGGAAATACTGATCAGCGATAGTGATAGTGAAGAAGAAATAGCCCTAAACGATAGTGATATAAACGACGATTATTAAATGTACACATGATTTACATGTCATTTTTCAATTCAAATAATTTATGTATTCCATGTATACGTGAAAATTACAAGTCATGATTAATTCCTTTTATTGACTTGTTTATAATCCACATTTACAGTTGAGTCAATTTCTGATCATGTCATCCTCAAACCAGAGTAGAGCAGAAGCACGCAACATACTTCATCAGCTGTTGTAGATGGGCGTTTCGGTCCTATCTTCTTCTGATAGGGCCATAAAGATACCCGGTTTGGTCGATGAGTGTAGAGTGGAATATATCGACGATGACTCAGACGAAAGGTTATACTATCTCAAAGAAATTCTGGAGCTGATGGAGATATATAACCATGAGAAACGAGATATGGAAGATATGACTCTGTCACTTGCACATCTGAATGGAGTCCCGAGAGATCAGATTTCTCCTATTGTGACTGTCATGTTGGCTATAAAAATGTCCAATGCTTCACACAGGATGACATACACTTCTGAAGCATACGATAACTTACGCAAGGAGTACTTCGGATAGTTTACCTCAAAGTTATTTCGTATTACAACATACAATGACAATGTGTAATGAAATTTCCAATGGTTATAGATTAAAGTTTACAGTTTTATTATATTATGCTTGCATTATAGTGTAATGGTCTAATCATATTTTAATCATCTCTCTGAGCATAAGCACAAATGCATTGTACCGTCAACACTACTTGTATAATGTTTTAGTATATTCCACTTGTATTGACATTGTTTAAATTTATAAGTTTGTAGCTCACACATATTCAGTGATGGCACCAGGTGGGAGAGTACGTTGTTCGCACACTGGATCTACCATTTCTACCCGTGATGCGACGGAGCCAGCATCGTCGTCGCATATTGCATCGTAGGCGTCTAATCCCTCAGTCGCACATACACCGGGCACTGCATGTAAGTTTAGACATATATTTCTTTTAATGATTTCTGTTTATATTTAGACTTACATAATTCTTTTACAACAGCGTCGTCGACCAGCCGGCGAGGACGTGGACCCACGTGTGGGTTACTTTTATAGCGACTTATGCGTGAGGGTAGGGTGACGGTAGAGTTCCCACAGGACTGCATTAGACCTGTTGGGAACAATGTCATGTTGTTTACGTCAGAGGTTAATATCTTATACCGATATCTGATTCCCCCCACCACCCCCCATTGGAGAGACGTGACAGATGATGTTCAGCAGCTCATCCGTCAGCGCCTTCAGGTAAATTTTAGTAAATTAAAATTTATTTTATAAATGTTCATTTATGGTTAAGTTATTTTCTTAATGAGTTTATTGCCTTAATCTATTATTTACGAAACTACAGGATAAATTTGACTTTGATTTGAGTGTTCCGCACATCTCTTATGCCGTCGACGACATGATGAAGGAGCGGTTCAAGGATTACCGCACTAGGTTACACCAGCAGTACAAGCGGTGCGTGAGCCACGAGGAGGCCGTATAGTCCGCACCACTGCACGTGATCGATGGGGACTGGCAAATACTCTGTGATAGGTTTTCGTCTGATTCTTTTCAGGTAATATTTACATATTTACGATATCTTAACGTAATAATTAAATTCACAATTAATAACAATGTATTATGAATAATGTGTTCAGAAAAAGAGCAAAATAAATTTTGACAACAGAGGAAAGTTAGAAGTGAACCATATAGCTGGTTCAAAGTCATTTGTATGACTTCGTCACGACATGGTAAGAAAGTACTGGTAATTATTACGTTTATATATTCTTTCCATGCATTTATATTAACTCTATTGTCCTTTCAATTGCGCAGCGAGATTCTGTCACTGGCCAGGAGCCTGGACCAGTAGACTTCTACAAAGAGACTCACTGTCGGCAGACGACGGGATCTTGGGTACATTCTAGAGCCAGCGAGATTTGGGTAAAAATCCTTACATTGTAAAATTTAATTACATTAAATTATAATAATGCTGTTTATTATGAAAATTCATATGTTTTCATTACAGGAGGAGATGAACACCTTACGCAATCAGCCCACTCCTGATGGTACTCAACGGAGTGAGCCAGAGATCTTGAGTCAGGTGCTTGGCACCCGTTCTGGATATGTGCGTGGGTTTTACCATGGTGTCAAGCTCATGGCACCCGCTAGAGCTGCCTCCAGCTGATCCATCGTCGTTGGCGATAGCACTGTACGCCAAGCTAATACCGCAGAGAGAGAGGTTCAGCAGCTACGGGTCGTCGTCGATGACACCAAAGATCAGCTGGACAAGCAGAGGGAAGAGCAGGAGAGGAAGATGATGGAAGAGCTGGCGAGGCAGAGGGAGGAGCAGGAGAGGAAGATGGAGGATCATCTGGCGAGGCAGAGGGTGGAGCAGGAGAGGAGGATGGAGGATCATTTGACAAGGCAGAGGGAGGAGCAGGAGAGGAGGATAGAGGAAATTCGGGTGGAGCATGAGCGACGAATGATGCCAATGTTACAGGCTTTCGCTGCACGCTTACCCACCGATGCCCCACCACCTCCGCCTTCATCTTTGTGATTTTTTGTATATTTGTTTATTATGTTAAGTTTATATGTATTTATGCGTGAATGAATGTGATGCGGATAAGATTGTTTGTGTTTGAATGAATGTAGTTTATGTTTGGGTTTGGGTTTAGCTGGATGTAAATGTAAATATGATGAAATATATTATATAACAGGTGTATATTATGATGAATATGATGAAATATATTGTTAACATGTGTATATCAGGAATTTTGTGCGGAATTTTGAGCTATATATTTAAAAAAAAAAAAAACAGAGAGAGAGAGAGACTTTTAACGACGAAAATTTTTGTCACTAAAAGTGGCTAAAAGTCTTGAAAATTTTCATCGCTAAAAGTGGCTAAAAGTCTTGGAAATTTTTTTTGTAAAAATTTCACGCTAAAATCTTGAAATTTTTTTTACAAATAAACTTTTTTGCTAAAGTCTTGGATATTTTTGCATGCGTGAAAATTTTACGCTAAAAAGTCTTGGAAGTTTTTTTGGTGTGAAACTTTTCATTTGTTAAAAGTCTTATAATTTTTCGCAATGAAAATTTTCATAATAAAAGTCTTGAAAATTTTTTTTGCTAATATTTTCATTTGCTAAAAGTCTTGAAAATTGTTTTTTGTCGCTAAAAGACTTGCAATTTTGGGTACTCTTGAAAATATTTTTACAAAGAAAAATTTTCATTAAAAAGTCTTGTAAATTTTTTTTACAACGAAACTTTTCACTGCTAAAAGTCCTGGATATTTTTTTTGCGGCGAAAATTTTCGCTGCTAAAAGTCTTGGAAGTTTTTTTGGCGGCGAAAAGTTTCGCTGCTAAAAGTCTTGAAAATTTTTTTGGCAGCGAAAATTTTTGCTGTTAAAGGTCTTGGAAATTTTGTTTGGTGACGAAAATTTTGTGACGAAAATTTTCGTCGCTAAAAAGCTTGCATTTAGCGACGATTTGAATTTTTCACTAATAAAAGCCTTGTATATCGGTCTTTTAGCGACGAATTTAACGATGAAAATTTTCGTCGCTAAAAGTTTTTAGCTGCGAAAATTTGACTTTTAGCGACGAAAATTTTCATCGCTAAAAGTGGTGTTTCTTGTAGTGAGGCATCATTACTTGCTCTTACCAAGGCCTCCCTTCCCAATCAAACCCATCATTGCTATGACTACAACCTTCCTTCTCTCTCTCTCCCTCTCATTCTCTCATTTCCTCTCCCCTTGCAAAAAAATGTCCAACTTCCCTCTTCCTATTCCAGCACTCTGTTTCACCTTTCCTCCACCATCTAGCCATCAAGACCCCATCTACAACCTTCAATCATATTCCTCTTGAAGCAATGAACCTAGATCTTAGAGTTTGAAGGCATCTTTAGAGGTGGGTGCTCCTCTAAATGTAGAAATCTGATTTTCATGGCTTAGATGTTTTCTTTCCTTCATGAGGGAAGTGTGGGACCCACCAATCAATGGTGGAGATCCCACACAATCCCATGGTTGTGGCCTAATGGCCCACCTTATGCATGCATAATCCATGCATGAGGCCTTTCTCTATGGGCCCCATCATGGTAGTTTCCTCTCATAGCATATCATGTTTGGGTCATCTAGACCTTATAATCATGGTGGGGATGGCATCCCCACCATACATTTTGATCATAAGCCATGCACATGTAAGATCCATGTTGTAGATGTAGGTCCATGTATGATGTGTGGTGGGATTATTCTTGGGAGGGCTCAATAGTGGCGGAGCTCTTTTCCCTATGGCCAGATTGCCCTTCTTTCTTTCATTTCCCTTATTTTCATTCCTTGATCATGGTGTATGGCCCACCTTGTGGACCAACAAAAATTCAACCACCTAAAAAGAGGAGGATGCCCATGGCATTCCACCCTAAGACATGTGGCCCTAAAATCCAACTAATTGGGGCACATACAAAGGTGTTTTGGATGGTGGATGGCTTGGATATTTATGAGGCCCACTAGGGCGGTCCATCCCCAAATTTCCTGGGAATAAATTCCATGTTTATTAATGTTTATAATTATTTTATTCCAATGTATTGTTGCTGTCCAGAACTGTTTGGACAGATTTTTGGGCCACCTTGAGGCCTGATTTTTTATTATTTGGTGGGAAGACTGATACTAATTAATAAATGATTCTTGTAGCTACATGACCCACCTACAATCATACCAAAATTTAGCCCTAACTGACCCCATATGGGCATCCAAAAAAGTGGGCCAACATGGTGGACTGCCAGAAATTTCTGTTGTGTAGTCCAGCAGTATAATCCTATAAAAACTAAAATTTAAAAAAAAAAAAAATATTTCCTCTAATGGTGGGCCATCTTTCTAGATCCCACCTTGTTGTAGGCTTGATGAGGGACATTGGGTCCAAATTTCAGAAATTTTGGAGGCCCAGAACTCACCCATTTGGATGGCCCAAATTCAGGACAACAACATGTATGTAGCGGATTTTTATTCTAACCTTACTATCTTCCTTACAACTATGAAACTTGTTGGGCTCAGCCCATTAGAGCCTTTATACATGCCTATGGGGCCCATCTTACGATGTTCTAAAGGGCCTTGGGGCCATGATTATAGGCCCATGTGGCTGGACCAGCGGTCCATGATGGATGTCCAACTAGTGGACGCCCACCATGGGCTGACTGCCCTTGGTCATGCCCACCATGATGTATGTTTTTCCTCCATGCCGTCCTTCCATTTCGTGGGGCCCATGAGTGTGTGTGGTCCACCCTAGGTGGACATCACATGTGGGGTTCACTTGGGGTGTGAGGAGCCCACCTCAGTGTAGTGGCCAAGCCGTCCATAGCTTGGGCCGTCCCACCCTTGGGACGTCCTTGCCTTGCGTTGTTGGGCCTGCATTCCGACTGCATGGCCCACTTGAAATATGTGTTGTACATTTCCCCCTCTCATCTGGTGGGACCCATAGTGATGTGTATGGGTCATCAGGAAATAAATATGCTATAAATTAATTTATTTGCTGGACTCCAACAAGCCTAGAAAACGGGTGAGCTGAAAATTCAACAATGGGCCCAATGTTGCTGCCCATAAATGTTTCTTTTGGGGCAGCATGGCTCACCAGATTTGAGGATGATTAATCAGTTATCTTATCATTTTGCTTCAGTATTTTTGGGTGTAATTAGTGCTCATCTAAGGCCCATCCAAGTTGGGTTTTTTATTGGATCATTATATGAGGTTAATTGCTAGTTCCTTAGGCCTTTTGGATTGGAACTTTCTAGATAGGCCCATTGACCTTTGGGCCTATACTCTTCTACCTATTGTGATGGGTTTGTGGGCCAAAATATGCAAGTAGTTGGGCCCTTGGCTGCCCACCAAATTAACCTTGTACTTGGGCTAAGATGTGAGGCTCGACTCACTTGTATTAAGTGTGAAATTGCCCACATGGTTGAACTAGGCTGCCCATAAGGCCCATCACCATATGTGGGTTATGACCTTTATATTTGGGCCCAAACCTTGCTTGAGGGCCCACCATATTGCCTATGAGTTGGGTTTTGTGTATAGCCCATTAGGCCATGGATTGCTTGGACCTTGGACCTTACCTTATATGCATAGCGGGCTACCTTTTGGAACCCAGTTTAAGGTTGGATGTCCTCCTTAGTGGCCCTAAGGTAGGCCCATAAGGCCCTTATAGGTGGTTAAAGGCCCACCTTGGACCTTGTTAGAACAGTTTCCTCTATTAAGACCTTATGACTCTCTTAGCTTATGGATCATCCCAAAGTATTGGGCCCCCACTAGAGAACTTCACTTCTCCTTAGAGTACCTGTCTATGTATCAAGACCTTGTCCCTCCTTGGGAAGGAGGAATATATTCTACAGGTAGCACACTTACATCATTGTGACCCATGTGCATCATTTATGTGAATTGATTACATTGTGTGGTGGTCATAGAGGGATGGAGTTTCTATTCTTGTGCACATTGAGTGCCTGAAGCTTATGCATGATCTGTATGTGTGACTCATGCATTGGCATCGCATTTCATGATGATACCGCTCTTGCTTCACCAGGGCCTTGCCTCCATAGGGACGTTCGTGGATGGTTGTATATGTGGACACTGAAAATATTACTTGAGCATACCAGGTGCATAGAATGCCCATGGGTGAAATTCTCAAAACTTCTATGGTACAAAGGATATGCCCCAACGCCGTGACCGAGTAGAAACTATGAGTGCACGAGGGCCTTATACCGCTAAGCCACGACTCCTACTGTCGTATAGTCGGTTGGGCAGGGGTGTGGCCTTACCTGCTTGGTGTGAGGAGGCATTACTAAGCCGAGTCTGACCAGCTTGTAAATGGGTTCGCTGCCGTCAGGCCTTGTTGGTGATTGACTGTACACGGGCGGGTAGTGAGGTCTCTTATGCTCGTTTGACTGTGCGGGTCTGGAGAGCGGCAAATCATCAGACAGAATGTGTTTTTCACACTACCTCGCTCCGATTCAAACGAATGGCCGTGGGACATCGGATGGAGCTTCGATTTTTCGAGATGATTGTTAAGCCCAATTCGAAGGTGTAATGGACCCCGGTGATTTCCTTATGATTGAAATGTACTTGATAATGGATTGGTTATGAGTACTGGTATTACTTCACATTGCATTCGCATTGGCTGCTTAAGCCCCTTTATGCATCACCTTAGTAAGGCGCCTAGTACTTATTGCATCATATTTATGATAGCCTTGGTAAGGCTGGTAATATTGTCATTGAGCATGTTTCCCTTCCTATACCTCCTCTTACTCTTCTACGCAATATTATCATACACTTTCACCACCCTCTAAGCTTCTATAAGCTTATGCACGATTGATGCGTGCTGGAGATCATAGGCAGGCGTCGTAGCGGCAGAGCTTAGATTGGAGCTGAGCTTAAGGATCCCGGTGTGGCAACTTTTCCTTTCCTTCTTCTATTATCTTATGTATGTCCTTTTGGACCTTATGTAAGCTTGTAAAAGTTCAAATTCATAGTGAATTTTGTGATGTGTGCCTTTGTTATTCTCAGATATAGTTGTTGTGATCTTGGGTATGCTCGTATTGGAAATGATTATACTATTATAGAAATCCTCCTTGTAAGATCCTAAGATCGAAACCTGCCTCAGGAGCCGAGAATGGGGTACTACGGAGGCTGTTGCGGCCAAAACCGGCCATCGGGTTCCTTGTGAGTCCGATTACCGAGTCTTGGGTGTGACACAATACATTGTCCCAAATCATATACAGTTGTACATTATGTTGAGAGTCACCTCTTCAATTGCTCTCCAATACAATAATAGTAATTATGAACCTAATTATACAAACTCTAGATGGTGCTTCAACAAACTAAAAATCTATTGGCCCACTTAGATGTTCCAAATCATTCAATTTGGGGTTTTTTTTTTTAAAAAAAAAAAAAGCATAGTCCATCCACCAAATGGTCGATTATATCAACGGTTTGGACAAATTGAAAATGCATTAATGCCTATCTCTTGCATATTTCGTGTCATTCATTAGGTAGAATGGAACATGCTAGCTTAAAAATCAGGTGGCTCCAATCGTATGTTCATGTGGATGAGAAAGGTGGGGAAAAAAAATAATGTTGAGGTCCATTTAATAAATGGACAAGCTTTGTTAGGTCATGGTCAAGGTTAAGGTGGACCTCACTTGATAAATGGCTTAGATCTTTCATAAGCGTGCAATGGTGGTGCGTTTGTGTTGTGAAGAAAACCTCAATTTCTCTAAAATAATTTCCTTTACATTTTCCTTAATGCTTAAAAGATGACTTTAGGAGACATGAAGTGTTAGTAATATTGTGTTGTGTAGGATACCTAGTATTATACCTTTGTAGTTCGGTCGATCAAAAAATCCTTGGGTTGACTGAACCTCGTTGTGATGTTCCTAGTCAACCGAAGGTGTGATCGACAATTTGCACATTTTTGCATAAGGGGTATTTAAGCCTAATTCTGAATTAGGACTTATATAATAGGAAAAATACGAGTGTTCTCTTTAAGGGGCGAGGGCTCTTGCGAGATGAGAGGGTTTCCAACACTTGTAAGGGTTTTTCTCGAGGGACTAGGATTTTCCTAGAGGTGCGCATTGCAAGGGGAGATCAGGCAATCTTGTAATCAAAGAAGGTGAGTAGTGTAGTTTAAGGTTTTGATTATAACTGAGAATTTTTTTTTCAATTTGTGTTGTGATTTTTTTGTGCAAGGGTTTTCCCACATAAAATATCATGTGTTATGTGGTTTATTATTATTTTTTTGGTTATCTATTTTATTATATTGTTTTATCTTTGTTTATCGTGCTTCCTCAAAGTGCACGGATTAGCAATAGTGTTAGATTCAAATTTCTAATACCTAGGATTTGATTTAGATTTGTTGTGGTTCGAGTTTACATCATTGTGGTGTGATAAGGAGTTGGTTTACTCAAACAAAATGGTATCAAAGCGTCAAGTTGGATGTTAGGGATTCAGCGAAGATATCATGATCAAAATTCTATACACGGAAATTTGATGAGAAGAACAATTTTATTTTATGTAGCGAAAGGTTAAGAATATTCTAGCTTCACAAGAGTTAAGTAAGGCACTGTTGGAAACAAAATCTAAGAAGATGTCGGATGATGACTGGAGCAATCTCGAAGAGAAAGCTATTAGCACCATCCATTGTGTCTATCGATCGAGGTTATGTATAACGTCCTAGATGGGGAATCTCCCCTGAAGATATAGAAGAAGCTAGAAGACTTATATATGTCAAAGTCCCTAACAAATAAGTTGTTTATGAATAAACAACTTTTCAAGCTAAATTTGAATGAAGGATCGAATTTCCTAGAGCATATGAACTTGTTTACAAAGTTATGTAGTGAGTTGAAAAGGCTCGGAGAGATGGTCCAAGAAGAAGACAAAGTGGTGTTACTTCTAGCATCGTTTCCCGCGTCATACGACAATCTCGTCACTACTCTTTTGTATAGGAAGAATATAGTGACGCTTGAAGAAATCATTGCAACTCTCGTTTCTAACAAGATGAAAGTACTGTCTAAGGGAGGGGCATGATACTTTGTGACCTTCATAAATGACTACTCAAGGAAGGTTTGGGTCTACTTCATGAAGTACAAGCCTGAGGTTTTTACCAGGTTCAAGTAATGGAAGGCAAAAATAGAGAAGCAAACCAAGAGACAGGTCAAGTATCTTAAGCCAGACAATGGTACAGAGTACAGAGATGCAAAATTCATGAAATTCTACAAAGATCAAGGCATCATAAGAAACTTCTCAACTCCAGGAATCCTACAACAAAATGAGGTGGCAGAAAGGATGAACAAAACTTGGTTGGAGATACCGCAAAGCGCCCGAATTAACAATGGTGTTAGATCTGAATTTCTGATACCTAGGGTTTGATCTGGGCTTGTTATGGCTTGGGTTTACATCATTGTGGTGTGATTAGGATCTAGTTTACTCCAATATATTGCATTTAGAAGAAGACGGAGGTATTGTTAAATTTATTTTACAAGGGATCTAGTTTTAGAATTTTATAAGAAGTTTAGAATAAGAGTTCCTCTCTCTTTTCTTTTTTTCTTTATATATATATATATATATATATATATATATATATATATATATATATATATATATATATATATATATATATATAGAGAGAGAGAGAGAGAGAGAGCATGCTCATCTACGCACATGCGCACCTTTGCACACATGTCATGGGCCTAAAATCTGAACGATCCAATGATCTAGCACCACATGAAGCCCTCAGGGACCAATTTTCACCTTGATCCAAAACTCTGGTAGGCCATAGCAAAGAGAGCCGCAAATCAAGGGAGGAAACTATTTTATTTGGCCATGACTCACCAAATTTCTATAAATAAATAAATAATATATATAGGGAGAGAGAGAGAGAGAGAGAGAGAGAGAGAGAGAGAGAGAGAGATGCTCACCTGTGCACCAGTTCTCACGAGAACTCGAGAAAACTTTTTCACAACTCATCACACGTGATGTAGGCCCAAAATCCGAACCGTCCATGTCATGCAGCACCCTTTGAAACCCCTGCAACTTGACTTTTACCCTTATCCAAAATTTTGGTGGGCCATGGCAAAAGAGAGACAAATCAAGAGAGAAAATTGTTTCCTTTTTCCATGGCCCACCAAAGTTTTGGATCATAGTGAAAGTCGGATCTTGGGGGTTTCACGGGGTGTTGTATCACATGGATGGTTCAGATTTTGGGCCCACATCACATGTGAGGAGTTCTGAAAAAGTTCTCACGAGTTCCGATGAGAATTGGTGTGCAGGTGAGCATTCCTAGCATTCCTCTCTCTTTCTTTATATATATATATGAGATTTGGTAACATCTGAGCAAAATTTCAAAATCTGAAAATCTGGTGATTTTTTTTTTTTCCCAGCCGAAAAATTGTCAGATGATGATATTGGTTGCTATGGATTACATGCCTTAGGAATTTTAATTGGATCCATATGATATTGGTCTCATATGTTGATTAGTGGCACATGTATTTAAAATCAAAGCCACTCATCATATGGATAGACAGTTCAAAATCTGTCTAAAATTTATGTAAATATGATGACCACATTCATACTAAAGTTCATATTTAGCACATACGATGATCAAATCATCCTGATCCCTATGGCACGGTGCTTAAATGCTAGGATCCACCTTTCCGGCTGTAATCTGTTAATGATGTTGTTTGCATAAAGGTTCAAAACAAATAAGTGCGTTTTGGCAAGGTTTTTGTATTGTCGAGAAGATGTAATCCTTTTGTATGAAAACCTTCTTTGTAAGAGCTTTGGTTCCTTCTAAAGATTATGCTTTAAAGTACATAGGAGTGCACGTGCTATAAGCCATTCTGACACATGCACACACATGTTGCAAAATATTGATTTTAATAATAAAATAATATATAATATATAAAAGTTGTTTTTGAAAAACACCTTTTTGTGGGTTTTTGGGAATAGTCCCACATGGGAAAGGGAAGAGAAGGAAAATTGGTTTAAATGAAAACAGTGGAGTATTATAATATTTACCTTCGTAATCCGTGGACTATGGACCGCGCGCGCGCTCAAGCTCGGGCTCGGTGCGAGGGTGTGGGCATGTGCGAGGGCATAGGCATGTGAGGTAGTGTGGCTGTAGAGGCGCTAGTGGCGCTAGTGGCGCACTTTGCACTTCGCACGTCCGCATCGTATCGCAGAGGGTCGCTCCTTCGTGACCTTGAGCGAACCAGATCGAGACGTGTGCGAGTCGCGGTGTGACTACGTGGCTTAGGCGGGTGGCTGGTTGGCAGAGAGACTAGAGAACTGAGAGAGAGATCTCTCAGTATATATAGACTGATTGAAAAGAGTTGTTGCAAGAAAAAGTGTGAATTGAGCCATTAGTGCAGAAACTCTTCGGGACCCATCCTAGTGGCTCAAGCTTCTTTGTGTTTTCCATTCATGGCTAGCCCAATCTTATCCAAGAAATGGATGAACGAAGTGGATAAAATAGGTAAATCTTGTCTCAAATCACAAGATTTCATGGTGATGGTCCATTTGAGATTTAATGGTCCGTCATGCCCTAAAATAATCATTCAATATGGAATGGCCATAAACACATGATCATGGTGGGGCCACAGTTTTCCAACAAAGCCAGAAATGGCTTAATGGAATTTAAGTCTCCACCATAACCCCCTAGCCACCATAGCCTATAAAAGGAGGGCCTGGATGGGTTTCCAAACAATCTCACAAACCAATCCAGCACTACCATATGAATTGAGAAAGCCCACTAATCCTCTCTTATACTCCAAGAATTCCAAAGAACAAGACAGTTAAAACTTTTAACCATTTGTAATAAGAACCTTCATTGTACCAACGTGTGGTCTAGGTTCAATCCACACCGTGGTGAAGACTTGACTAAAGCAATAGTCTAAATCATAATTTTCTTCTTCTTTTCTTTCTTCTGGGATTTTTTCTTTGTTGTATTTCTGCCAGAAATTGTATAATTGAGTTCCAATAGGTGGGCCTTCGTGTTTGCTGAACGCAGACCCACACTAGGCTCGTCGTATCCTAGAAGCTATTTGCCTGTAACCTAGCAGCTTACTCAATTCAATTGAGTAGGGGCAAATAACGCTTTAAGGATAGCGTTTTTTCAGACGTGCTTCAGCCTATCCTTAATTTTTATTATCATGATTTTTTCGGTTTCCATATTATACAGAAATTACATCAATCTGTATAAAATTCTTAACAACACAATCATGCCAAGTTGGGATGTAGACACTCGTGCAATGTGTTCTTGCCATGTACAATATATATATATATATATAAATGGTCTCCTGCGCACAAGGCCGCACGAAGCTTTAATGCGAACTTGTATACGAGCTGTTAGATTCTACTCACGGCTGGGATTTGACAGCTGTGAGAGTGAGAGAGTTTGCAAAACAATGACTCGCGCACATGTTGTACATAGCTAGGAAGCTATTGGATGGTGCTCTTTTGGTTGATCATAATGTATGTGTTTAATCCATGCTGTCCATCTAATTTTTCCGATTTTTTTCAATTATGAGCCTAGTAACAAAGTATATCTGAATCTCAAATAGACCTCACCACAGGAAAACAGTTGTGATTAAACACCCATCGTTAAAAACTTCCTAAGCCCACTGTAATGTTTATTTGCCATCCTACTGTAGTTGTGGTCCAAGTGAAATAAAATTGCTCAACTCGACACCGAGTTACTTTATAGGCTTTTATCATGCTCAACAAAACTATGTTAGGCCCACCATGAATTAATGTATGTGGTTTATCCACACCATCCATCCATTTTTCCAGCTCATTTTATGGGTTGAGCCCAAAATTCAAGCATATCTAAAGCTCAAGTGGAGCACACCATAAGAAAAAGTGTGAATTGAATGTCCACCTTTGAAAAATTCTTCAGGCCAGTCCTAGTTTTGGCTCAAGCTGATATTTGTGTTTTCCATTCATCCATGTCTGTGTAATCTTATCCAGTAAAATGGATGAATGAAGTGGATAAAATAGGTAAATCACCATTGTTTAACAATACAACGAATTTAGAAAAAAAAAAAAACTGGGCGTTGAATCACCACTGTTTCATGTGGTGTGGTCCATTTGAGATTTGGATCTACCTCGTTTTTAGATCATGCCCTAAAATAATCATTCAATATGGATGGACGGCGTGGATTAAACACATATATCATGGTGGGCCCACAAAGTACCTTACAGTAGCCACCTAGCTACTGGCAAAGTAAGAAGGCAATCGTGTCCCCGAATGCATCGGTACCACCTCCATCATAACCGAAAGCGGATTACATGTACTGAGCAACTAAGTATGCTTAACATGCTGAGTAAACTCTGTGGGGCCCACCATGATTTACCTATTTTATCCACTCCATCCATCCATTTTACTCGATAAGATTACACAGACACGGATAAATGGAAAACACATACATCAATCACCTTATGATCAGCCCACAAAGCACTGTCCATTACACCGTTAAAACTTTCATGGTACCACCGTTAAAACCTTCATTGTACCACCGTGATGTTTATATGTCATCCATACCGTTCATAAGGTGATTCCTACATGGATGAACTGAAAACACAGTTATATCCCTGATCCAACACTTCTGTGGACCCACTAATTTTTCAACAGTGGAAGTTCAGTACTCACTCGTGGTCCCCACTTGAGTTTTGGGTCGCCCTCATGTTTGGGCTCATGTTCTAAATGAGGTGAAAAACAGATCGACGGATTGGATGCAACAAAAACATAGTGGTGGGGCCCACAGATCTTTGTGTTACAGGAAGTCGCGGTCTGTTGCCACCTCACCATAATTTTCAGGAATCAGATTGCATACTGAGTTACTCAGTATGCTTTTATCGTACGAAGTAAACTCAGTTGGGCCCACTGTGAATGTATGTAGTTTATCCAAACCGCCCATCCATTTTTCCTACTACTTTTAAGGGTTGATCCAAAAATTGAAGTAAATCCAAAGCTTTTAAGGGTACGATAAAAGCATACTGAGTTACTTAGTATGCTTTTATCGTACTGAGTAAACTCAGTTGGACCCACTATGAATGTATGTAGTTTATCCAAACCATCCATCCATTTTTCCTACTACTTTTAAGGGTTGATCCAAAAATTGAAGTAAATCCAAAGCTTAAGTAGACCATGCCACAGGAAACAGTGTGGAATAATGATCTCCACCGTTGAAATCTTTGTAGGGCCCACAGTAATGTTTATTTATCATCCAAACTGTTCATAAGATCAAAAAGATATGTATGAAGAGAAACCACAAACATCAGCTTGATCCAAAACTTCTGTGGCCTTTAAGAATTTTTCAATGGTAGAGGTTCAATCACACTGTTTCCTATGGTGTGGTCCACTTGAGATTTTGATATGCTTCCATTTTGAGCTAAAGTCTTAAAATTATCTGTTAATATGGATGAACGGAGTCAATAAAAATAAATAAATAATAGTGGACCCCACAGAGTTTACTCAGTACGCTAATCTTGGAGCGAGTCTTTGTTCTGCAGACTCTCATTCTCACGGTTGCTTATGGGACTCTCATATTCTAAAGAAATATTTTATATAAATAATTTTTTTGATCTCACGGTTGCCATTGATGTGGATCCCAGCCGTGAGTGGAATCTAACCACTCATATACAAGCTCGCATTAAAACTTCGTAAAGGCCTTGTGTAGAGGAAAGACTTGGACTATATATATATATATATATATATATATATATATATATATATATATATATATATATATATATATATATATATATATATAGTTAAAATTCTTGTGAGTCTACCACTTAGGCCATGAGTAAGGACTTGGTCCTTTCTAACCATTTATATAAATAATTTTTTTTGATGTGACCGTTCATTATGTGGGCCTACCATTGATGTGGACCACCTATCATGTGGGGCCCACCTTTAATATGGATCGTTTATCATATGGGCCTACCTTAAAGAAATTGTAAAGAAGAGGAGTGTAAGATGGAAATTACTTGGAAAGTTTAAAGATTAATTTGTCTAAAAATTAGTCCAAAATGTCTATCCGCTTAAGCTAAATAAGCTCCATTTCAAAAAAAAAAAAAAAAAAAAAAACCCTCCAACTTATAAAATCAAAGTTTATTTGTTACTTTCTAAACAAATAAACACTTTTATTAGACTTTTACTAAACATTCTAAAGGCTTAGTTTTTTTAGAAATAAGCCAGTAAACTCTTATTTGTAGAGATGCCAAACACCCCCTTAGTTTTGTTTGGTCCACCCTTAATATCTACCGTCGATATGCAGCTAACCTTTGATGTGGACCATTCAATTTATTGGGCACACCTTGGCCCAATCTTAAGTGTGAACGTCCATTGTGTGGGGCCAACCTTCAATGTAGACCATCCACCTTACGAGCACCACCTATGTGGACTATCCATCATGCAGAGCCCACCTTAGATGTGGGCCATCCATTATGTTAGACATTGAATGTAGCCATCCATCATTTGGCCCAACTTTGAAGTGGGTCGTCCGTTATGCAGGGCCCACCTTAGATGTGGGCCATTGGTTATTGACAGACCTTGATGTGCAGTCCTCATGTGAGGCCACATTGATATGGATCATCCACATGTGGGGCCACCATCAATGTTATAGTCCACCATGTGAGGCTGACCTTCAATATCCACTGCCCATCTTGTGGAGCCCACCTTTAATGTAGACCATCCATAATACAGAGCCACTTTCAATATGAATTATCCATTGCGTAGAGAGTTGAGAGAGTAGAAAAAATAAAAGTTGAAAATCAAGAATTTTTATTGATGCCTATAAGTTACTTTTAAAAGGGTGCTTGCCAAACTAGAGTTAATTTTAAAAAGCAACTTCTTTTCCACCGTGAGAGAAGTATAAAAAAAAAAAAATTACCTGTGAAGTGGTATCCAAGCAGGCCCTTAAACTCTTATCTAAATTGCTAGTAGGAAAAAAAAATCTCTACAGAGACCACGTTGTGTTGAAAGTCACTTCCTTGTATAATTGATCATGTTGGACTGCAAATAGTGGCCCACTCTTTATGCAATCATGATCCTCCATGATCAAAGATGATGATCCATGCATAATGGCCTGAAAATCTTGGCCTATGAACACCATGATCATGGGCTACTCGAAGATCAATGGTGGAGTTGATTTTGTCCACAATGAATGCTGCATCATATTCGTACTAATACGCTATTTTACAGGAACACTGGACTTGTTCAAATACAAGATGGTCGTTTCGGAAAATGGCTTCTAAATCTTAATGACAAAAGCCTGATGACACAGTTGCAGCGTCAAAAGAATACAGGGCTTACCAAACATTTCCACATGATAAACAACCAAAATGCTGCCCATATATATAGCAGCAGTAACTGGACACACAACATTTACAATTTCGAAGGACCATATGCATGGCAAGCCAGGAACTTGAACATATGCTGAGATTTTTGCAGCACCCAACTGGAAAGTGTTGAGATTCATCTATCTAATCAAACGGTCACAGAGAGATCATTGAGCTGAACCCACCCATAAGCACATCGGTCTCTGATCTTCTGTATGGTGGAAGCTGCCAATTCAATCACTGGCCTGATTCTTATGAGTTCTTTCTCTAAAGGCACTCTAGAGCTGTACTCCAACTGCAACCATCAATAACAAGATGAGAAACTACCTGAACTCCTTTGTGCTTAAGACAAGGTAGTGGTGAAATAAACACCAGGACGTTAAATAGTAAAACTACCTTTTCAATGCATCGATCGGTATCCAACATGTGGCAAAAATACGAGAGCTGCTTGTATAGATCTGCTTCCGTATACTGGGAAACAGTACCGACCCATTCGTCATTTAAGAGAATAGAATAACAAGAAGAGGTATTGTATGCTGGTGTCCATGAAATGGCAGTTGGATAACTACAAAAGATGGTCTTTGGGGTATCCTGTGACCCACCACATGAATGATTTGGAACATGAATAGATGGGACCCCATATATTCCCTTAAAAGAAAATGCTGAATTAGACATTTTATATTTCCTTCAACAAGACAAACATTATTAATAATGTAAAGAATATTTGAATAGTGAAGGATGCAATCACATGATGCTGACCTGTCGTATGAGATGCCCATTACAGCGAGGGAAGTTTGGACAGATTGTTCCTCTTTCTGAATCATCAATCACCCTCAAATTCAGGCTGCGAGTAGTGTACTTGCACATTTCATCATCACACTGGTAAGCAAAATCCATTGTCAAATTTCACTAAGTCAAGAATCTGAGACACTAATTCGTGAAACATTACAGGTTCACCACCAACACAATATGGAAGGAGCTCCAGCATGTAAACTTGCAAGAGCAACCATACAAGTCACCCTTAACTCATAGATGTCTATGGCATGTCTGCTAGACCTGGGCCATTCAACATGTTGCTATGCCATAGCCTGATAACCATGCTAGACGGCTCATCATGCAGGCCACACATACATTGCGTGTAGACCATCAGTCATTTTCTTAACTGGCCATTCTTTTCATACACAGCCCACCGGGTAACCTGACCAGCCTGAATTTTGGGCTATGCAATGCACAGTGGGTCCACCAGATGAACACAGTCGTAGCATGGGGTGGGAAGGATTCAAAAGCAAGTAACCATTGCATTTCAGTGGGAATTTTTTTTACATACTATCATCAAGGCTGAGTAGTATGTGGAGATAAACTTCTCTGCCTGCCTTTTCACCTGCAAACCAGGCAAATGAAATGAATTAAGGAGCACTGCTTGGCAGAGAGGTGGGTCAAAATTTTAGAGCATAATGCATCCGTTGATTACCTGGTTAGCTATCATGACTGGAGATATTCTATTTCCATCTCCCTCATCTGGGCATCTTGGACAGCGCATTCTACGCCAGAAACTACTGCTGGGTTCCTTCTCTGCCTGTGAATCTGTGGGGTTTTCATTGCTTGAATTAAGTACCAAACTGGACACCGCAGAACATTCAAACGTGCTAGAGCAACTGGGACATGATAACCACAGAGGCTCACAGCCGTGATATCTGCAAGTTTCAATTCGTGGTAACATGCATCTATTAATCCTTTAAACTCTTTGCGTGAAAACTTCCAGCATTTTAGATCAGACAATCAATTACCTCTCATCATCATCTGCAATGCCCAAAAGAGTGCTGGACAGATCTTTGCTTGCAGCTTCCATTGTTTTATGTTGGAACTAAGCAAAATCACGATTTGTTGTGTCAATAATACAATCATTTAACTCCTGCTGCTGGGTAGGGTCATGATGAGCCAGCTGGCCTGTCATGCTTTGATGAGCCAATAGGGCCAGGCTGGCCAGCAGGCTTCTGCCAGCCATACTGGGAAATTAGGTCCCATTCTTAGGCCCTGGACACCAGACCCAGGCCTTATTTTTGGAGATAGCAAATAAACAGGCTAGTCCTAGATCCAGGCCTATTAATAGCTGAAATGGACAAGGCCCAGGCCTGAATTTAAGGTCCAAATAATAAATGGGCCCGTCCGCTGGGCTTGGCTAGTTTTCCAAGCCATTCCACTACAGCCTCACCATGGACCATATCTGGTTGGCTTAGATAGAGACTCACCTTAGATGAATCAAGTCCCAGACAATCAGCCAAACGTGCTGGACTAGTACCCTGAATTGAAGCACAAAGGCGTGATACCACCGGATGAATCTGCAAACATGGTGGTAGTTAGAACATGCCACTGTCAGAAGATTGGGGAATTGATTTAATCCATTAAAGCAGGCAAACCTGTTGTGACAAGTAATAATCGATGTCAATCATCCAATTTCCATTGTCTTTTTTCAGCTCATCAGGATGCCTAGCCCTTTGAGCTATTCCTGGTGTGGAACCAGAACCTGTGCCCTGCCATTGCGAGCTTCAGGTTAAAATAAGGTATTGTTAATAACACTATTAGTACGCCATCATGTATGGGCATTTTGATCTTTTCAGTAGTCATTGGCTATTTTTTATTTTTTATTCAAATAAAATACAGCAAACAGTTTTTCCAAATAAAACATGTAGTTGTCATGTTCAAAACCTTCATCTAATCATTTTTTCTACACTGGATACCAATGAGACGAATTCTGCAAAACCTGCAAGCAGCCATTGTGAGGACGTCCAAACCATGCATCATGGAGGCAGAAATTTGAAGATTAGCTTGCCTAACAATCAGAACACTCCACTCATCAAGAGTACCACACATGTATGGCAAATGTGCACAATTAGCATTTTTTAAAGGATCCTTTGTTTCCCTGCACGTGTGGCCCCACCTAATGAATCAAGCAACCTGCATTTCATGCCAGTTGACCCACCTGATGAAAAGTATAGATGTTCGACATGTGTGTCAGGTTGATAAGCACGGCCATGTGTAGGGGTTACACATGCAAAGTGTGTGTGCATGTGGGGGCTCAGCCAAGCTCAAGAAAGACTGATAATCAGTACCCATGCTTCTGCCTACCAATTTACAAATGATTCCAACATGAACATGCTAATTGATAATAAGTACCCATGCTTCTGCCAACCAATTTACTGATGACTCCAACATGAACATGCTAAGCTGTGACCAGTGGGCAATGCACATTATTGAAATAGATACTACTAGGTCAACTTTTGTAGCATAAGATAGTAACTAAGTTAAACATCAAATGACAGATAATACCTGCTGACAGCATATGATATAAGGGACTGTATCACCAGCGGAGCAGCCAGTCGAATACCCACTTTGCTTCAATCTTAGTGCCACCTAGAGAAAGGTATGTGTACGTGAAATAAAGAACGAGATGAACAGTCAACAAACCAAAGACATGGCAACAAAGATAGCCCCACCTGCACATGAGGCTGATTTTTAGCATCCGGATAGCCTTCTGGTGGTTTGGTCAAGGTCTTTGTGATAACATATTTCTCTAGTGCTATGTCACCATTCCTCATCTCCTCCTGAACCTGTTTGATGCAAAGTATAAATGATAAAAACAGCTTTTGCAAAATTCACTCTACCTCTGGTTCTTTTCTCAATGGAGCAGATGAGGTGGTCGTTAGGCATTGATTGCAATATTCTTTAATCCATTGTACCAAACTATGCTACTGTAGAGACAGCTCTAAGCGCCCTGCTGTTCAACCTTCCACACGTGCCAATGAAGCACACATGCACAAAGTACGGGCTGGTTGTTAGCTGAGCCCCACTGTATATTGGCCGGGAAATCAGGCCAATCTGGTAATCAGATGGGCTTTCATGTGTACATCAGACATGGACAGCTGTTCAATATTTCAACCATCCATTTCTTCATAAACATGTACTTCATCAGATAAAGGACCCTCATTTTCTAGAACCAAACATACAGGTGAGGACACACACCATATGAATGACCTGATATTGCACACGCTGCATTGGCATGTGTGTGGAGAATAGGATATGGAATCCTACTCTTTGGGAGCATCCATCACATCTCCAGTGATAGTTAAAATCTATTGAGCAGACTTCAGACAATGTCTGTAATGCATGTATGATATGATAGCCTACCTTCATAAGAGAGCTATGAATCAACTCCACAACATCTTCACATGATCTGTAACCACATAAATCATAAATAGATGTAAGTAAATTCATGAAACAAGGAATCTGTAGTGCCTAGAAATATTTAAATGCATACCCTCCAGATAGTATTTGACTGAGGCAAAAATCACCAAGTTCTTTAGATAGCAAACTCCAATCACGACGAACCATGTCAAGACCCTTACGTTCAATGACCTGCATGCATGTAAAGGCCACAAGTCATACCTTAGGACAGCAAACAAGAGTTACAAGATGCATTTCCAGAATCACAAGAGGTAAAAGTATTTGACTCAGACCTCATATGGTTCCCCATCCTTAAACTGCACTTTGACAGCTGCATATTTCTTTTTCTTGAGAAGCAGCATTCTCTTGTATAATCCATCAAGATCAATCTCTAAACATCGATACTTCTTGTTGACCTAAACAGGAAAAGTGGAAGTTTACAATGCAGTAAAATAGGACCTCAAAATTATTGAATCATCTAGTCACCGTATCCTTGTCCCAGATGGTTGGGGTTGGCTACCCCAAAAATATTGACTTTACGCTGCATTTTTTTTAATACAATCCTTCACTTTTGATAATTACAGCATGTCTGCATGGTGCAGGATCAATATCATGTGTAAATGTCATCTCCAGTAAGAATACTGTAACCACAGTGCTACAAAACTTTCAACCATTGTCTTCTTAGCTGCTGATTAGCAACATACATTTTACTCAAAACTAACTTTTAGTTGAAACATGAGCCTTACCTCTTGAATGACCTTTCCTGCAATTGCTTTGGCTTTGGTGATATCATCAAGTCCACTATAAATCATAATTGAGTCTGTATCACCATAGATCACCTGCCATATGCAATAACATATGTATCTTTAACCAAATAAATAATATGTTTAATGAAGTTTCTAGTATATTACATAACTCGTCTTGCCACCATCTTTTATGAGGTCTATCAAGGGAAAGAGAGAAAACAACAATTAGCTGACCCTCAAGGCATCTCAATATAGCTTCCGCACAACATGACAGTTGCTCATTTCCTTTATATTTATGATTTATAAAAACGAAACCATTAAGAGATGAGAAAATAGGATGGAAAAGGCTGTGTTGTGAGTAGCATAAGAGTGAAATGCATGTGAGGATAATTAATGTTGAATGGCAAATTATCCTGCTTCTACATTGAGCTCGAACTGTTAGAGCATGGCGAATCAATCCCTTTATCTCATAGCCCAAGCCCTACATCACATGGGTTAGGATCTCGGCCAAACCCCCCTCGTGGGCCCCACATCAAATGGGTACCGCCTCACACGAGCCACCCGCCTCACACAGGTGGGGCCCGCCTCACACGGGCCACCCACCCCAAGTGTGTCCCCGTATCCCACTAGCTACCCCACTCAAGCCCGGTGTAAAAATGCCCCTGCATTACATTTGTTCAATATATTATGTTGAATAAAAATGCCCCTGCATTACGTTTGTTCAATATATTATGTTGAACGAGTGTCTTACACTAACCATAATGCATGCATATATTGTGAATGGTTATTTTTACGGATCAGTAGTCTTGATCAGCATCTACCACCCATAACTTTATTTTGCACATTTTCCATAGTTCTGCTTTTGAATATAACTTTGTAAGCTTGCTTTTATAAATAATATGTATGATAAAGCCTCCCAGAGTCGGAGAGCTTTTTCTCAGTTAATGAATATAATTCAAGGATGCTTAAAAATTGTAAACATTAACAGTTTCGTTAGAATTCACATGTATAAAGAATACCTTGTTTAATAAAACAAAAAACTAATAGAATAGGCAACATGGATCAAGTGAAAATCACAAACTAAACAAGTATAATCCATATCCATATCTGTGACATGGATTTTTGAGAAATGGAGAGCAGTATCCTTGCTCTTCGATCCATGTACGCATCACCAGTTTTTCAGTATCGTGCAATATCACCGATATATACCATGATATATCAGTTATTCCAGCTGCGCGATATGAAACCCAGCTTTAATATCCATTTTTCATGGTGATATTGTGATATATCGTGAATATCACGATATCTTGCAATATATCCACACTCCTTTATAAATGCTTAAGTATCGTGCGATATATGGATACCAAGTGTGATATGGAAAGGGATAAAAGAAAACCAATGTTGTTTTATCTGAAAAATCTTTAAAAATTCACAAAAAATCTTTTTTTTTTTTTCCAAAAAAAAAAAAAAAAAAAAAAAAAAGAAAGAAAGAAGAAGAAAGAAAGAAGAAGAAGAAGAAGAAGCTTCCTAGTACACATCATAAAGTGATTTTGACTAGTCCACTCTAGTTTATTGGAAGAAAATCTTCAAAATTTCTCCTAAATCGCGATCAAAAGCTTCTTGGGGCCGGATTCTAAAATGCGCGTATTTTTAGTTTTAATTCATTTTTTTCTTTTATATGTTGTAAATAGAGTCAAATAGTAAGAAATTCATGATTCTTCATTTTTTGCATTAAAATTTATGAAATTGGAGCATCGATTTCAAGATTTGGGGGAGATGAGCCGAGTTGTGGAAAGATGGGAAAAAAAATCAAAATTTCCCTAATTTTTTCCAAATCAGTTGCAATCCTAGTATCCAAACACGGAATCAAACATGTATGTAACCCGATCTACACATTCTTGGAAATTTAGGGATTTTTCAGAAAAATAATAATAATAATAATTTTTTTTATAAAAATTTAATTAAATTTATTTTTTTTTCGAATTCCACAAGTATATTTCTAGTTTTCTACTTCTTTTGCTTTTGAATGTAATACTTGTGTTTCCTTACATGTCTTCTTACATTATAAATTTTATAAATTGACTTGGAATATAGTTGCATCAATTCAGTTAGATAGTGCATAGATTAGGATCTATACAAAGGAAACCTATTATGTGCACTTTTTTTTAAAAGTGTTTATTCATGTCTTTTTTTAACAATCCCTAAGTTTCATTGAAAAATTAGACCTATTTCCCAATGTTTCCTCATGTTCCCCAACAACAACAACAAATTACGCAATACAACCAATATATCATGTGCAATAACTGATATGTATCCATATCCCAAGGATCGGATGCATTACGCGATAATGATACAGAAAACATTGCATATCACCATCCATATTTGGGCATATAGCTTAAATCAAGATCAACATCAGCTTAAGTGCCTTCCCTTACCAATGCTCCTAGAAGCAAACAAGCATCACAAGGCAGCATCAGCTATTGTACAATTAAACATATGGTGCAAGGCACAACTAATGGAGGTTGATGGGGACATCTCGCACACATGCCCCCCCCCCAAAAGGAGGATGAGGGCCCCACCATCGATCTGGATCGATGACAACGTCCAGGGAGGGCCTCCTAGTTAGAAGATAGAGTTTTGGTTCATTGGAGTGGGCCCGATAGTTAGGTAAAGCTCATCATAGGATCTAATGATCGTAGCCTACTAGTTTAATTAATTTCATATTTTAGGTTTTGCTTATTAATGTTATTTAGAATATCATGAACGATTTAGATTTTCTTGATTAGTTTTTATTTTTGTTTACTTCATCGCCAAGTAATAGGTTGTGCACATAGCACGAGTTTTAGGTATAGGGTTTTCTTATAAATAGGCACCCCTTGTAGGTTTTTTTTTTTGCTGATTGAAGTTTAATAAAAATTATGCGTTTTTCTACTCCTCTGAGTTCTTGAGTTGTGGAAATCCAATTGGGTGCAAAGCCCTCCCTTCATAGAAGGGTTAACTACCGTGGTGCGAAGCCACATCTATCCCGATTCGCCGCCATCCTCTACCATCTCTACTTCTCATTTCCTACCACCATTCGCGCTTCAAATTTGTCCTTTATTGAAACAGTTTTCCTCTTTTCAACAGAATTTCAGATTCTGGCCCAACAGGAGGGCTGAAACTTCGGTGGAGCACCATGCACAGACTGCACGTCGGATCGCCACAAAACTTGGAGGTTTTGAAGCCCCCCACCCTCGCACGTGCGTCAGGCCCAGCCTGCTGTCCACACACAGGGACTGTTGTCCGGTTCAGGTTTCCTTCGTATTTTCCCCTCTTATACCTGTTTTTCATAACCCTAACCCTAAATTGCATTATCTTTAATTCGTTTGCCCATTTTCTTACCCTAGGGTTCTCTGAATTGAAATTGGTGAATCCCTTGAATTAGGGAATGATTGTTGTGCATGTGTGGATGATTTTTACTTTCCTTCGAGTATCGTTTGGTCTATAATTTTTACTAATCCAGCCCTAACCTGTGTAGGCCTAGACCCGCACAGATTCCCCTTGCTTGAATGTTTGAACTTTTGTGTGGAATGTGGAATTAATATGTGATTGTTTCTGAATTAGTATGATCTAAACCTTGAGATCTTGCATATCATATTTAATTTTCATGTCCTGCATCAGAGATGGTCATCAACTTGCAGCATAAACGTAGAAAGCACTTCAAATGAACTGTAGTGAGAATGTGAGATACGGGACCTCTAAATTCAAGTTATTTTGAACGAGATCAACTGTACTTTGTAGGATCTCCCTTCCCTGAAAAAAAAAAAAAAAAAAAAACCATGTTCTTAGATAATCGTAACCATCACTCTCACCCTTCCAGTCAACAAGTTATGTGCGCAAATGAGTAAATCTTGGTACAGTTTCATTTTAGACTACATAGCAGATACTTCTTACTTGGAGTGTTATGAGCTCTGCGAGTGGCTTTGCGTAAAATCTTGAATTGGAAAACCCTAAGCATCCATATATACTGAGTTGCAAGTCATTTAGATGAAAAGTGTCAGGAAAATTGAATGAAGTAAAGTGAGAAGGAAAATGTTCCAGTGAGGAATAATGAGTGCAGACCTGTTTGCAGTAAGCTTCAATGCTTGCTGCTGGATATCAAGCTGCTGAAGCCTGATACCAGAGGCAGTCTTGAGCCAATTCTTAACATTTCTCCTCCTCTCAACTAAGTTTTTCAATAACTGAAAGACCAAAGTGCCGAAAATATAATTAACAAGAAAGAGAGTGGAGCAAAATGCACTCATACTCTCAATTGGAAACTTCAATAGAATTTCATAGAATGCATAATGTAAGTAGAGGTTGGATCAATGTGCGCATAATGCAGCCCCTCCGCACACCGCCGCATGCAGTGAACTTCCAATCTGCCCATTAGTAGGCCCCGCCAAGTAGATGCCTTGGCTGAAAAATCAAGGTGGGCCAGTCATCAGGCAGACCAGTACAAACCCAATGGATGCTATTAAAAAAACTTGGCCAAGTGCGTACGTGCGTGTGTTTCCTTACATTTGTACCACGCCGATCTTGAACTGGGCATTACTCGATGGGACCCGCCTAATGGACGTCTCGGATCTCATACATGTGCCACAATGGCACTAGTTGCTAGCATGTAGTTGTAGATGAGCTAGGAATAGGATATACATGCGTGGGGAATTAGAATTATGATTAATGTCACCCAAACTTTAATTGTATACCTTTGGCAAAACACCATCTGTTTTAGAAGATGGTAAACTGGGAATTGACCCATCAGGATATCTTTCAACGGTTGTGAAACAGATATTGTACTCCTGCAGAACATTTGATGCAAACAAGTCGGAAGATGGAAAAGTAATCATAGCCGCCATCTAAAATTCAGCAATATTACATTCAAAGGAAATATACTGTTCTTGCCAAGAGAAACAAAGATTAGCTGCAAGAGAACTTCTATAGAAAGCTGATAGTGAATTAAAATGTGAATAACCTGAATGATTGAAGGGTAGAGACTATTGAAGTCCAGAAGCAATACAAACTTGTCATATAAACCTTTCTTTGGTTCCAAAACCAACCCACCAGCATAGGAAGGACCTTTTTTGCCTTTCACCTTATCCGCATCATCCTCAAAAGGCATGTCCTTGACATTCGAATCATGACCATCTCCACCCTCTGTGCTATTGGTTCCTTTCCTTTTTGCTGAGTTTGATTCCTTACCACGCGCGGAGATCTTATCTGGGACAATATATTTCTTTGCGTGAAATTCATGCAACAAAAGATATTCCACTCTCTGAGCCCGAGCACCCTGAAGAATGAAGCTTTGGATGTGAAAAGCCATCTCTCGGTTGAAGGCATTGGATATGGTGTTCAAACAAATAAGAGTAACTCACCTGGAGAGTTTTACTCCAGAGATTGCCACTTATATTAGTCAGCTGTCGTGTCAGGGGAAGAACACTCAAATGAAACATTAGTTCCAGAGATAGCCAAGCATCAGTCTCCCCATACTCAACCTGATTCCACCATTATGATCATCATTCAGTACACAAACAAATGCTTTCAGGTGACAACCAGTCTAGCAACACACACACAAATCTTTCAGGTGATGGCCAATCTAGTAACACACAACACAACACACACGCACACACAACACTAAACGCATGTAATTTGAGATTCTGCCATGCCCAGTTGAAGAGGCCGGGTAAAAGAGGCAAACTGGTGTCTGATGGGCAGCCGATCATAAACTTTTCGAATCTAACATTTAAAAGTTGACCCCAAAATAATTAGGAAAGGCTTAAGATGATGATGATGATGACACAAACGACATGTGATTCAGTATTTAACAGATGAATGAAGCAGAAAATTTTGCTGATTTGTCCACTCACGCTCATCTATATAAGCAATACACATAGCGCAACCCACCCGTATAGGTGATATTCATTGTATGACTTGCGCAGATCATGCTGGAATCATGCATATTAGAGTTTCAGACCAACTAGTTATGACTCATCAGAGTAGGATCTATATCAGTGATACAACTCAGACCATGAACCAAGTCAGGCACTGAAACCACTCTTTTAGTCTGTGAAATTACTCAAGTCAAAAAGGTGACTCAACTCAATTTTCAACAGATTCGAGTTGACTCAGCAAAGCTTTGAGACAACTTAAAAAAAAAAAAAAAAAAAATTTACGCACGCACACACACCAAGCTTTGAGACAACTTGATGCGTTCAGAACTACAGCAGAAAGATGAGAGTAAAGTAAGCTCAATGCAAGAACCTACGAGTTTCAGAAGCGATCCTGAAGTTTGGAACATGGCAGGGATATCATTTGGAGTTGTCTCCTTCCTGTCTTTATTCAGTTGTGTCTTTGAAAGTTGTGTCAAAGAGTAACTGACCTAGAAAACGGATCCACATCACAAAACATAAAACGCATCATGCCTTTGTCCACATCACAGGAACTCAAGGGTCAGATTAACAAATAAATAGTAAATGTCAATCAGGTGTACCTCCTTCAAGAGATCCCGTGAACACAAAAATGTATCACATAATAGCCGACCTGCAATACAAGACATGATTCCTGGACTTGCCCCAGACCCAAAAATGGCATTTCCTCTCGTAAGCTTAGGCATCATAGATCGCTTGAGACGACCAATTTTGGACCACATGCTGCTTGGCACCTTGCAAGCCTGCATGATCAAGCAATAAAAAGCCATCCTACCAGAAAATTTGGAACCCACCTGTTATCAAGTGTATTCACCTGACTGGATAAAAAGCTTGCAAAACGTAGTGAGAAAGCTAGTTCATTTTTTGTGGGTGTTCAACAGGACTAAGATGCCACCGGTATTTTGAAGGAGCCATACTACCTAACTGTGCTCGTGTGAAAAACCGACTGCTCCATCTAACAAGAGTTCCTTTTGTATTGACCAAAATAGCCCCAGAAACCCATTGCATAGGTGGACCAATTAGTGGGCACATGGGTGGGTCTTTCACATGTACATGATGGGCTAACTGATGTAGTCTAGGACTCTAGGGTGAACCCCAGTCCACACATGTAAAGTTTAATACATTTAGGGTGTCTTGATGGGCCCAATCTATATACACATGCAATGAGCCCCAGGAGCTCAATCCTCTAGTTGGTTGCTACTTTTAGGCTTTTCGAGCGCTGCCATGTTTTATGGACCCTGCAACTATATGATTGGATATTTATAGTCTTATTAAGCTAACACCCAATTTTTAAGGAGGTTTGGTACATGAATAGGTGCAGACAGCTGTTTTTATAGGGCTTTTGTATGTGTTGGAAAGTCTTTTGGGATTATTATTGGTTACTAAGTGGAACCCACTTGTGTTAAGCATGTTAGGATGAAAACAAAAAGAAATATAAATTAATTTCTTCACAGATAGGATTCCTTCTGTAAGGGTATTGATTTAAAAAGTCTTCGGAATAGCTTAGGTGTCATGTTATTATCAGTAAGTGCTTATCAATAGAGGAGATCTAGATGATCTTGGCCCATGCTGACTAGAGTAAAACTTGCATATGGGATTCAACATACTAGCTGATTGGAATCTTTTTCCTTTCCTTTGTTAAGTCATAAAAACTTCATGTGTGTGCGTGTTGATGAGCAATGTGGGTCTGGTTAAACCTCAATTTACTGGAGAAAAAATAGTTTAAATAAAAAGCCCAAACCTGAGCTCTTTGGAGAAGGATGTCCAGGTCAAACCCAGAAATGTTGTGTCCCACAAGAACATCACTGTCCAGTTTGTGCAGTTCGAGCATCAAACGATTTATCAAAGCCCTTTCACTGTGAAAAGAAAAGATGAAAAATAGAAAATAGTCTTCAATGGATGCAACAAGGAAAAGATTGTAGCACAGGAAAGCTTACAGTTCATGAGTAAGGCTAGAAATGAATGAACCAAAAAATGGCATTAAACATAATATATGGCAGGAACATGCCTGCTCTCAGCTCCAAGAACATTGAATGAAGCCTTTGAATTTCTATCAGCAACCTCTTTTGTAAAACCCATGGGAAATATGCCTCCTTCCAGCTTTCGCACAACAGTAAAATGGCTCAGTACTCCCGGTCTCTTCCACTCCGATGGCAACATCGGACCATCAATCTGAAAATGGGTATTAGGAGTGTAACTTCTTTATAATTGGAAAAATAACATGAACCAAAAAACAAAACAAAAAAAAAAGGATCATTAGAAATACGATTAAGCATTTAATGTACCTTTGCCTTCTGGCAGCAGATGACTGATGCAGAGACTATTTCATTCCCATTATGCTTTTCGTGGATAATTGTTTTTAGATTTATTGCTGCAACAATTACTGGAGGGATCTCTGGCACCGTCTTTGAAGAAGTTAATGTCAGAACATCCTTAGGACAATCAACAGTAATTTCAAATTTGCACCAGCTTACCTGTTGCACAAGTAACTGAATTTGTTATATTAAACTGATCATGTGAATATTAAGAATCCCACATTCCATGCCAACCATTTACAGTAAACAGTACATAAGGCTGAGAATTGAAAACCTCACCCGTTGAGGGGCAGGACAGCTAACAAAGTTTGAAACTGATAACCAAGAAGGTCCCTTTATTTTCCTTTTGACCAAAAACAGCTCCAGAGCACTGCATAGCATGATATGAATCATATTTTTTCCTTAAAATATGCATGTAATGAGTAGTGAATCAAGCAGTGGATCAATTAAAAAATAAAACTCACCATTCAGATATAATGCTATTTCTAAAGGTTAATAAAAATGCATGTGCAAATAGTTAGAGAGCTACAGTTCAAGAGCAGAAAACACACAAGTGCACAAAACCACATCCTAGCACAGTTCTAAAGAATGTTATGTAACAATTCAGTAGCAGGAAAGATAAAAGGAAATGAAATACCAAGTACAAAAGCACAGTTCTAAAGAATGTTATGTAACAATTCAGTAGCAGGAAATGAAATACCAAGTACTAAATGGGGTTGGCTACATAATTCCTATTCAGCCATTCCGCTCTATCGAGAGCCATAATTCCATTTAGACCATAGGTTATGAAGTCTTTTCTTTCTACCTCCCCCCATGTCCTTTTGGGCCTTCCCCTTGCCCTTTTAGAGCCTTCAACTTTCACTACTAACTGGCACAGTTCTTGGTCTCAATTGCACATGACCAAACAATCTAAGTCTACTTTCCTACATCTTATTACCTATTGGTGCTACTCTTTAAGTTCCCTCAAATGCATTCATTTCTAATTCTATCTTTCCTCATCTTGACACGCATCCATCTCAACATCTTTAATTCAGCTATACATCCCATGAACATGTTGTTCATTAATTGCCCAAGATCTTTCCCACAAATCATGGCTGGTCATATAGCTATCCTATAAAATTTTCCCTTTAGTTTGAGCGGTACATGACGATCACATAAAACTCTAGAGGCATGTCTCAATTTCTTCCACCTAGCACGAATTCTATGGGCAACATCCATCTTAATCTCTCCACTCTAACGAATTATCAACCCAAGAAATCAAAAGGGGTCACTTTAGGAAACTTCTTGGTCAACAATCCTTATAAATTCCTCATTTTCACTCATATTGTTACTAAAATTGCACTCCATATATTGAGTTTTAGTCCAACTAATTTTAAATCCTTTATATTCTAAAGCACCTCCCCAAAAATCTAGCCATGTGTTTATGCCCTCCCTTGTCTTGTCAATCAAAACTATGTCATCTGCAAGCAATATAGACCATGGGATCTGTTCCTACAAATGCCTCGTTAACTCGTCCATACCCAATGGAAGAGGTGCAGGGTTAATACCAACTATTAGTGTGAGCCTACAACAATTGAGAACTCACTTTTCTCCCCACTAATGGTCCTCACATTTGTCACGGCTCCCTCATACATATCCTTAGTCATGTCAATATATCCTCCTGAAATTCCTTTCCAGACTCTTTAGAGACCCTATCATGTGCTCTTTAAGTTAATAAAGACCATGTAGAGATCTTCCTCCTCTCCCTAAATTTCTCCATCAATTGTATAAGAATGAAAATAACTTCAGTGGTAGACCTCCTTGACATGAAGCCAAACTTATTTTCTAATATATTTGTTTCATTCCTTATATATTAAACTCAAACAATTCAAAAGCACTCTTAAAGAGCTCTAAAAAATAAAAATAAAAATAAAGAATAGAAAAAGAAAAGAGAAAAGATTAGTTCATTGTTAAACTGATGTTTTGACATTAAGTAAATTTACAATTACAATTTTAGATGCAACATATGAAGCTCGTTTAGTGGGCATTCAATGCGTCATCCCCAATTGGTATATGATCTTCATTGGGGAAAGACAAGACTCCAGATGCATCACAACTAATTCTGCAACAAGATAAGCTACTGTAATATTCCTAGTCGGAGATAGACGGGCTAATCTCAAGAATAAGAATTGAACCAACCAGCCACTATTCAATGTGTCCTCCCATAAGCAAATGTGACTACCATCCCCCAACAAAAAGAACACCCCCTAATGCAGGACAATTAATCATTTACTCTAAAAGCTTGAACTGATAGAGCATGGCGAATTAATCTCTTTATCTCATAGCCCAGACCCCACATCTCATGGGTTAGGACCTCGGCCAAACCCCCCTCATGGGCCCCAAATCACATGGGTACCGCCTCACACGAGCCACCCGCCCCAAACGGGTGGGGCTCGCCTCACACGGGTGGGGCCCACCTCACACGGGCCGCCCACCCCGAGTGTGCCCCTACATCCCACAAGGGACTCCACTCGAGCCCGATGTGAAAATGCCCCTGCATTAATCACTCCCAGTGAGGAGTCTCGAACACGAGACCTTCTGCTCTGATACCACTTTGACGCAGGACAATTAACCACTTGCTCTAAAAGCTCGAACTAAGAGAGCATGACAAATTAATCCATTTATCTCATAGCCCAGACCCCACATCTCATAGATTAGGACCTCGGCCGAACCCCCTTCATGGGCCCCAAATCACATGGGTACCGCCTCACACGAGCCACCCGCCTCACACGGGTGGGCCCCGCCTCACACAAGGCCGCCGACCCCGAGTGTGCCCTTACATCCCACAGCAACCCCACTCGAGCCCGGTGTGAAAATGCCCCTGCATTACCCCCTCGTTAAGCTTAGGCAGCACCATGGAACCATACATCCCATAGAGCAAAGAATCCCTAACCCACCATCCCCCTTCTTGTACCGTGTACTTGCTCGCAATCATCTCTCCAATGCATCCCTTCTTCAATGCCAAACCTCCATAGCCATTTTCTAGCCAAATGCATCCCATCCATATCTCTCTCCAAAGGTGCTTGGCTGGCTTACCAACGAAAAGGGGAAGGCCGAGTGAGTACATATCTTGAATTGGCCAGCTTACCACCATGGTAGTAACCACATCTTGAATTGTGACGTATTTTCTTAAAATACCTAGTGTTTGATAGTGGCTTCATGGTTGCATTTAACACAAGGGCCCCCACTTTTTGGATCAAACTTGAGGGCCAATAGGGATTGGCTACTATGTTTAATAGTTCGAAGGTGATCTCTTAATCTTTGAGTGTCCGAACAGATAAGAAACCATAAAAAGATTTAGGGTATGCTCGGATGTACATCATGGTGAATACAAACTCAACCTTTTATTGTGTTGTGTTGTGTTGTGTTGTGTTGTGATTATTGTCTTATGTGTTTAGTGGGAAAGTTGGTAATAACTCCTATCAATATATAAGTGCTGAAGTCATTTGATCTTAGGTGGAGCATGTAAGCAATATAGTATTTTGCACACCTCAGAGCTCTAATCTAGTAAGAGTGCCTCAAACCGCCTCTTAATATAAATATCTTATGTTTTCTCTTTGTTTAGCTTGTTTAATATTTTATCAGAGCAGATTAGATCCCATTAACTTTGTTTATTTGGTCTATTCTTCGTTGTTTTTACCCAACTGACCAATATGCAAGCTACTGGAAAAATCTCCACGATTAACCACTTCAACATCCTCGATTTTGCCTTTGCCACACCCTCCATTGTAATCTTTCTCCATTCTTATCCTAATCACTACTCAGCACTCATCTCGCTACTGCCAACAAGTTTCATTTTTCTTTTCTTTTCTTTTCTTTTTTTTTTTTTTTTTTTGTGTAAAGGTCCAGCAGTGCTGGCAAGAAGCCCATCATCCTTGTAAACATTATCATCACCACTATTGGAGAAGCCTATCTTCCTGATGGATCACTATCCAATGGAGAGCTGTTATCCACCACCATTTTCACATTTTTGGTTGTGCATCACTTTTTAAATGTCACCATTGACCAACAGTGTGATCACCATAGGGGAACTTAATGAGATTCTTTGGGAATTGTTAGGGTCGATATCAAGGTCTAAATTCAGTGTATCGGGTACCTTATCATTCACCATCAATACGGCCCCATATTGCCCTATATCAGAATGCTTCAGGCTAATACCGATGGAGATAGCCATATCGTTCATGAACAATGCCAGCACATATCAGTCGATATGTACCGATTTCAAACAATATAGATGTGGTTCAGGGGCTACATGTTAAGGTGGGAAGATTAGCAGATCAAGTAGTGGATTACTGTCATATGAGCAGCCTAGTATTTCCAAAATAGGTGTTTCAATCTTGCTTCTACTTGATACACAAACTACTAGACAGAATGTTGAACCCAACTTAACATGGAGGTTTTCAACCAGCTTTGGAACTTTACCCTTAACATTGATCATTGCTTCCTTTATTGAGCAATTTTTATTATCTGTTGTGGATATAATTCATTCACCTGCTGTGCAGTATTCAACCCAATGTCTTTGAAGATTTTGCATGTGAATGACAGTTTGGTGGCTTGATGGTTGTCGAGTTCAGTTATCGCCTCTATCTTAAAAGAAGATTCAATGTACGTCGAAGTTCAATCTAAAAAGACTGCAATTAAAGATATTGAACCCAACCATGTTGTTTGAGAATACAAACTCAAACGTTTTATTCTGTTGTGTCTTAGTAATTGTCTTGTGCTTTCAGTCCAAAGCGGATACATTTGGGCAAGCGGGTTCTGCTTCTATCCATATAAAGGGGCTCAAATCACTTAATTCTTGTGTGGAGTGTGCAAGCAAAATGGACTGTAGTTACATAATCCACACAAGATTAGATGACTTGAGCCCCTTTAAATAGATAGGAGTTACAACCCACATATCAGGACTACACTCACAGTCACAGGGCAATAAACATAACATACAAAACAATAGAATGTTGAGTTTATACTCTCAACACTTCCCTCAAACTCAACAAATGGTGGGGTTCTAGATCTTCAATTGCAGCTTGTCTTTAGATTGAGCTTTCGACATACATTGAATCTTTTCTTGAAAGGTGGGCCATACAAGGAAGAGAAATGTTGTTTCCAAGAGAAAGAAAAAGGAAAAGAAGTTTTCATTGTTTGTTTTTCAATAAAATTTTCCATCAAATTTGGTGCCCATCTTCAAGTCTATCATTTGGCAAACTTGGTAGTCAGAGGCACGTGCAACATTGGCACATATTGCAGGTGGGAAACTTGAAGATAGACGGTCGCACATGGAGCACAAGTGGAACATTAGCACATGGCATACGGGGTGTTATTGGCAGTAGCATTTACATAGTACTTGATGGATGGTGGCACACAGAGAACATTGGCACATGATATATGTGGGGTGCTTGAAAATGGATGGCTGCGCATGTGGCAATATGTGCAGACAAGATAATATGGACGGTGGTACATGTGGCCTATATGGAGTACTTATAACACACCAACTCATTGGCACATGTGGCACATATAGGGATTAGGAGACTAGTAGCTAGATAGAGTTGCATGTGGCACATGAAGATGAATGGTGGCACATTGGCATATGTGGTATGTGGCACATTGGCACATGTAACATGTGGGGCATTTGTAAATTTGTAAATTACGGCTTCAGCCTTTAGCTATAATATAATCATCGTTTCAAAAAAAAAAACATATGTGAGGCATTTGGAGATGGATGGCGGCACGTCTAACATGTGGCATATTGACACATTGGAAATCCTTCCCTGTGAGCATGCAAAACTCCATTTCTTACGGGTGGAGGTGAGAAAATAAATGAACCATTTCCCAAGAAAATTTCCACCATGGGAAATGCCTTACAAAAAGAAAAAAGTTTAACAGACAGAAAAGTAGTTGCATGGGAAATGACCTTTCTTTCTTTCCCTCTCAACCAATCCAAACAGGCCCTAAGAGAAGGCATTGAGGATGGACTGTTTCTCATTAAATTAATATTTGAAGGATTGCTTCAAACTAAAAAAATTGTTACTATAGGTGGGAAACCAGACAAATGATCACCGACCTGTTCGGGTTTCAATTTCAATGCCACACTAGACGCTTGTTTGGATTAAAAAAGTCACCCCATTGAACATTTGACCAGATGCCTATTTGTATGCTTCCAAATGCTACCTACCTTAGGCCCAGTATGTACGTAATGCTGGCAGCATTTGCAAGCAGTCAGTGATATCATTAAAAGCACCTCGTGGGACATGCCTACCATAACTTTTCTATCAAACCAAGCTTCTCTCATATTGAGAAACATTTGGCTCACAACATAACATGACTCAATGCTATCTTGAGTTGTTGAGGAATGTTATGGCCAGTGTTTGCAATATCGATAATATCGGCCGATATTATCGGTATCGCAGCCCAGCGATACAAAACCCACAATATATCCATTGGAAGTCTAAAAAATTCCGCAAATTCAGTTATCGCGCGATATATCAGCCGATATCACGCAATATATCGCAAATTTCATGCGATATCCTCACAATGCACTCACGGGCTCACCCAGGATTTGTTGAAAGACTCACGGGTTCATTGCAGAGGACTCACGAGTCCACTATAGCCAACAAGCTACAACGACGATAAAAAGGGGCTGCTTGTTTACCAGAAAATAAATAATAATAATAATAATAATTAATAAATAAATAGAAGAAAAAAGAGGAAAAATCGGAGAGTACCTGTGGTAGTAGCGATTAAAGGTGGGCCATTCCATCGATTGACGGAGGTAAGTTCGATTTCCCTCCTTTGTTGATTTTCCTCTATATTTTCTTCGAAATAGGATATCTCGGAGATTACAGCGAGAAATCGGGCCGGATTGAATGTGATCAAGGAACCCTCTTCCTTCCGAAACCCTCCGCTTCTGGAACCCTCGCCGAAATCTCGCTTCCGGAACCCTCGCGGCCCTCTTGCATTTCAAAAGGGCTGCGTTGAGTTTGCAATGGAGGGACACGGATTAGGTTTGAAGAGAAATCAAATTGCGTACTGAGTAACTCAGTACGCTCATATCGTACTGAGTAAACTCTGTTGGGCCCACTGTAAATGTTTGTGGTTTATCCACACCGTCCATCCGTTTTTCCAGATCAGTTTAGGGGTTGATCCAAATTTTGAAGATTATCCAGAGCTCGAGTGGACCGTACCACAGGAAACAGTGGAATAATTTTTCCACCGTTGAAACCTTTCTAGGCTCCACAATTATGTTTATTTGTCATCCAAACGGTTCATAAGATCACGTAAATATGGATGAAGGGAAAAAACAAATATAATCTTGATCCAAAACTTTTGTGGACCACAAGAATTTTTCGACGGTAAATATTCAATTCATATTGTTTCCTGTGGTGTGGTCCAGTTTAGCTTTATATACGCTTAGGTTTCAATCTAAAACCCTAAAATTATCTGGTAAATGGATGGACGGATTGGATAAAATACATAAATAACACTGGACCCCACATAGTTTACTCATTACGCTTATCGTACTGAGTTACTCAGTACGCAATCTGCTTCCGTTTGAAGAAATCTGATCTTAGTACGCTCTTATCATACTGAGTAAACTCTGTTGGGCCCACCTTGATTGTATGTGGTCTATCCACACCGTCCATCCGTTTTAAAATATCATTTTAGTCGTTGATCCCAAAATTGAAGCATATTCAAACCTCAAGTGGACTATACCACAGGAAAGAATGGAAGTATTGATGTCCACCGTTGATACCTTTCTAGCCCCCAGTGATGTTTATTTATCATCCAAGATATTCATAAGATCACACAGACAGGGATGTTCCACTTGTGAATGGAAATAAAAAATATCAGCTTGATCTAAAGCTTCCGTGGCCCCCAAGAACTTTACAACGGTAGAATTTCAGTTCACACTGTTTCTGGTGGTGTGTTCCACTTGCGATTTGGATATGCTTCATTTTTTGGATAGAGCCCTAAAATTATCTGGTAAAATGGATGGACGGAGTGGATAAATTGTATATATGATGGTGGGCCCCATAGAGTTTACTCCGTACACTAAGGGTACTGAGTTACTCATTATGCAAGCCATTGTCGCTGTTGAGTAACGAACACGCCACTGAAGTGACGTCACCAAGTTATATGGGTCCCACAATAATGTATGTGTCGTATCCACACCGTACATTCATTTGGAATGAATGATTATTTTAAGGCATGACACAAAAAATGAGTTAGATCTAAATCTGCAGTGGACCCCACCATAGAAAAAAGTGGAGAGAGTGACGCACACTGTTGAAACCTTCCTAAGGTCCACTATGATGTTTTTTTGAGATCCAACTCGTTGATAAGTTAAATAATATTTTAAATAAGGGAAAACACAAATATCATCTTCATAAAAAACTCTTATGGCCCTTAGAAGTTTTAAATGATAGGCGTCACTCTCTCCACTGTTTTTTGTGGTGGGGTCCACTCGAGCTCTGGATCTGACTCATTCTTTAGGTCATGCCCTAAAATGATCTCTTCAAATGGATGGACGGTGTGGATATAAAAAAATACATCATGGTGGGACCCACAGAACTTGGTGACATCACTTGAGCACCATCCTGTGAGTATTTGATCCGCGCCTGAGACGTGGCCTCATTTACCTCAGTGAACGTGGGGCCCACCGTGAATGTATGTGGTTTATCCACGCCGTCCAACCGTTTTTATAACTCGTTTAATGGGTTGAGCCCAAAATTAAAGCATATCCAAAGCTCCAGTGGACCATATCATACAAAACAGTGGGAATAATGATTTCAACCATTGAAACCTTGTCAGGCCCCATAGTGATGTTTTTCTGTCATCCAACCCGTTCATAATATCAAAGAAACAGTGATGAAAGGAAAACATAAATATAAGCTTCATCCAAAACTTTTGTGGCCCTCGAGAATTTTTCAATGGTATACGTTCAATTCACACTGTGTTAAGGTAGTGGATTTTGGTGCTATACGAATAGACAATTCAATGGGTGTTACACTTAATGTAGGGTCCACAATGATGATATGTAGTAGATCCACTCCATCCATTCTTTTTTATAGCCAATTTTATGATGTCATGCCAAAAATTAATTACGTTAAAATCTAAGATGGACCACGCCACATCAAACAATGTTAATGAACACTTACCATTAAATGACATGGATCTGCTTAGTTTTCTGGTGTGGTCCACCAAAGATTTGGATCTTAATTTTTGGAGTAATATGCTTAGAGGATATTAAAAAATAGATGGACGGTGTAGATTTTATATATATATATATATATATATATATAGAGAGAGAGAGAGAGAGAGAGAGCAAGGTGGACCCACAGAGCCTGTGACATGACCGGTTGTTCTACTACACATTCAAACAGCATTGCCCACCTAATAAGTAGACCCACCTTTTTTTTTTTAGTAAAATTAGTGGAACCCTTGTGTGTCTTTCCATTCTATTATCAATGTGTCTAATCTCAGCTTCCTAGAATCAAAGGATGCACCATGTAACTATCACATTTTTTATTTTTATTTTTTAAAACAGAGCCTTCATTTCCTGATAAAGACACTGAACAAGAGACACTTCGGGCTGCCATCAAGCCAGAAAAGATGCCTGACGCCGCCTATCATATGATTTACAAAGTCACCGCATCCCTTTTTTTTTTACAAGAGAAAACTGGGGCCCAATCCGAAACCGCAACCTGACCCTCTGCCACTAGCTTTTGAACCTCTTTCTGACAGTCCCCAAGCCGACCTTATCAAGGAACAAGATGCCTCTCACCACCTGAGGGAGAGCCACAATGTTAGGGAAAAGGGCAGATTCTTGTTTCCCGCAACCTAAATTGGCCATGCCATCCGCCGGCCCATTTCCTTCCCTACAAATATGATGAAACTGAATATTACCGTAGGAACAGAGAATCCGAATTCTTTCAAGCCAACACTTCCATTTCCAACTCGGGCAAGAGCTACCCGACAAAAAACTGACCACCATAGACGAGTCGGATTCAAGAATGATGTTTTTCAGGCCGTGATTAATGCAATGGGCGAGACCATCGTGGACCGCACGAATTTCCGCCCTGGTATTAGAAGCGCGTCCATAGCCAACATAAAAACCAAAGAGAAGATGACCATCCTCAGCCATGCACACTCCCCCTCCTCCTGTCAGTCCCGGGTACCCCAAGATGACCCGTCGACATTGAGTTTGACCCACCCACTTGGCGATTTCGACCAATGCACCATGTGGGACACATCGTGATGGGGCTGAAGATTAATCCCCAAAGAAGATAGAACCCTGCTTTGGCTGGTGGCACGAATAGCCGGTGAGACTCGACTATTAGCAATTCTTCTCAACCATCCGGTGATACCCACCTGTAGGGTCCATCTTGATGATGTGTTATATATCCACTCCATACATCCGCTTCTCCAACTCATTTAGGACAGGGTCCCAAAAATTAAGCACATCCAAATCTAATGTGGACCCACCACAGCAAAACAGTTGTAACTAATTTAATGGAGCCATTGGATGTGTTTCCTGTTTCTAATGGTGTGGTCCACCTGAGATTTGGCTCTGCTCAAGTTTTGGGATTTCATCCTAAAATGAGGTGGAAAAACAGATGGTCGGCCTAGATATAAAAAATAATATTAAGGTGGGCGGCACATGGATTCTTGAAGTAATTTTCAGTTGAAGATTATAATATTATTCTTGTTCATACTCATGCTTGATGACATGCAATTTTCTCTTATACACATTCCTATTGTATATAAACAGACATGGCCTTTGTCATTTTCATTATGTTTTTTTTTTTTTTTCAATTTAAAGATAGGAGCTTCCTGCCTCTAGAAAAAATATGTGAAACATGTGATAACCAACATAGACCATGTGATTGTCAATAAGTACCATGAAATGTGGCCCACCCGTATGATATGGAAACTTGGTGAACAAGCTTTCATGAAATGTCATGATGGACATACACAATATAATATTCTTTTACGGATAAAATGTCGGGAGGCAGAGGAGGGAGACAACCTGATAAAAGGTGGCAATATGGCCGGCCCACTACCGATAATCGATTTGGGAGTATATGTAATTTATGTGGCCATGTATCAAGGAGTGAGGGAGGTAACCCGCTTGAAGGAGCATTTAGCGGGAGGGTATCGCAATGTTGTGAATTGCCCTAAGTGCCCACAAGATGTGCGAGAAGAGATGAGAGCCATATTGAAAAGAAAAAAAAATTGTGAAGACAAAAGATGAACGACATGCACGGGACAGAGATTAGGGAGGAGTTGGGGCGACCACCATATGTAAGTGAGGATGTAGTAGATCTTGATGGCGATAATGATCCCAAATATAAATGCGTAGTTCAAGAGTCCATGCGGGATCAGTGGGGATAGGATGTGGGACACGAGTAGGCCTAGATTTGACGGGTCTATCCATGAGCGTGGTGGGGGGAGTGGAGCGAGGGGAGTGTGGCAGGGATAGTGGAGCAGGTGGGAGTGTTAGGGGTGGACCAGGGAAGGGTAGTAGGCGGGAAGGATTATGGGGCATGAGCAGGAGTAGTAGCGTGCGGGTGCCGGATCTACCTTCAAATCCGAGAATGTACAAAGAGGTAGGAGGGACACAAAAGAAAATAAAGGAGACGTTTAGTGGAGGAGATATGAGGAAGAAAGTTGAAAATTTTATAGCAAAGTTTTTTATATACGATCAAATCCCTGTGAATGTCATCGCAAGCCCACACTTTAAAAATATGATAAATAAAGTACAGCGTGGGGGTGAGGGTGTGCAGCCACCAACGGCCTTTGAGATCATGGAAAAGTATTTGGATGATGAACATGCAGAGATGAAGACATACGTCGATTCGTATAGGCAGTTATGAGAGTTGTACGGTTGCACTGTCGTGTGTGACGGTTGGACCGGAGCGACGAAGATGTCGGTTATAAATTTTACGGTCTATTGCAGGGGACAGGCGGTGTTCTTAAAGTCTATAGATGTGAGTAATAAAATTAAAGATGGTGACTACATCTACAAACTAATGCACAACGTCATGCAAGATGTTGGGAGGAGAAACATTGTGCAGTTTGTTACAGACAATGAGAGTGCATTTGTCAAGGCGGGAAAAGATATTCAGAAGAATTATCATATGTATTGGACGCCCTGCGCAGCCCATTGCATCGATACATTCTAGAGGCAATCGGGGATAGACCGTTGGTGAAGACCCTAATTACTGATGCACGGCTCTTCACAAACTTCATATACAACCACACCTAATTATTAGTCGCAATGCGCGAGAGGTGTGGTGGGGATATAGTGCGCCCTAGGGCGACGCGATTCACCACAAATTATATCACCTTAGTAGCCTCCTCAAACACAGACGAGTTACGGGAGCTTTTCGCCTCTCATGATTACGAAAAATGGAAAAGGAGATTGACGAAAGTAACCTGGAAAATCGAGGAGCTGGTGCTGAGAAATGCATTCTGGGATCGCGTGCGTATTGTGCTGGGTATTCTAGAGCCCATTTATATGGTGTTAAGGATGGTGGACAATAAGACAAATCTGTCGATGGGGTCGTTGTATCCATCCATACAACTAATGAAAGAGGCCATCATGGCTAAAGCTCCTAACGCATATAAGTGGGTGCATGCAATAATAGACAACTGCTGGGAAAAGACGCTTTCTCGCCCACTACATCAGGCTAGTAAGTACTTAATTTACATTTTTTTATATATGCAATAATAAGCGAGGGTTGTACTGATGTGTAGATGTTGATTTTCAACGTATTTCCTAAATCCCAAATACCATTACAGCCGAAAACTCTATGAAGATAATTCATTAAAGAGGGTTGTACATGAGGTGTACGATCACTAATTCCCCAATTGTACGGGGAAAGGCACCTTTGGGAGTGAGGTAAATATGTTCTGCACTTACATTCTCCTTATCTTCATCTCAATCATTCATACTTATCCTAGTTGTTATACGCCATCAACAGATTGTTAGATTCCGCAACGCGGTTGGAATGTTTGGGTGTCACCCTGCGATGAAGTCTGGGAACACCATGATAGCATGTGAGTTAATGCGATAAACATAAATTTCATATTATTTTGGAAATTTTAAAATAATGAAAGAAATTTATGATATGCAGGCGAGTGGTGGTCCATGTACGGGATTAACTGCGAGGTTTTACAACGACTAGTTGTCCATGTGCTTGCATAGACGGTGTCCTCGTTACCCTGTGAAAGGAATTGAAATACATTCTCCCTCATCCACACAAGTAGATGTAATATAATAGGATATGAGAAGCTTCAGAAACTAGTATATTGTCACTACGATATGAAGTTACGAGAGAGCCCGCTCCGCGCAAAAGGAAGAAGAAAAGCGCAGGAAGACCCACTGGACCTGATGACGGTCGGATAGCATACATATGTTGGGGATGAGGATGATGATCCAGTTTACCAGTGGGTTAGGTCAAATGACTTGGATACCTCAGATGGGCGACCAGAGCCACATGTTGCGACAGAAGCAAAGACACAAGGGATTGATGTTGACACACATGTGGAGCAACAGAAGTCTCCTGATGAGGCATTCGACTCATTGACAAAGAGTCCGGTGGGTAGCCCGCGGCAGTCACTATCACGAGGGACACGTAGCAAGGAGACATTGTCTGACACCGAAACTAAGAGAATGATGCGGGGACTGGGTCCGGTGATGGTGATGGCGACGATAAGGGTGACGATGACACTGATGACAGTAAGGATGATGATGATGATGATGATGGCAACGCGGGTGGGAGTCAGGATAAGAGGTCTCTTAGCCCTTTCACCAGGAAAAAGAATTTCGATCATTCCACGTAAGACCCTGACCATGGTTCTCGTCTAGGAGAACCACGACCCCGTCTTATTTACAATAAGACATACTCGCGTCAAAAGCTACTACAGAAAAAAGCAAACTCAGAAACTTTCAGATTTTGAGGAGCTACTGGCAAAATGCATGAGGGACACAAGCATTCGTGAGAGGCGAGGTGGCTCTAGATTTGGATCACGGACGAGAGGAGCTCGTGTTACAGAACACAACATGAATCCAGATCACATAGGAGAGTAGCTCGAGTTCTATGCCACAGTATGGGTATGGATATGAACCTAGTGGATATGCGGCAAGTGACTCCAGCAGTTACGGCACATCATTTTTTAACCATGGTCAGGAGTTCACTTCTGCATATGGGCAGGGATATGAGCAGCAGTATGGATATGGCCAACAATATGGATAACAAGGAGCTTCATATGTGCTATTCCTAGATCCATATCAGTTACAGACTGTGACAATTACGCAGTACCCATGGATGGGCGTATTGATTCGGTTTGGTGAGGATGAGTACCAGCGTTATATTAGGGAGTATCTTAACTGGTACCACTCTACTATGACCTAGGCACAATATTGTCGATTTGTGGAGCAGTAGTACTATTCTCAGCCCCGTCGAGATGAAGACGATGATTACGAGCCACCGCGCAACTCTATGTGGGTCTAGGCCACAACCAGTCCCCATCATTGATATGTATATTTATCAATTTTTGCTTCTTTTGCTTTTCAATGAATTGGTTGTGTTTTCATACATGACTTCGATATATTTATGAATATCATGCATTCAATTTAAATATAGTTGCATTAGTTCAGTTAAACAACGCATAGCTTAAGACCCTACACAAAGGAAATTTATAATGTGCATTTTTTTTTTGAGATGTTATGATTTAAAAGTGTGTATTAAGGGCTTTTTTAACAATCCCCAAAGTTTCATTAAAAAATTCAACCATTTTCCCAATGTTTCCCCATGTTTCCCAAAAAGTGCGATAAATTATGCGATACAAACGATATATCCCGTGCAATAACCGATACGTATCTGTATCCCAAGGGTGCGATACATGGTGCAATACCGATATTTCGAACATTGGTTATGGCCCACAAATATTGCTATATCAACACCTTAATTAGCTGCAATATGCCAATCTAGGATAGCAAATATAACTCCAAGCTATCACCGGCCATTTTTTCCTAGAACGGGCGTTACAGCCTCGTATCGCAAAACAGGTCCCACCGTTTTCTTACGTAATGGTTGTTACAGCCATTACATGACATTTTTTAATACCATGTAAATGAAGGACATAAAAGACGAACACATTTGTCATTTGTTATATGTGAAATTTATTGGATTCTTTAATTAGGTGCTTCGAAGAGTTAACGTGAAACAAGGGCAGCATTTCACTATGGAAAGGCACAGGGTCTAGTTGGAGTGCGCGTACAAGTGGGAAAAGAAGAGAATAAAAATCTGTGATCCCCAGCATAATTTAGGTACATAAACAATGTACACAGAGCTTTGGCAATGCTTTTGTTTATGCTATTTTGGGATTCGTTCATATATATTTGCCATTTAAGACACTATTTTGGTCCCAAATGTACAAGAATGAGCTTTCTCCTTCTGGTGATGAAGGCTATAGGATTTCATTCTTCTAAAATAAACGTTTGCGAAGAAAAATATAAGATCAATAAAATACAGAGCATCTTCATGTAAGAAATAACTATAAGATTCTCAACTTCAACAACCTCCAACTTTGGAGACCTTGTCCTACAATTACAAGGCTTCCTACTTAAAGGGAGTATCTTCACGAAGTTATTTTTTTCTTTTCTCCGATTAGCAAATCTCTTTTTTTTTTTTTTAATGCACATCGTTAGTTTTATTTGACTCAAAAGATAATAGAACAGGAGTTATCTTCAATAGAGTGTGTGCTTAAAGAAGCTTGACTCTAAGAAATAAAAATTGTAACATAAAGAATCATGTGAACTGCAAGCATATTAGAGGTACTACACATTGTAAGAAATAAAAATTGTAACATAATATATATATATATATATATATATTATAGAGAGAGGCTCCCACAGCTAGTTGGCGTGTGGGGCCCGCCATGGTGTTTGTATGACATCTCGGCTTCTTGCAAGGTTGTCCCACCATGAAATGGAATGCCCCAAAAATCAGGTCAATCCAACCATTAGATGCGCCCTACGTGAATGTGGAGTTTTTTTGGGTGGTTGTTCATTGTTTCTATAGTGTACCCCATCTGATAGTTGGATCCACCTGGCTCTTAGGTGTCCCATTTTCATGGTGGGACAACCTTGTAGGACGGGTAAGATGTCATACCATACAAACACCATGGTGGGACCCAAACACCAACTGGTTGGACGTACAACTAGCTGTGTTGTGTGTGAGCAATTCTCATGTGTGTGCATGTGTAGGGAAGACAGGCAAATAACAAAACATTGTAAGATCCCATTGTCATTGAATATACCTGCTATGACTACCAAGTAGAGCAAAGAAATGTTCTCCTTTCAGATCCAATGGAAGTGGTGGATCCTGCATTTGTTGAATTCAATGTCAGTGCTCATGCCATATAAAGTTTAGAGAAAGTTATATGCTATTTCTGCACGTAAATTCCATCAGGATGGTGGGAGCAACCTTCATAGCAAGGGCAGTTCATTTATCAAAACTGCAAAGTCCAACACCCATGTCTGATGTCACTAACATGTCAGATACACATTGACAAACCTATGAGGATCAAAACGTAATCTATTTTATGTTGTACTTCAGCAGAACTGTGCAATACTCATATAGTTCTAATTTATTTCTAGCTATCTTATGTATTTTGAAATAAAGTTTGTATGGCAGTAAAGATCCCAAGATCATTACATCCAAATAGTGTTCTAAACTTTTTAGATTATAGCAGTGGCTCCGGTAAGGTAATTGAACCAATGGATAACAAACCCGGCTTCTCAGTGCAGTTAATGCAGTGTTTTCAGTAGCGCTATAGCGTAGCATGTAACGTACGTTATGTAGCGTAACGTATGCAAGTAGCATAATTCCCTGGTAGGGTAAGCTATAGGGTATGTAGTGTAAGTTACAATGCATGTAGCGTACGCAACATGTAACGTAGTGTAGCGTGGATGGCGTAAGCTACCTGAAATCTCATTTTAAAGTATTTTTTCTATGTTAGTTTAACACCTATTTTAAAATGGTGATGACTTATACCTATGACACATGACACTACATGAAACTAATCCGAACCGACCAAATAGTGGTCCATATCATAGATGGAGCAGTTATATCAATCCGGACCATCCAAATTGTAGTCTATATCATGAATTTGTGATGTTTCAATAAATACCAAAAAAAAAAAAAGTCACACTTAGAGATGTCTAAAGGCAAAGAGAGAGATTTTGCATGGAAATAAGTGGTTGATGATCTAGATTCATAGTTAAGAACTCATAGAAATTATGCATTTTGTAAATTTTATCATATTTTATATTATTTCAATTAAATATTATTAATGATTGTATAGCTTACGCTACACGCTATAGAGGATCAAACGCCACGCTATACACTACATGCTATTTAAAACACTGATTTAATGGGTCTTAAAGTACCTGTGCTTCTTATTAAACTTTGGATTTCAGAAGGATGTGATGAAATTTTGTTGATTGTGTGCCACGTCACAGGCAGTCACTATTTTGCATTATAGTGATCCCAAAAGAGGTTCGCCGACCTTCAGAGCTAATTTCCAAAAGGGATCATGTTGAGCTTTGGTGGCCTGGAAACTCATGCCGAGGTATACATCATAAGTTTCCATTTAATGGGGGCCTAAAAGCATGTGTTGGCATCATTGTTCGAAGTATTGGTATCGCTATACGTTTTGCTGGCCGGGGATACGGAAACAATATCGATATCATTGATAACCGAAAATGCAGGGAAATATTGGTGAAACATGGGGAAAATGGTGGAATTTTTCAATGAAACTTCATGAGACACCAAAAATACACATATTTGCATATTTAGGATTTCACATAATAAGTATCCATTTAATGGGGGGCCTAAAAGCATGTGATGTCATAAGAAATCAGTCCATCCATCCCATCCATCCCATCTATCCATCGATATTTCAGAATATTGACAACATGATATTTCGCCAAGAAATCGTCGACAATTGGAAAGGAAACAAAAGATTGTGGTCTCTATATTGCGCATGTTGTGATAACAATAATATCACAATATTATTGATATTATCAACGACAAATTGAACAACCATGCGCCCATAAAAAATTGAAATGGAAATTTTTTTAATAAACAGATTTTTTGCAATATCAATACGTCGGCGATATTATTGAAATATTGCTTATACATTGGTGATGCAAGAGACACCTGAAATTTACACAATAAAAAATATTGGCGATACACTAGTAATATCAATACATTGGGAATACAAGAGACATCAGGAATTTTCACAATTGAAAATATTGGCGATACATTGGTGATATCGATATATCAACGATGCTTAGTGATACATCGCTAATACCTGGAATTTTTTATACTACCAATGTTATCGGTATCGTCAAGCTGGAGAAATGAATAATATCAGGGATATTTCAATAATATCAGGGATACTTCGAACAAGACCGAGAAAGAGGCGGAGCTCACACATTTCTGAATCCAAGCTCTCCACTTCCGGCCACATTCGAACCGACCCAACATATAATTGAGGAAAGGAAGCCCCAATAAACGTGATCATAGGCTTTCTCAATATCCAGCTTGCAAACCACACCCCACTTTTCCTTCTTTAAATTCTGAGTCAATACATTCATGAGCAAGCAACACAATCCAAAATTTGACACAACCACAAAAGTGCTCTGATTTTCTGAGATAATAGACGCGAGAACAATTTAGAATCAAAAGGCAAGGATCTTATATGGACTCCCCATGAGGCTTATTGGCTGGCCTAAAATCTTTCAGATTTTCAGAACCTTCAATTTTAGGGATGCTTGCAATAAAGGAGGCCCCCAACTCCTTAGACAACCAGCCCCTTTCAAAAAATTCCTTTGCAAAGCAACCACATCGTTCTTGATCTTGCTCCAAAAAGTCTGAAAGAATGCCATTGGAAAATCGTCCAGCCCTGAGGCCTTGTCTCTACCTAGGGAATCATTTGCCACTTTTACTTCCTCCTCTAACACCAAGATTTCAAGTTCACTTCCTCCTCCGACGCTAGGATTTCAAGGACCTTAGCGTGAGCCTGAAATAATGAAGGGAATTCTAGGTTATCCAATAAAGGCCACTCCCAGCCGTCTCCTGTCAGCAAACTGCTTATAAAAATGGGCAACCGAACTACAAATTTGCTCTGTCACATACAATAAACAATAATTTTGTTGAAATATATTTTCACAATTGACTAGTTCAAATTTAGGGCCCTAAAAAGGTCAAGCCAAAGGCCCAATAGGACGTGGGTCGAGGAAGTAAGAAAAGAATTGATGATCCGTGGTTTAACTGAGGGTATGGTCCTTGATAGAGTGGAGTGGTGGAAAAGGATTCGTGTAGTCGACCTCAATTAATTGGGATAAGGTTTAGATGAAGATGATGACGATGATGCCAAGCCAAAGGCCCAATAGGACATGGGTGGAGGCAGTAAGAAAAGAATTGATGATCCATGGTTTAACTGAGGGCATGGTCCTTGATAGAGTGGAATGGCGGAAAAGGATTTGTGTAGTCGACCTCAATTAGTTGGGATAAGGTTTGGATGATGATGATGATGATGTTATCTTCAAAACAATAGTTGTGAAGATTAGTTGGTTACTTTTCTTTATTGAGCAATAGACCCAAATTTGCCAGAACGATCATGCATAAGTCATGCTTCTCCAAAGGCAATGTTAAGTTTATATCTATATTGCATTTATTTGTCGCACAAATCATTTTATTAAAGTATGATTTCTTAATTTTGATTCTACTATTTTCAGAATTTTTGGCGACAATGGTAGGTGGGAACATTAGATATTGCATTAGAGATATGTGAGGTGTTAGGCATGGGGATCCTAGAAAACCCAACATCCCAATATGTGTAGGCATGTCCGCATGCATGTGTGTGTCATCAACATCGCCGTTGTTGTCATGGCCTTGTTCTAACCATTTGGGGTCGGCTTGATGAATCCTATCTTGCCAACCATAGTTGAAGCAAGCATTTCCACGATTGCTTGGCAAATTTTCTGTGACCAGCTGCCCGCTTGACATAAACTCTATCGGGACTTGGGACCGACTAGCACATTGGTTCTTGGCAGAGTTAATTCATCTTACATCAAATTATTTTACGTAAAATAATCCAAATATCATAGTAAACCTAAAACTCAATTATTTATATGTAAAAGTATCAATAAATGATAATGGTAATAGCAGTCTTTACGTGTGATATGTCAATGAGTGCCCGGCACTCTGACATAGACACATGTCAACATGACATATTACCAAAATGCCATCACCTTGTTTCATGGTTTGTAATCCTTCAATACCTAATAAGTAGGCTTCATATAGAAGGAAACTCCAACCAAAATGATGGGGAGTGTTGATAGAAACAGTAACATATTTATTTTTTCAGTAGTTGTACATATTTGGTGCTAGGATTTGAGATTCTTCATTGATGCCCTTAACACAGATTTCATACAAGGTTTTAGGGGGCATTTGGCATCTCTACAAATAAGAGCTTATTAGCTTATTTCTAAAAAACTAAGCTTTTACACTATTTGGTAAAAGCCTAGAAAGTAGCGAATACGCTCCGATTTTATAAGTTGAGGGGATACTTTTTGAAAAATAGCTTATTTGGCTTAAGCGAGTAGACATTTTTGGTTAATTTTTGGACAAGTTTGTCCTTAAAACTTTTCACGTAATTCCCATTTTACCCTCTTCTCTTCTCTTTACAATATCTCCAAGGTAAGCCCAGATGATGAACGACCCATATTGAAGGTGGGGCCCCACATGATGAATGGTCCACATCAAAAGTGGGCCCACATAATGCACGATCACATCAAAGGTGGGCCCCATGGGCCCACATCATAGTGTGCCCCACATGATGGATGATCCACATCAAGTAGGCCCTACATGATGGACGAACCGCATCATATGTGGGATTCACATGATGGATAGTGGACATTGAATGTGGGACCACATGATGGGAGGTTGACACTAAAGGTGGGCCCACATGATGAATGACTCATATTAAAGGTTGGGCCCCACATGATGGATTGTCCACGGCAAAGGTGGGACCTACATGATGGATGGTGGACATCAAAGGTGGGTCCCACATGATGGATGGCTTGGATCAAAATGCAACCCCGCATGATGGACTATCCACATCAAGTGGGCCCCACACGATAGATGGTCCACAACAAAGGTGGGACCCACATAAGGGATGGTGGACATCAAAGGTGGGCCCCACATGATGAACAACCCATATTGAATGTGGGGCCCCACATGACATATGGTCCGCATCAAGGTGGGCCCACATAATGAACGATTCACATCAAAAGTGGGCCCCACATGATGGATGGCCTGTATCAAAGTGTGGTCCATCATGACGAACCGTCCACATCAAGTGGGCCCCATTTGATGGACAGTCCACATCAAAGGTGGGACCCACATGATGGATGATTGTTATTGAAGGTAGACCCACTTGATGAACGACCCATATTGAAGGTGGGGCCCCACAAAATGAATGGTCCACAGCAAGGTGGGCCCACATAATGGACGAAGTGGGCTTCACATGATGGATGGTCCACATCAAAGTGTGGCCCCTCGTAATGGACAGTCCACATCAAGTGGCCCCACCTAATGGACAGTCCACATCCAAGGTCTCGCATGATGGATGACCCATATCCAATGTGGGCCACATGATGGATGATCCACATAGGTGTGCCCCACACAATGAATGGTGGATATCAAAAGTGGGCCCCACATGATGGAAAATCCACTTCGAAGGTAGGGCCCACACTATGGACACATCAAATGTGGACTCCACGTGATGGGTGATAGGTAGTGGACATTGATGGGCCCCACATAAAGGACAATTAGTATCGATCGTGGGCCCAACATGATGAATGGCCTACATCAAGGTGGGCCCCTAATGATGAATGGTCCACATCCAAGACGGACCTTGCATGATGAATGGCCCACTTTGAAGGTTTGGTTCACACAATGGACGGTCCACATCAAAGATGGGTGCCATATGATGGATGATCCACATCCAATGTCCAACATAATGTATAGCCCAAATGTCTTAAAACATGAAGATTGTATGTAGCCATCCAGTCTTTTGTCATTTGGGGCACGGTCCATCTATGGTGAGATCCACTAAAACAACCATATGGATTGCTCTTATAATGGAGCTTTCTTTATCTTTAAAAATGACAAAACTACCCCTAAAAAAAGCTCTTATTTAAATGTTTTGCCAAATGTCCTCATTTCAAATAATAGCTTTTTCAATTTTGAAATAGTGATTTTATCAAACAAGCTTATTTAAAGCAATTGCTAGAACCCAAAGAGCTTATTAGAGTAACTCTTACTGAAAAAACTCTTATTCAATTAGAATAAAGATGCCAAAAGAACCCTTAGTTTTATAAGAGTAAATGCCATTTGTCAAATAACCAGAATTATTGACTCATGTTTTACTATGCTTGCTGACTACAAAACAGAGCATGTTCCATCACCAAGCAATTGTTAACCTGAAATCTGTTGCTACTTCCATACATCAATTGAAATCGAGGAATGGTCAGGGTAGACTATTTATGCATTCTTTTCACAAATTTTTATTCATAAATATGCAAATGTGTATTTTTAACATCTATTTAAGTGTCACTGCAAAATTCCATCGTTTTTCCCATGTTTCCCTACATTTCCAATTATCAATGATATTATCAGCGATATTGACGGTGTTTCCATATCCCTGGCCAGCAAAAATTATAGCGATATTGACACTTCAAACACTAGTCCTCGGCTCCCCCAAGGGTTATTTTAAGGCATCAAGGGGGTTATATCAGGGTGACCCCTTATCCGCCTTTTTTAGTTGTAGTAACCGAGGCTCTTGGTAGGATGCTTATAAAAGGTCAAGAATTGGATTTAATCTGGGGGTTCGAAGTAACAGAGTTGAGACCCTTGATAACTTATTTTCAGATCACGAATGACACCATCCTTTTTTGTGAGGCGGAGGCAAAGATGGTGGACAACTTGGAAAAAAATGTCAAATGCTTTGAAGTTGTTTTGAGCTTGAAGGCAAATTCCTTGAAATGCAGGATGTTAGGAACTCACATATTGGAGGAGGAGATCCATAGGCTTGCGGAATTGTTCGATTGTGGCATGGGATCCTTTCCTTCTGATCTCGAATTGCCTCTATGCATAGGAAAGCCAGCGAAGCATCTTTGAGATCCAATTGTTGAAAGAATTGAGAGGAGCTCTTTTATTGGAAAAATCAGCATCTTTCTTTGGGAGGCCGGTTAACATTGATCAAAGCAGCTTTCTCCAACATGCCCCTATATTTTCTGCCGTTGTATAAATGCCCAAGATCAATGTTGGATAAGCTCAAAAAGCTCACGTGTGATTTCCTTTGGATCGGGAAAGAGGCGCAGAAAAAACTCCACCTTTCGATGTGGAAGGATATGTGCAAGCCTTCTGGTCGGTTGGAACTTGGAAGGAACAGGGTGCTAACAATGGATAATTTTATGCAAGAGAGGTATGGTACTTCCAAATATCTATATCATGTGCATGGGCGATGTTGAACCGATGGACCATTTATTTTTGCAATGCCCTTTTGCAAGGAAGTTATGGGAAGGCTTTCTTTCAACTATAAACGTTAGTTAGTTGATGCCAAATTCCATTTCCTCCTTTTTGGCTTCGTGGCACGAAGGCGAAGTCAGGAAAGATGGAAAGGTGGTGTGGCAATTGGCGGCAATGGCTACTCTTTGGGCCATATGGGAAGAAAGAAATAGCCATTGTGAATATATCGAAACCAAAAGGTCGGATCTATTGCAAGGTGGTGCTTGGGTGGTCGAGTGGGCTTCTAGGTTTAAGGAATTAGCGCTTGTCCTTATTGCCCTTATGGGGTTGTAATTTTTCCTTTCATTTTTGTTTCCTTGTATTCTTTCCCGCTTTTTTCAGTGGAGCCTCTTAATAAATCTGTTATCTTTCAAAAAATAAAAATTCTATGTGACAATTTAGTTACACCGAAGATAAAAATCTGGGCATATGGTAGCGCAAAGAATCAAACAATATCTTCATCATAGAAGAAAAGAAAGAGAAAGAAACCACCTCAAACGTTCAAGACTAGTGGCAAAAGGAACCAAATTGATGCAAGCACAAAAGGTAGAACATGGTATGAAAGAAAATTCAGTCTGATGATGTTGAATGACAAAAAAAAAAAAAATTTGTTATGTAGCACCACACCCATTATGCTTGGCTAAGACAATGATGCCAAGTCATTCTAAATGGATGGTTAAAGCAAGATCACAGTTAAAAATGTCTGCTTTATTTTGAAAGAGACATGGGAAAGGCACGGCAGAGAGAGTTGCCTTTAATAGATGCTACTGCAGAAATATTTCATAAAAAAGTAGATGAAGAAACAGAAAGTAATCAAATGACTGGAATGGGCAACATACATCTTAAACACAAGACCAATATGGCCTAGATCATCTTAGATGCAATTTATGCATGTTAGATAACAGGACATCATTTGCCATGCACCTTGAAAGCTGTTTGCTGAAGTGATTCAAAAGAAGTAATGTTATATTTTCTTTTGTAGAATACATAGAAAAAATGGCAACTGCTAGCAAAGCAGAAACTGAGTAGATGGATATTATCTAACTCACTACTGTCAAAGTAGTAAGACCAATCAGTTGACATGATTAAAAGCTATAGGACCAGCAAATATGTATTAGGCAATTGTCACCTTGCACAATGTTTCCTGCCATTAAAAGATGGTAGGCTGACATCTCCAAGCATTTCAAATTGGTGGCATTTCAAAATGTGAATTTTCGGATGACCATTTTGAAATGCAGGTGACCGCCTACCATTATTGCATAGAAGGAGGTGTGCACCAACTCTCAGTGTACCCTGTGCACACATGATATTTTCCCTATGCTAAACGAGAATGAGTTCACTGGACCAGAAGAAGGAAAAAAAAGAAGTGAATGATAAATGTAGTCATGTTTATTAATCATTTGCACAGAAATCATACTCGCATGAAGCATTAGCAAGATTCCTTTTGCAAATTGGCAAGAATATACTAGAATACATGCAAGAGAACAGTGTTATACTAAAATTCTCAAGAAAGCAAACTCATATTCAGACTGACATACCTTAAATGGGTAGTTGACTTTGAGAACATAATGCTGCCCAATAGGTATGTCAGTTCGCTCGAACGCATAAGCCCTCTGCAATACAATCCATTTAATGTAGGGAATAATTAGGAAAGGAAAAAAAAATAAAGAAATGAGATCCATAATAGTACATGTCTACACGAGATGTAAGATATATCAAGGGTTAATGGCAACCTATTATGAATAAAGTAAACTTACAAACCTTAACCGGTGTCATACTAAAAGTTGACACATCGAGATCCAATAACCTTTCTGCAATTTCATTCTTTAATCCCGATGCCATCTCCTACCAAAGAATAATAAAGAAGTTCCACAAAATATGTTAATATTAATGACCGAAAGATCTCATCCCTGAATACCAAGAGTAGAGATAATGTGGAACATAATGATGTCTGATGATAGGTATGCTATAAAATTTTAGAAGTATCTAAAATTACTTGTAGCTTTTTCTGGAAATCTGCAGGTGAAATTCGAGAATCCATCCTGTTCGTTTCAAGCTCCATGATAGCATCATTTGGAAACACCGAACTATTGGGGATAGCATAAACGCATCTCTGCATGTTCTTTACTACCACACTACAGCTGTGGTAGGTACTTCCTGCTTTAACCTTAACACATTCACAGGTTCCATCACATCAGCCTTCCAAAATTGCAAAATATGTTTGTGTATGAGCCAAAAAAATCAAGCATCTGCCTATATGCATGTAGTATTGGAGAACAAGCTGTTTTACAAAACCAAGAAAAAATTCCAAATATGTGAACTAATAAACTTGCTTTACTATCCAGTAGATGCAATATTCAGTCTACACAAAAAGAAGGAAAAGAAACAGTGCAAGCAGAATATAGAGCAATACATCCAGAATGCATGCAGCATCTCTAAAACACCACTTACGAGTTTCCTTCGTAGAATAAAGTCATTGCTAATATGTGTAGTTTGATCTGTTGTAATTGTGATTTGTAGATTTTTGTTGTGCTTCAAATTTTACTTGTGCTTTTGGCAAAGGATACTATTTAGTTCAGTAAGGGAGGTTATATCAAATTCTGTTATAAAAGAAGTGTGTTTGTATCTATGTATGGATGTACGAACCTATGCGGTTCCATCTAATGAAGGGTTCATATTAGTTGGTCAGCTGGTGGCCAAAATTTCGACAAGCCAAGTTTACCTGAATCGTGGTATGTGGTACATTACTTCCTACACTGGGGGTAGGGCCATGTGTGTCTCTCTAACACATACATTGTGTGCAATATAGTTCCAAATATGAACTCGTTAAAATTTATATATTAAATGACGAATGTTATTAATTATAGACCCTGCATGCTAGGTTATACATATTATAACTGAATGAATAGAAGTATAAATCTCTAATATAAATTTTCATTAACTTGATCAATAATAAGAATATAGAACCCTAATTTCAGGTCACTAGAAATAGCGATCGGATCATAAATGACTCATAATCTGGATCGCTTGATCCAGAGAGGAAAATGTGGGGGTTTCATGTTATAGGTACCACTGTGACAAGCTACCATGAGAATGATGATGATGAGGAGGAACATATGCATGTTTCTGTATATACTCTATCACAATGCAAATTATTTTAATACAATTTGAATCGAGTCTCAGACTTAGCCAGGTGTCTAAGCTTTGATACAGATTGATCACTACATTAGATCATGCAATGGAAAAAACTCTTATTGCATATGAGTGTGAACTTCCTTGTTGAGTTATTCTCTTTGTTTCTTGCTTTTGCAATCCCACCCCTGGTAAAAAAAACTAAACATTAGATCGCAATCATATAAACCCCAGGCCTGCAAGGTATAGAAGAGGAAGGGATTCTTCACCCAACATTAAGAGGTGTTAGAAAAATATCTTTTACAAGATTGCATGGGGCCGCTTCGCCATGTTCCTTTTGACTTGGCATTCTGCTAGCTCCTTGACCATTAGAATTCAATCTGATCTTTGTTTTACTGAAGGAAGCTTCTATAGGATAATAAATTCACTAAAGAGAATCTCTTTGAAATAGAAACTACATTTTTTTTTCATAACTACTGAGCTTCATCTGGTAGATTATTCAGTTATTTTCATTTTTCTTTATTTCTCCATTGACTCCCTTGATCAAGCAGACTGCACCAAGACTAACAAATCACCAACTCTGGAACTGGGAATGGTAATATCTAATAAACTTATGAGCAGTAATTTAACACAAATTAGAAAATTTTCAATACAACTTCTAATTACTATTGACAATCCAAGAGCTAGCATTGTCTCAGAAACTGAAATAAAACCACATCTGGACTCATTCAGTCCAGAGCTGTTTGAAGGGTAAAAATTTCTGGGCTAATGTTAATGGACTAATCACAGGGCCAAGTGGGTCATTTTCTACTTCTATATTCGAAGCTTATATAAAAGAGGAAGGAAGAGGAGTGGAAGCAATTAAGTGCATGGGAGAGAGACAACAGAAGGTAGGAATTAAGCTACTTTAAGAGCCAAAGCATTTGCAGTAATCTTCTCCTACATGGTCCCAAAGGTACTAATGCCTTTGATCTACTAGACCATTTCACGATAGTCGGCCCTAGATCATGAGAAGTTAACTTCTGAGTGTTCTTGCACCAATGACCATCTGCTCATATATTTCTTCAACTTCTACATGTGTACCTAGTAAGCATCAATCAGAAAGTACCATTGTTTTAAATAGCGTGTAGCATATAGTGTAGTATTTGGCCCTCTATAGCGTGTAGCATAAGCTACATAGCATATAGTGTATAGCGTAAGCTACACGATACTTAATATTTTTTTATTAAAATAATAGAAAAACATGATAAAATTTACAAAATGCATAATTCCTAGAGTTTTTTACTATGAATCTGGATCATCAACCAGATTTCCATGCAAAATCTCTCCGTCTCTTTGCCTTCAGACATCTCTAAGTGCGACCTCTTTTTTTATTTATTGAAACATCATAAATTCACAATATGGATCATAATTTGGATGGTCCAGATTGTGATCGATATGGACCATAATTTGGATGGTCCAGATTGATCAAATGTAGTGCCATGTGTGATGGGGATGAGTTGCCACCATTTTAAAATAGGTGTTGAACTAGCATAGAAGAAAATTTATAAATAAATAAATAAGAGAGATTTCAAGTAGCATACGCTACTTGCGCTACACGCTACATGCCCTATAGCTTTTTTTTAAAACCCACGCACTCACACCCCACACACACCCACATACTCACACCCCACACACCCATGCTCTATAGCTTAGGCTACTAGGGAGCTACAGTACAAGTGCTACCGAAAACACTGGAAAGTACCAACAAGAAAGCTCGCAAAGTAGCTCTACATTCCCTATGGCCACGAGATTTGAATTGCATTAGCTTCTATCAGCTGCAACTCCTTAGGGATTTTTTATATTTTATTTTTGAATTGATGTGACCAATAGGAAATAAAGTGGGCTGCCGAATGAGATGGTTTGTCCATGTGCTATGACAACTAAGACATTGCAACAAGGGAAACTTTGATTGAGGTTGAAGGGCTAGGAGGGAGGGAGTGGGGAAGATGTAGGACTTGGATCAAGGTGGTGAGAACTGATATGGAAAGCTTGGTCACTTATTGAAGATGAGGCCATCAAAATGAATGGTTGGCCAAACAAAATTCATTAAGCCAACACCAACTAGTCAGGAAAAGGATGCAATGATGGTAATGTAAGAATGAACATAGAACTTTGATGCAAAACTCATTGAATATATCCTTCAACAGATGTACATAATTATGCATCCATGCATGCAAGTTTCATCATCATCATCACAGCATTGTCAATCATTTCATATCCATCTTTTGATACTTTGAAGTAAATTAATTAAGGTATTTCAGATTCTTCTAAGAAGCAGAACAGTCGACATCACCCAACTTAAATCAAGTTCTAAAATTCAGAGCAGCTTTTGCACAAGCTCAATTAATACATACACGGGATGCCCATTCAAAATCTTAACAATAACATGGAGCATCTCTGGCCCATTTGGGTAGGAGACCCCACAAAACTGGGATTATGCCTAAATCGTGATTTTGGCACACCCCACAACATCCACATCAGAAGTCCTCAAGCAAAGGCAACCTTTCCAACTTACTTACAATTATCTTTAGTCCATAAGAATTAAAAAATAAAGAAGTAAAAAGATTTATAAAAATTAAAAAAAATTTTTAAAAAATTGTGATTAAGTAGGGCAAAGCACAACTTCATGCATGCGAATCTAATGTGGAAGGCATAGGGCGTAATTCCATTTCCCAATGTTAGGGTACCCTTTACCCAAACAGACCCTAAAATTTATGCACAAGGACATGGTAAATACCAAAGATCAGCCCATTCACATTCCTACAGCATTCTGTTATACATATCATGAAATTTCGGAACACATAAAGAACTGAAATTAAAAGAAGATAAACCAACAGAAGTTGCGTACCTTCCCAAAAAGATATAGATTGCCAAGGTTAGCACCATAGAGCTCCTCATAAGCATCAATCATGTAAAATGGCAGCGACCCATCTGAATCCAGTGCAAGGTCGGACTTCTCCTCACAAGACATGCCAGCCACACCATCAAAACCACCATTCCCATTCTCTACTTGACAAAATTCCTTCCATCCAGCCGCAGCACTCAAAGCAGGATTGCTTTCCACCTTAACCTTGGCATTGAGGGAAAACACCTCACTCTTCACTGCTTCTGCTTTCGCTTCCTTGTTATCCAATGCCATCTCCGTGTCCACCTTTACATCTTCCGATGAACCGTTTGGCTGGGAAATCCGATCGGAACCCACTTCAAAATTCAAAACCGTATCCTCTTTCACTTCCACCGGCAGATTATTTTGACAACCCAAATCGCTATTTCCTTGAATTCCCGCATTCACTTGATCGCATAAGACAACATTTTGTTCTGGTTCAACTACGGAATTCACAAAGGCAGGTTGATTTTCATTCTTAATAGGAACGCTCGGGGTGAAGCTCTTCACGCCGGATGGCGGGGCCCGCCTCCGTCTCTCTCTATCGGCTTCATCAGGTGCGAACTCGGCAATTACATCATCGACAATGCTCTCCACTGCCGACGACCCTTTTCCCTTATCATCCCTACTCTTCTTGAAAACTGAAGACGTGAACATTGATGACAACCGTTGCTTCCCCATAAGAGCGGCAGCAGCTGAAAGCGAAGAAGACGGCTTCTTGGGTTGCGGATCTTTCTTCACGACCACCTTCTTTTTCTTGGGTTTTCCCAATTCGCCGTCCGATTCGTCAGAAGGTGGGAGCCCCGCCTGGGACCAGTCCTCTTCTTCACCTTCATCACCATACCCGAGGCCGTCGTCGTCGACGATGAAGTCACGGGCAGCCTCACGGCGTTTGGCGACGAGGGCTGCGTACTCGTTCTCGGCGACAGTGTCGTAGACAGGTTCTTCCATCTTGATCTGGAAGCTACTTTCGGATCGGCGGCCTCCAGATCGGAGAGCTCTGAGGCGCTCCAGGGCGTCTGCCCGAGCTGCTGCATCGGCGCCTTTGCTTCTCCGGCGAGCGGCGACGATGGGCTGCGGCGAATCGTCCATCTCTCTTTTCTGGCGTTGTTGGGGATGGAAGAAGAGGAGTTTATATGATACTCTGGATGCGAATGAAGCTTATACGCAGGCACACAGACAATGCACACTTGGCATATTTTAGCTAAATAAAACCGACTGGATTGTTCAGCCCACTGTCTTGAAGTCACAGTCCTAATATCAGATTGATTGAATAATCCTATCCTCTGATTCGTGGACATGTTTGTGGAAATAGGTCAGTTGAGTATTTTTCATCTATAACCGTTCAATAAATGTCGATCAATCCTATATACACATAATCAAATAATATTTATTTTTGAACCTGTACAATTACGCTCGGTACCATAATTTGGACGGTTTGATTCAACTAATTTTATTCTAAGTATGGTATTTCTAAATGCATGTGTATTATCGATCACACTCGGTCAGAGTATCAAAATTTTTCTCGTGAGGAGAAAAGAAAAGAGAGCCTAGCTGTGAATGACACTTGATACGCCGGCACTTCTAAATTATATCCGGGGAATATATTAAATAAATATATACCGACTAGATTGTGGGATTCACAGTGTTATAAGTGATAAATCAAAATTCAGATTCTTGAAATAATTTTAATATATGATTAGTGGAAACTTGTTTGTTGAATCGGGATTGTTGGATTTTTTATCTTAATCGTCTAATAAATATCCACTAATGGGTTTTGTTTTATAAAACATATTAAGCTTATATATAATTTGGACAGTTAAAATTTTATTAATTATATTAACAGTATTCAGTTTCTAAGCGCACGTGTATTATCCACCGTGCTCATCCAGTGTATCTAAATTTTTCTCAAAGAAATGTAGATGGCGGGAAAACCCTTGGATTTTTGGCGCCAAGGATACGGTTTGGTAGTTGAATGGGAATAGCTGTGATAGTGGGCTGGGCTGGCCAAAGCCTAAATCCACCCAGCCCTCTCTGGACGGTGGAAAATTTCACAGGCCTGTCCCAGACCCTTTCTGCTAATGGATTGAAGGCTCGGGCACTGACTGGTCCGGTCCCGAGTCGAGTCAGGGGGTGACTCGTCCGAGTTGATTCTAATTAGGCTTATTTTAAACGCTGACTCGACCGAGTCCGAGTCAACTCAGGGAAGCTGCATACGACTTGGATGTCAATGAGAAAATGACCACCGTAGACAAAACCTTTTACCCAGCCGTTTTTACGAAGGAATACAAACTTTAGTTACCAACTTAGACTAGCACGTGTGGACAGCGACTTTGAGGATGAAACTACCCCTCCTTTTTACTTCCGTTGTTTTTCCTCTGCCTTTAACAGAAAACACATGCGCTTTTTTCAGAACACATCCTTACATTCCATTGCAACGAAAAACCGACGCACGGCCCTTTTTCTTATCATTTTCCTTACTAAAATTCGAACTTTATCATCTCTATATTATCATTCTACATTTGGCATTTTTCATTTTGGTGAGGGTTACGTGGAATCCTCCAAAGTGGTTGCACCTCCAATCATCGAAAAGGTTAAAATTAATCCCTCACTTGAAAGCATCCGTCCTCAACTTGCATTGAGCGAGGCTACGGTTCCTGGAGGTACAGATATTTAAAAAAAAAAAAAACCCTAGTGTGGTTTATAGATACTTTCCTTTGTAGTATTGAACAATGATTAACTAAGTACCTGTGGAAATTCAGCTTGTAATTCAGCAAAGGTGCTTGGTCAAACTTAGCCATTGCACACTTTAATTTGAAGAAAGAACTCACGGAAATTGAGATGAGCGGAAGTCAACGACAATTGATCGACTACTCGTCGAACATTGAATTTTAATGTTAGGCCTGGTCAATTCAATGTTTGCCCAGCTCAATTTCATCGTAGGCTCGCTCAATTCAATATTTGCCCAACTCAATTTCATGCTAGGCTCGCTCAATTCAATGTTCGCCCAACTCAAATTCAGGATAGAATTGCTCAATTTAATGTTTGCCCAACTCAATTTCATGTTAGGCTTGCTCAATTTAATGTTTGCATTGATAAATTTCATGTTTGCCTCGATGAATTTCATTCTTGTCTTACTCAATTTCATGTTTGCGTTGCTCAATATCTAGTTTACCACGCTCAATTTTCAGTTTGCCATGCTCAATTTCAGCTTTCCTCGCTCAAATGTCAGTTTGCCTCGCTCAATATATACTTTACCTCGCTCAATTTTCCCTCATCCCTCGCTGAATTTCTAATTTGCCTCATTCAAAATCTAGGTTGCGTCGCTAAATTTTCAGGCTTCCTTTGCTCAATTATTTCTTTTGTGTTGCTCAAATTCGAACTTCTCTCGATCAATTTCATTTTTCCCTCGTTCAATTTCTAGTTTGCCTCACCCAATTTCTAGCCTGTCTCGCTGAACTTTCGCTTTTCCCTCGTTGAATATCTAGTTTGCCTCGTTCAATATATAGGTTGCGTCACTGAATTTCTAGTTTGCCTCGTTCAATTTATAGGTTGCATCGCTGAATTTTCATGTTTGCCTTAATCATTTTCATATTTGCCACGCTTAATTTTAGTTGAGGTTTATTCCATTTTATCCGAAGCTTGCTCAAATTTATCAAGTGCTTGATATTTAGTATTAACGTATATGATGTAATGCTTAAATTCCTATTACTCTAATTCTAATTAACCATGTGTAGAGAATTTAGCGAGGGATTCCCTTATGGTACATTTGTGATTGCTTAAATATACGTATATTTGTAATAGATATGACATGAACCGTCAAATTACATTTTATTTTGTCATATAAACCATACAATGTGAAATATTTGTTGAATGTTGAATGAACTTTTAAACATTCCAAATTGCTTAACCATACTTGAGATTGATATGACATGTTTGTGGGCCATCATTTGAGCTTAGAGTAATTATAAGAATCCATGTTAAATTCGTGTGTTGATGTTTAATATCATGATTTGATAATATGTACAATTTAAAGAGCTAATTGAACCAAAATTTAAGGGATGTACGTGGGTACCATGATGACATGATGCATAACATCCACCCATGACATATGAGCATTACCGGGTGCTCAATGTAAGCCACGTGCTGCTCCAGTTACTAGAATAACTAATTGAACCTATATAGAATTCCCTCAGAAGAAGGAAAATTGCGAACCTAGAGACGTAAAAGTTTAGGACCCTTAGGAAATTTCATATTTAGTTGTTTGAACGTAAAAATGAAACTTAGGTTCCCTTGAAATCATTATAATAGCCATTCAAACTTGGCCGGAATCACTTTGGAATTATAACATTTGAAAAGATAGAGACTCAATATTTAAAATTCTATAGGAGATTGCCTGCATAACCATGAAACTTAGTAACAAAACCTAGGTCCCCATTAAAAACTTTTAGAATGATCGTTTGAACTTAGAACTAAACTTAGGAATTATGGGAGAACAAACAAACTGCTATGATGTATACTAGACTAAACAAGAACATTCCTTGAACTTGACCTCCAATCATATTTATAGCAACTTAAGATTTGAATTTTACCATAATTTTCCTTAATTGAAATGACATTGCGAAGACACTCAGTACACAGTAGGTGAAATGAGTTTAGGCATTGTAAGCAGTTCCTTACCCATTACATTGTACATTAGATCAAATTTAAGCACTCCCTACACTTAAAACCCGAACTAGGAGTTAAAAATGAAAATTCACTAAGAAATCTCATTAGTTAGAGATGATATTTTTTCTTTTAGCAATTAGCACTAACTAGAAGCGAATGTATAAAGGTTTGAAAAAAATAATTCTAGCTTTAAATGGAGCATATTGAGACTAGGATTTTGTATTTCGAATCCCCAAATACATCTCGTTGATCAGAAACAACATCTCTCGTATGTTCCAACAATTAGAACTAATTAATAGTGAAATTTTAGGTGAAATTTCAACCCTAGACTCTGCTTATTGAGAGTAGCTTTGAAAATCTATGTAAGTTTAACATATTTTAAAATCAAATCCTGATGTAGAAATGTTAGGTTCGTATATTTTTTTTTGTAAGTGTACTAGGCCATCATAGAATTGTCCCTTGTTAAAATAGAAGACTATATGGATATTCCATGATAGATAGCGTCGCTGAATTTAACAAGCACCACATGATTTCATTCCTATCTCTGAATTTGTAATCCATATAAGCTCTTCTTGTTTATTTAAAAAAATTTAACGCATTGCTTACATTTTATTTCCTTAAGCTATGTATCATCGTCATCTATTATGGAACGTGAGTACTCGCTCCTCTATTGTTTAATCGAGTTTTGTCTTATGGCAAGCTTCCCTTGCTTAATGATTCACTAATATAATGTCATTGTATTGGTTTTCAGATAATGTCTACGAGAATCATCTGCTGTTATGGCGAGGAGATTGAATATGAGAACAAGCGATACTCGTACACTGGTGGGGATTCGAAAACTTTTTCGCTACGTATCGAGACTACATATGAGGAGCTTCTATCTAGAATTTACAGGATTATTAAGAGTCAACCAACAGATTGTGATATTAGAATGAAAGTAATGTATCCTTGCACAAATGAATCAATCCCTCCAACCGTAATCGCAGATGACGATGACATGCGAGAGTTCCTAGCAACACAATTGGAGCATTCGGATAAATTCATTCCGTTAGTCATCGAGACAACGCAACACATTAATAGGACAACACACATAGACAGTTTGCCTGAGGAGCATAGCGTGGAATTTGAATACGGGGCATCTCCATTACAAGTGGTAGTAAGCAACTATCAAGTGCCCAAGCCGCCTCAAACATCAAATTTTGTGAGTAGTCAAGTCAGCTGGGCACGTGACCTTAACATCACTTATGAGTACATGTCACCACCTTTAGCAACAACAACAGATCTGTCATCATCATCCACCACCCGAGCTGTTCGGGTAAGCGACATTCCGCTTCTAGACCTTGCTGAAAGCGGAAACTTCATCACTCGTCAAGTTCCCGTGCCATTTGATGATGCTGCATTCACCAATGCAGCACTGCTGGAATATACAGATTCGTTGAGTGAACCGATCGATATAGCTGTTGAACAAACATTTAAGGATAAGAGTCGATGTCAGTATGTTCTAAGCCAATTTGCAATTCGCAATAAATTCCAGTATAGGGTACTGTACTCAAATTCTAGCAGATTTAGTGTAGTGTGCTTTGAAGAAAAATGCAACTGGAGGGTTCACGCAACTAGGGTGAATGATACCGGGATATTCAAGATACGGAGTTATACGTCAGAACACACTTGCGGCATGTCGTGGATGAAGAGTGATCACCAGCAAGCAAGCAGTAAGTTAGCGTGTGATCTAGTTGTTAGCCGCATTGAGCAACGGCTAGGTTTGAGGCCACGTGATATTATCTTCGCTATGCAAGAGAAATATAATATTCTTATTAGCTATAGAAAGGCATGGAAAGCTAAGGAGCTTGCAATTAATCAGGTGATGGGGTCTTATGAAGACTCTTATAATCAACTCCCCTTGTATTTGCATGAGTTGAGGATGGTCAACCCGGGGACGGTGACTGTCGTGCTTGTTAACCAATTGACTTGGAGGTTTGAGATGTGTTTTGTAGCGCTCGGACAATGCGTTCGAAGTTTTCAGAATTCTATGCGGAGGGTATTACCATTAACGGGACACACTTAAAGGGTAAATACAAGGGTGTTCTATTCATCGCCACAGCCTTAGATGGGGACAATCATATATTTCCAATTGCATTTGACATCGGGGAATCGGAGAACAGCATAAGTTGGAATTGGTTCCTTACCTACCTTAACGATGCATTAGGGTATCTGGAGGGTCTTGTGATTATTTTCGATCGACATAAATGTTTAATGAAAGAGGTTCCCCAAGTATTCCCGCATGCAATTCATGGGTACTGTGCGTACCATATTTATAGAAACTTGGTGGACACCTTTGAAGACAAGTCGCTGGAGATATACTATTGGCGGGTAGTTAAGACTTACAGGAGGGCTGAATTTGAAAAATTAATGCATGATATTGAAATGGTCAACCCCCCAGTACATGCATGGCTGACAGAAATCGGCTACGAAAGATGGGCATCTTCGCACTTTCCAGGTAAAAGATTCAACTTGGTCACCACAAACATATCCGAGTGTGTTAACGCCATTTTCAAAGAAGCACGGGAATTCCCTGTTACTAAATTGATAGAGGCCGTAAGATGTAAGATACAGGAATTGTTTTACAAGAGAAGAGAATCTGCAGCCTCATTTGTAGGTCCGTTGACACCATGGGCGGAGCAACAGTTGAAGGATCTTATACAGAAGTCACAAGTTGTTCGCTGTTATCCGATTTCTCGAGATGAGTACTACGTCGTGGGAGATTATAATGAAACAGTCAAGCTCAACTCACCTTCATGTACATGTCGTGAGTTTGACATGAAGGGGTACCCTTGTATGCATGTCTTGTCCACATGTATAAACTACAATCTTCCTCATTACTCGTACTGCTCCTCATTCTACACAGCGCAAAATTACGTGAGCACATATAAGGAATCGGTGTACCCAGTACGTGACATGAGCGAATGGGAGATTACAGATGGCTTCAAGGAGTATTGTGCGAAAATTAAACCCCCGGGACAGAAGAGGCCATCTGGAAGACCAAAAAAGTTAAGAATTCCCTCGCGTGGAGAAGAATCAAAAACATTAAAGTGCGGTCGATGCAAACAAACCGGGCATAATCGCCGGACGTGCAAGTTTCCCATACCTGATGTGTAACATACTTTGTAATTTATTTAGTGTTTTGTATAATATATGTTGTAATATATTTCCTCTCATGTAATAATCTTTTGGTTGTCTCGCTCATTTTCAGTTTGTCGTACCTCATTTCTTATGCTGCTTCACTTAATTTCTTATGTTGTAATATATTGGCACTGATATGATAGTCTGAGTCTTTGAGACAAGCATAAGGAGCCCTGTTTAAAATGAACTGTGTAAAACCAAGTTGTCAGGAGCGCCTGAGTATAAAACTCAGGCTGGACAATTACATGATGATACAGAGATGACAATGAAACAAAGGAAATTAAGAGTAATGTTAAAAAACAGAAAAATTGAGCAGAAAAGAAAAGAAACACAAAAGAAAATGTATATTTGGTTAAGAAAGTCAACTAAGTGAATCCAATATATATGGGAAAATGACAAAAGAACATTCCAATAAACCATGTGACAAAACTGAGGAAAAGTTACAAAAGATGAAGGCATGATAATTTGAGATATAAATGGCCTGTACAGCAGCTGCTTTCTTTGGTAGAATCTGCACCTATATAAGAAAAAAGAAAAGTGTAACAAGAAAAAGGATGAATCGGTGGATATGGGAAGCATATCAGAACAATCACATTACTGCACTGCCTATTACTCATTGACTACAACTCAGCACTATAACCTAGTTGCTGTTAGTACCTCACTGGTTTCAAATGGCTGATTTGAATTTAGAAGTATACCCAGGGCAATTTGACAAGAGAAAATGACCACTGTAGACACAACCTTTTATCCAGCAGTTTTTATGGAGGAAAACAAACTTTGGTTACCAACTTAGACTAGCACGTGCGGACAGCGACTTTCAGGACGAAACTACCCCTCCTTTTCACTGTTGCCATTGAACTGCGGGATGAAGCTTGCATCTTGATTTTCAGTTCATCCATGCAAATAGCATCCTATGAACATGATGAATTACAAATAAAACATCATTGTGGGGGCATAACAAGGTTTCTATGGTGGAACCACTGTTTCCTGTGGTGTGATCGACTTAATATTTCGATATGCCACCATTTTGGGCTAAAACCCTTACTTTAGATGGAAAAACAAATGAACGTCGTGGATAGTCCACATACATTCAAGGCGGGCCTAACTCAATTTTTGTAATTTTTTATTTTTATTTTTTTGGGTTAGCTTGTTAGTACACACCCATGTCAGTACACACACTCCATGTTAGCCACCCCCACTAGGGATCGATACCAAGACCTCAAGTGTTGACACGCAGTATCTCCACTCAGTCGCCAATTGAGCTATGGATCTGGGTGTGCCCAACTCAGTTAACTCAAAGACTATAAGTGCGTACTGAGCAAATTATAAATCCAAATTGCGAGAGGTCAAATTCACCGAAGAGAATTTCATGTAAATCTTGTTCAATTTCATTAATTATTCACCAAAGAGCAAATTGTTAGGATAGGTCAATGACATTTAAAGTTCATTCCAATTCATGTTAGCCTCACCCAATTTCAAGCTTGCCTCGTTCAAATTCATGTTTCCCTTGCTCAATTTCTCGGTTGCCTCGTTGAATTTTTACGTTGCCTTGCTTAATTCTTAGGTTCCCTCGCTCAATTCAGAAGACTTTTTTTTAACTGTATAAATGTTATCTTCTAGAACCCCAGCCGAGGAATGAAGATAATCTCATTTGGCAGCTCAATTCTCACGGTCATAATTATGTTAATTCTGCCTACAAATCTCTTCAGGTGATCAAGAGGACCCCCTTTTCTAGTAGATGAGATTAGGATGAAAGATATTATCTCAACGCTTCTTATCTCTGTCTTACTCTTAAAAATCGTTGAATCCTAAGCCCTCGGTGAAGAGAGATCTCTCCTGATAAAAAATGAGAAGGATCTCTCCTCTATATTATATCTATGAGAAAAGATATAGAGATCTTCTCTGTTCTATCTATTCTTCTATCTATGAGAGGATAGATAGTCTCTCAAACAAAGTCGTTCTCATCTTTGTTGATGATTTAACTAGCGCTCAATCCGTTGGTTGCCTCGCTGAATTTGTACATTGCCTTGCTAAATTTTTAGGTTCTCTCGCTCAATTCATAGCTTCTCTCACTCAATTCTTAGGTTGCCTCGCTGAATTTCTACGTTGCCTCGCTCAATTCCTAGGTTGTCTCGTTTAATTTATAGGTTGCCTCGCTGAATTTCTAGGTTCCCTCTCTCAATTTCTAGCCTCCCTCGCTTAATTTCTAGCTTCCTCTAGCTTTCCTAGCTCAATTCCTAGGTTTCCTAGCTGAATTTCCATGTTGCCTCGCTCAATTCCTAGGTTGCCTCGCTGAATTTCTAGGTTCCCTCGCTCAAATTCTAGCTTCCCTCGCTCAATTTCTAACTTCCCTCGCTCAATTCTTAGGTTGCCTCGCTCAAATCCTAGGTTCCCTCACTGAATTTCTAGGTTCCCTCGCTCAAATTCTAACTTCCCTCGCTGAATTTCTAGGTTGCCTCGCTCAATTTCTAGCATCCCTCGCTCAATTCCTAGGTTGCTTTGCTCAATTTCTAGGTTTCCTCGCTCAATTTGTGACTTCCCTCACTCAAATCCTATGTTCTCTTGCTCAATTTTTAGCTTCCCTCGCTCAATTCTTAAGTTGCCTCACTGTATTTAGACGTTGCCTCGCTCAATTTCTAGGTTGCCTCGCTCAATTACTAGGTTGCCTTACTCAATTTATAGGTTACCTTGCTCAATTTATAGCTTCCCTCACTCAATTCCTAGGTTCCCTCGTTCAATTCCTAGGTTCCCTCACTCAATATCTAGCATCCCTCGCTCAATTCCTAGGTTGCCTCGCTCAAATCCTTCGCTGAATTTCTAAGTTCCCTCACTCATTGTCTCGGTTCCCTCGCTGAATATCTTGGTTGCCTTGCTCAATTTCTAGGTTCTCTTGCTCGTTCTCCTGTAATTCCTAAGTTTAGTTCTAACTTCAAACGATCATTTTAATAGTTTTTAATGGGGACCTAGGTTTTGTTCCTAGGTTTCATGGTTATGCGGGCAATCTCATAGAGAACTTCAAATATTGAGTCTTTATCTTCTCAAATGTCATAATTCCAAAGTGATTCCAACCAAGTTTGAATGGCTATTCTACTGTTTTCAAGGGAACCTAAGTTTCATTTCTACGTTCAAACAACTAAATCTGAAATTTCCTAAGGGTCCTAAAGTTTTACGTCTCAAGGTTCGCAATTTTTCCTTGTTCTGAAGGAATTCTAAATAGGTTCAAATAACTATTCTAGTAACTAAAGTAGAATGTGGCTTACATTGAGCAACCGGTAAAGCTCATATGTCATGGGTGGATGTTATGCATCATGGTACCCACGTACATCCCATAAATTTTGGCAAGATTGCTTTTTAAATTGTAGATATTATCAAATCATGATATTAAACATCAACACACTAATTTAACATGGATTCATATAATTCCTCTAAGCTTAAATGACGGCCCACAAACGTGGCATATCAATCTCAAGTATGGTTAAGCAATTTGGAATATTTAAAAGTTCATTCAACATTTAACATATATTCCACATTGTACGGTTTATAAGAGAAAATAAAATATAATTTGAAGGTTCATGTCATATCTACTAAAAATATACCTATATTTAAGCACTCACAAATGTACCATAAGGGGATACAAGGCTAACTTCTCTACACATGGTTAATCCATATAGAATTAGAGTAATAGGAATTTAAGCATTACCTCATATACATTAATATGACCGATCTGAGGGAAGCTTGCAAAATATCAGTTTTTGAATTATTGGTCTGAGGGAAGCTTACAAATCCCTATGGAGACTTAAATATTACCTGAATTTTTCATATAAGTAGACATTCCAAGGTAATGAATTCCAAGTTCCCAAGCACATTTCTAAAATCTGCCGAATTTTATTCCCAGTTTCCAGACCCAACCAACAGATTCAATTTCTTAGATTATTTGTTTCCTGAAAATAAATTCTTTAGTAATTTCTATATTCTATGTTGCCCAATGACCCCTAAAATGCGGCTAGCACAATTTGTGATGTACATGAAAAAAGAGGACTATATATAGAAGCTAGTAGTTTAATGGTGTTTATAGGTAGTCCCCACCATTTAGGTTCCTTGAAGCTTTGAAGGTGGATATTTGGTGCATTTGCAAAATTGATGTCTTGAGTGTGGTGCAGAAGCAGTGATATAATTTGGATTGGCATTTGTTTATATTTTGCTGATTTATTGATTTACTGTTGATTCTTATGTGGAAGTCTGGTGATTAATGATGAGAATTAACTTAATTGCAGGTCGGGTTTTGTTTAGTTTTCT